>WAAD01010556.1:2814-27113 GCA_013389945.1 Fregata magnificens
TAATGTTTAAAAAGGTACACATGAAGGACAACATTTTCACAGGTTCCAAACATCTATATACACCAGCCCAGATCCTTTCTTCTTTTTCTAACAGGACACAGAAATCTCACAGCTACCAAAGAAGACTGCACACTTTTCTTAATGAAGTTCACAGCTCACATTTGTGTTGGCATGTCTGGTTCAATCAAAGGTACATTAAACATGCCTATCCTTTGTAACAGATTAGAAGTCCAATCCAAAAGGCACTTATTAGGACACAGACTGACTGTGTTAGTGCATCCTGTAAATCAGGGGAGCAAGTTACAGATCATTTTCTCCAGCTCAGTTCCATACTGAGATCAACTCAGGACCACAATGAATGTAGGCCACTTAGTCTATTTACTGTTTTGCACACGTTTTAAATGAAAATCCAAATTTCCTCTTATCAAGAGGAGACTATTTGTACCTACCTATTTCATAAGAATACTTATAAGGTTCTCTGAAATCTTGAATACATGATATATAAAAATAGTATGTTACCATCTCAAGTGGTAGACTTGGCAGAAACTTTCATTGGTCTAAACTATCAAAACCCAAACGCTCGCTATATTTGCTAGGAAGGAACAGTTAAGGCTAAGTTTTAAAATATTTACAGGCTAGATTAAAAAAGACTTTGGTCCATCTCTCTGATAAATCTGTTATATAATGTTTTTATCAACTAGTATTTTTTGTGGGCTCTTTACATTACTAAAAATCCGTAGGTTTTCTACCTCAAAAAGCGGTAAATCATGAGACAAGAATTTAGGCAGGTTGACATCTGTAATGGATCTAAGGAGCAAAATTTCTTCATCTTCCAATGGATATTTCAGCTAAAAAATATAAAAAATAGTGTTAGTTAATTTTTATAGTTTCAAAAAACAGATGTTAAACTTGCCTGTTTTACTGAACATTTCCTGTTGTGCATCTGTGCAATTATTTTGGCAGGTTCAGGTCCACTGATAACAACATATGTTCTGGATGTGTGTTTATGCACTCATAGCAAGGTGTTTGCAGTAGGTTTCTATAGTTAGGCCAATTTCACTTTAGGTTATTCCCAGTGATGGGCGTTACTATAAATTTGATGTGACACTTTTTCCCAAACCATTGATTTTTTTGCTTTCTATGATGTATTCCTTTTCTTCCTAAGAAGGATAATTTTCCTTACTTTGACATAAAATGTCTGCCTTCAGCAAAGTGGAAATTCTAAAAGCTTGCATATAGGTCTCTCTCCCAGGTTATAAAAAAAATTTTTTTTAAATATATGTGCCCCTTTTGCCACAATACATAGCTTAGTTACTCATTTTGGGTTTTGTAGGGTTTTTTTGTAATAGTAGAATTATAGGTTGAAAAAAAATTGGAATGGAAGAGAATTATAAATTATACTAGTCTACCTAAATAAAAATAACTGAATTAATAAAACAAGAGCTTAGTTTCTTAGTAAAATGTATGCATTCATCCACAACACAGGCCAAAACAAAATACTACATCCTACACCATTTTTCTTAAAGATAAAAGAGTGATCAAAGTCACATGTGGCAGACGTTAGCCAGTGTGTTACTGGAAAGTGTACACATACTATGGCAAAGGCATCTGAACCTGATAAGAAAAGCAGAGCAAAGCAGTGGCCAACATGCCAAACTCCTCAGTAAATTTGCATTTAACTAGAATTCTTGAAAGATAATGAGCACACTTACTAGGCATGTCATTCAGTGACAAGTGGTGTGGTGAATGGCCTGGTCACTTTACCTCTTGACTTTCCTCAGCTTATACCCCAATACATACCCTTTCCATTTTCATAGGTATCCCAGGATGAAATTTAAAACAGCTACTTGCCATTATGTAGAATAGTATACCTTCTGTTACAAAAGAGACATGTTACTAAGTTACTGGATGACAAAGAAAATTCAAAAAATCATTTACCTTCAGGTTGCCAGCAGCAGTGAGTACTGACTTCACAGCTCTCATTCCATAATCATAATGGTGCTGAGAAGACAACTGCTCTGAACACAGACGATACGTAGCTACAATTTTTACAGATAGAGGTCGAGCAGTAACAAAACCACAAGAATACAGAACAATCTCTGCAATCATGGCATAATCAGGAACCATCATAGCTACTGTTCTGAAGAGAGCCTATTAAACATGTATATGAAAAATCACATCAGAACAAATTATACCTCATTATTACATAAAACTTTTTTCTACAATTACATAAAATACTATTTTTTTCATTATTTCATTAATACACTGACTGCCAATTAAACTATCATGATTATGACTACACTATATTTAATGGCTTTCCATAAACGCTTAGAAATACTTTCTTTTCCATTGTGACAATTCATGGTTGTAGGTCTTCATCATTCAAGATTAACAACAAAAACACATAAGAGAAGCTGTAGGAGGAATAGGGGAGTGCAATACAACTACCACAAATAAGTTGAGGCTGTCGGACTCCTACTAGCATTGTTTAGCTGCAGCCTATGCTTCAATTTTACCATTGTTCTACCAACAAGCATCAGAATACTTTAAAACAGACAAAACTTTTGCTACTTTTCATATTCCACCAGAAAGTTTTTTAAATTATCCTCTTTCATCTATACAAGTAGGATTTTTGAATCTTGTATTCATACTATGTGTTAGTGAATAAATTTCTCAGATAGTTCTGAGAAATATTTACAAAGACTGTACTTTTCTACATTTTTATTAATGTATCAAGATATTTGCTCAGATCTCCTTTTCTTTCTATGGACACAGGACAAATGTAAGAAGGGTAAGAAAGAATGTAGCACTCTTGTAACAATCACTCAATGATAAACAGAAATCTCTTACATTAAAAACACCACAAGTCCCTTCAGATCAAACCAGAAGATCAGAAAAAACAGAAATTAATAAAAACCCCCACAATTTCATTCAATATTAAGATATTATTCACTGCTTGTACACTATAAAGTGTTCCTTTTAATTTTTGAACTTTCAAGTGCTTAGCCAAGAAACACACGAAGTTTTGGGTTTTTTCTTTTTTTTCTCCTGACAGTCAGTTCTTGAATCAAGCAACCACTTCCTGACATTTTAAAATTTAGTCTATTCCTATTTTTCAGTCTAATTATCCTTTTTAATCTCTTTCTTCAGAGAGATGATTTTTACATTAGTGTAATCAAAACCTGAAGGTAATAAATATTAAATATTCTTAATAATTTCTATATTTGACAAAAAGTTATTTCTTTTTTTACTTTCTGTATTAGCTATTAAAAGTAATAAAATGACAAGTGTTATAATACCTTAAGATTATCAGGAAGCTCTGAACGTCCAGCATAACCAGGATTCATGGTAATGAAGACAGCACATGTAGGGTTCAGTTTCAGTTCAGTTCCTTCAAATACTATTAAATCAGATCCAGAATTAATGCCTATGGAGAAATAAAAACTAATGTCTTTGCTGGGCAGGTTTTGTTGTATCTTTATTCTTTGTCATATATAAGTGAAAGACATGATTAAAATAACAGGTTACCTCTTTGGATAGTAAAAATCTGCTGAGCAACCACAGAGAGTACTTCCAAATCAATCCTGTTGAATTCATCAAAGCAAGCCCATGCCCCACAAGACAATAAACCCTAGAAAATACAGACATATGACTAATTAATAGATAACTACTTATTTTGGACATGCTGATCAAAACAACTCTGCAATAAGAAAAAGTTTAAATGTGCAAAGAAATAACTTATATCCATGATCCAGAGCACTAACTCCTAAACAAAATCACTCCAGATAGAATTTGTTCCAAAAAGAATTACATAAATTTTGAAACTAAGGTTGCTTATTAAAAAAAAAATATATATATATAAAACACCTGTACAAACTAATCCAAAGTCTTAATTCTTCTGTCATATGCAAAGTGCCTATCGAATACACACATTTTGCATGTTTTACCTTTATAGTCAGTATTTTGCAACTGGACAAGGGGGAAGATTTCAGCACTAAACAACCTCCAAAAAACCTACTCTTCTTTTGCATCTATGCTAACACAGTTCACAGTGACAAAAGGCAACGTAAGGACTTCTGCATGGCTAAAATTAACCGTTTCATTATGGCATGTTATGGCATACCACGTTACCTAAAGTGTAACTAAAGAATAATCTCTTTTCCTACAGTTCGGGTTAATTCATAGGTCTTTCCTAAGATATGCTCCCCAAATGCTACTGCATGGTCTCTCCAGCACTGGTAGTCTTTTGATGGCATCTCATGCTTTGTTAACAGTAATTCTAAAATTCCCATTTAAGACACAGAATTTTGCTTCCATCGTTCTAAATAAAAGCTCTTAATTTAGCTTATTTTGCGTGAACTTTCATCATGTTGAATTTTGAAGACAAATCACATGGTTCCAATGCCACCTCTGACTCAGAAGGTAAGAATAATGCCAGGGATGAAAGCATACTTGCTCTATTTTTTTATCATTCCAGTCCAAACCAGGACACTGGACTATAAGACACAGATGTCCATTCAGGATAGATTTTCATAATACAGAGCTGTCTACTCAGGCAAATATCGAAATGAATATATGCTTGATTTGTATAACATAATGACTCTTACCAGCTTATCTAGATTTTAGAGTAAACCTCAAGTCCCCTAAAATTTGCAATCAGCTATTAAAAATCATAGAATCATAGAGTCATTAAGGTTGGAAAAGACCTCTAAGATCATCAAGTCCAACCACAAACCCAACACCACCATGCCTCCTAAACCAGGCCCTGAAGTGCCATTTCTACACGTTTTTTTGAACACCTCCAGGGATGGTGACTCAACCACCTCTCTGGGCAGCCTATTCCAATGTTTAACCACTCTTTCGGTAAAGAAATTTTTCCTGATATCCAATCTAAACCTACCCTGGCGCAACTTGAGGCCATTTCCTCTCGTCCTATCGCTGGTTACTTGGGAGAAGAGACCAACACCCACTTCACTACAACCTGCTTTCAGGTAGTTGTAGAGAGTGATAAGGTCTCCCCTCAGCCTCCTTTTCTCCAGACTAAACAATCCCAGTTCCCTCAGGCACTCCTCATAAGACTTGTTCTCCAGACCCTTCACCAGCTTTGTTGCCCTTCTCTGGACACGCTCCAGCAACTCAAAGTCCTTCCTGTAGTGAGGGGCTCAAAACTGAACACAGTATTTGAGGTGCGGCCTCACCAGTGCCGAATGCAGGTGAACGATCACTTCCCTACTCCTGCTGGCCACGCTATTCCCGATGCAAGCCAGGGTGCTGTTGGCCTTCTTGGCCACCTGGGCACACTGCCGGCCCCAGTTCAGCCGGCTGTCGACCAGCACCCCCAGGTCCTTTTCTGCCGGGCAGCTTTCCAGCCACTCTTCCCCAAGCCTGTAGTGTTGCATGGGGTTGTTGTGACCAAAGTGCAGGACCTGGCACTTGGTCTTGTTAAACCTTATACAATGGACCTCAGCCCATTGATCCAGCCTGTCCAGATCCCTCTGCTGAGACCTCCTACCCTTGAGTAGATCGACACTCCTGCCCAATTTGGGGCAAATGCAGTCACTGAAATGGCAGCTATGTTGCCTATTTAAAGCAAATAAAATCATTATGGTATATTTCATTTTCAAAGCACATAAAAACCATTTTGATATCTTGGTTGGATTCTTACTTATGGTAAGACCTATCTGCACGATACTAGCATTACATAGTGGCCTGGAAGTGGAGAAAGATACATTTACAATACCTTAAGACCACTTCAAGTGCAAAAATAATTAAAGGGCTTTAATATACTTGAGAATATGACCCTCAAGATTCATCCAAACCTTAAAAAATTTTCCTAATGCAAGATAATCCAATCCATCGGAACAATTGAAAACAACACACTGTTTAGCTACAGCCTTTGCTAAATCTTTTGTAGTTTCTGTTTTTCCAGTTCCAGCAGGACCTTCAGGGGCACCTCCAAGATGTAGGTGTAGTGCACCAAATAGGGTTCTGGAAATAAAATAATGCAAAAAAAAATTGTACACATTTTCATGCTATTTTTCCAGCTGCTCTAACTTTTATCAGAAACTTTTAAAAATTTGTTTCATGTCTGCATTTTCCTATGATGGTACAGTTTACTTGCTTCTGGCCAGCTGTAGTTTACAAATGTGTAGTAATGTATGAAGTTTACTAGAAGTTCACAATAGAGAATAGTTTACTTTCCACTTTCTAAATCTAAATCCTCTTGTAATTTATCACTAATTATAGTGTCACAAAAGATTAATTTTATCACAAATTTAAATTAAAATATTCATACAGGACCAATTCTATTCCACCAAAAGAAATGAATCCTATTCTAATTATGCCTGTTAAATGAACATAAAAAATACAACTCTGGAGTCATCTATTCTCAGGACTAATTAAAATATCTCAACTAAATAAATTCTTGCTAATACAGTATATTTAGTAACTTGCAGTTTTACCTGTAGCATCTGTCTGTAAGTGGAGTAATAACCAGCCTGGGCGTATTACCCAGATATTCGTATCCATACCTCAGACCAGCATTGATCATCTTTGTTTGTAGATGCCCTTCCTAAGAAACAGAGCATTAATTTCATAGATTAAATAAATAATTTTAAAAAACCCCACATCCACAACTCAACACTATTTCTCAAGTTCCTTAACAGGCCCGATGCTGTTAGAAACAACTACATGGCAGACTACTGATTGCTCCAAGACACTAGTTTCAATGTGACTCAAACAAAAAAAAAAAGATTGCCAATTAATAGATACTAAAGTATCAATACAAAAAGATCATTTTTTACATTAACTGTAATCTAAAAAAAGATCCTACTAACCATATTGCAGAGTAAAACTGTTGTGTAGCTACTTAGAAAGTTAACAGACTTTCTAAAAGGTCAACAGAAGTAATCATGACCAATAGCTGTAGTTATGGTCAATCTGATGACTCTGATACGGCAACGTATGATCCCTACATATACATTTTTTTTAATTTCACATGCAATGTCCTCTGTATTACAGGAAATCTTGGCCTGATTAATGTAAAATATTGTATCCTACCACTATGCAGTATAAACATTGTTATTTTTCCAATAAATGTAATGCACAAATAAAATAATATTGACAATAAGTCAGATTAAAATCTCTAACTGAAGATTGTCATCCTATAGCATTCTCTAACCTGCAGAATCAGAAAACCAAAACACAGTCTTTGAGTGAACAATTTTTGCCTGTATCCCCCCCTGCAAATTCAGCAAATGTACTGAGACTCAGCAGTGATGAAAAAAGTAGTTTTAATTAAAAACTGTTTGCATCTGACCACTGGCCATTCTAGTTAGCAATCCATAAAATGACTGGTTAGAGGTATTCTCTTATCAGCAGAAATTCTCATAGTAGTGTAACCATTCTCTGTGTCAGCAAGCAAGCAGAAATTGAAAAACTGTGAACAGAAATTAGCTTCTAATAGGATTGAGAGGTATCACTTACCTCCCAGTAGTATCTAAGCTGACTTAACCATTCAAAGTCACTCTCATCTTTGACTTTCTTGCTTACTAAAGATGCAAGAACATCCCTAGCATGAACATCAAGCACAACAAGTGCTCCTAGAGTCACTCGATTCTGCTTAGACAGCTTTCCTCGCACCAAGGTGACAATGTCCTCAATCTGTCTATTATTCTGTTCCAGAAAATCCTCTAGTGCCTGCAAAAATTTTTAGAAGTTAAGAAGTTGCATGTCTAGTCTAAGGCATGATTATTTTTTCTTATATTACTTTTATTTCTTTGTATTAAAAAGTGCCTTCTCACTATAATAGTAGTACAATGTCCTTCATTCACTGGTAGTTCAATAGGGTTTTGTTTCGTTGGGTTTTTTCCTGCTTTTACAGAATCATAAGTAAAACATCAACGACACATATCTGGAAACAAAACAGCATACACTCTTCCTCCTGGAACACAGGAAAGAGTCCTTATCTTTTTATACATTTCACATTAAGAAAAGGAAAACGCCACACGTGTTTTAAAGATCTACTTACATGTATACAATACACTTTCTGTGGTTAAGGTACACTGTCACACTAGAAAAACACCTTTATGTCCCACAACAGTTAGAAACAATTACACATCTATAATTCAAAAAAGTTAACAAGAACATGCATTTTTCTACAATTTTTCAGTTTATTGACTTCTGGTTATAGGCTGTGTTCAGTTAGCTTAATCATTCTTTTACACAGTAATGGATAGTTTCTTTCAGGCTAATAAGTTGCTGGTAAACACGAAAGGCCCAATTAAGGAAAGCACTTGTATCATGACAGTACTTGGATGTGAAGAAGTGCCTTACTGAATTGAAATAAAAACAGTGGGAATTAACCTTAGTAATACATTCACACCAAAGAATGTTTCTATAGAGGAATGGGTTCTGTTTGTCTGCAGAAAAACTTATCTAGGTCTGGTTTAGCTTTTTCTCCCTGCCAGCCTGCTGTTCCTCTCCAAACACACTGGCAACCCTCAACAGATTATGATGATTTTGAGATCTGTCATCTCAGCGAGTTATTTTCCAAACATTAAGTTTGGATGATCATTTGCTTAGTATGACTTCTTTCTATTTACGAGAACAAAGCAGTAAAAACAGAGTTCAAAAGCAGTTCAATTTCTACAGTGTTGCATTAGAAGTTCTGACCAGGACAAAATCTGAAATACGTCACTCAAGTCATGGATAATAACCCACTTGCTTACCACCAAGCTTTCCTCAGCAAACATGAGATATCAGTTGAGGCACAGAGTAGGTCCTCAACTCCCACATGAGTAACATTCCTTGGTGCTATCCTTCTGACCAAATGCTGTACTTCACTGAAAATACACATGGTCCACAAGACAATGCTCTCAAAATTTATGAAACACCTTTGTTTTTATACAGCATCTTAGTTCATTATTTGGTTTTAATAAGAAATTTGCACTTTTGATTTATGTGCAACAGTTATTTGTTGGAAACGATTAATTCAAAAATGTTTGAAAGGGAGCATGTGTGTGTATGCATGTGCATGTATGTATGAACACATATCTAATATTAATGAGTGACTTAAACTATATTGGCATCCTGTTCCAGAAAACAGTGAAGTGCTTCAGGCAGAATGCAGTACTTTTGGCCTCTCATGTGGTCACTGATCTGTCATGTTTCTTATGCTTTAGTATACAACATAGGAATGGAAAAGAGAAAGAATATTGAAGACTGTAAGACTGAGAGTTATTCTCCCTGCCACAGATTTGTGACAGATTGTCAGGAGATGCAAACGCCTCTCCACTGCTTCAATACATACAAGCCCCTTGCCACAGCAGAACCAAGATTCTTGGGCTGAAGCCAGATGAGCAGAATTCCCATTACAACAGAATTTAAGTGAAAGCTACAGGAAGGACAGGTTTCCCTGCATGCCCACGTACAGAAAAGGCTTGATACAGACCAGCACGAGAGCTTTTGTCTAGGCTCAGAATTCTGTAACAAAGATTCCCAAAAGCAAATTAATTTAACCCTTGCTTAGCTTCCTCTTTTATTCACTAACAACATTAACTACAGACTCATTAAGGTGAGGTTGGCTAAAATCTCCAAGATTAGAATTCCTAGCTCTCCTTCCTGAAAGTCTTTCACCAATTGAGGATAAATGGTGCAGAGTACGTAGAAGCCTTGTTTCTTTCCCCAGGAAACTGAGGATCTCCTTTATTACTGGGAAAAGAAAATATTCTCAAAACTTTTTCAAATCCTCTGATCTGTTGCAAGATTTACTCCTTGTATTAGTGGTTAATGTCCTCTTCTTCCTTTAATTCCCTCTTCCAAGACACTCAGAAGCTTCTTCTGCTTGCATGTCAGAAGTGCAGCTGCTCAAAAAAGCCACTATTACCAGGAGCCATTGCTTCAACTTGTGAATAAGCAGGAAGTGTTTTACAGCCTTAAAATACTGGTCCATATATGGATTAAAGATTAGATTTAACTTTGTGTTTGTGGTACAGCTCAGCTATATACGAACAGGGAGAATCCAAAAATACAGTACTGTAGAAGTTTTTTCAATTGATAGCATGTCATTGCAAAAAAAAGGAATGAAAGGAGAGAGAGTATCATGAAGTATCACAAAGTTATAACTTTATGTGTAACTGTGAAAAACTTGATGCTTCTTTTTGTCCAAACACCAGAGAATGAAAACCTAGTTGCTTCATCTGATGGTGGCAGTTCTGGAACACTTCCAAATACAACAGGTGAGAGCATTAAGCCTTAGTGATAAACAGAAGAAAGGTTCTACAAAACACATATCCTGAATCTTAATTCAGTGTCTTAAGTACCTTTATTCCCACTAGCATTAGCTGATAGATTATAAATTCTGTACCAGTCAGGTACACATATTTATTATTTGACAAGGGTGAGGATGGTATAGATCTTCTAATGCTAGTCCTAGCCCATCTTCATAAAAAGCACTAAACATTAATGAAGGTAAGTTAGACTTCTGCACCAGAGACAAACAGACAAGCTATGCTAGTCCATACCACCTGAGTACACCACCGGGCTGCTTTCACAGAAACATGTAATCTACACGTTGAGCTAAATAGAATGCACTCTGACATAGTGCAGAAGCATTGGTGCCTATATCCATAAGGAAATATTAACTTCAAAGTCTTCAAGGATCACATTTCAGGTAGATCTTTAAAGTAGATACTCAAAAGATTAACTATTACTTTGAACACCTATTCATCAAAAAATGCTATTACCAAAGATCTGATTTACTACTACATTATATCAATTTGACATAAATTTAAATTTAAAATATTCTTACCGTTTGGCCATTTCTAATAGACATCTGTACTTGCATTGTCCAGAAAGTTTGGGATACACAAAGAACTGTTTGTCCAGGCCACTCTCTTACCCAATTAACACGTGGAGTTTTTGGATAAGCTTCAAGTGCATCCCCAATGACCTAGACAGGAAAAAGCACACTATAACTATATGTGCTGTTCAGCTTTAGAATTAATTTAGGTTAGGTTGTATTACTCAGAATAAAAAAAAAAAAATCAGGGTCTAGATTTGGCCTCAAATTCAACTCTAATACTGACATCTTGCAAGCAAATCTCTCAACAAAGCTCAAAAAAACCAAAAATGTCATAATATGAATGATCACACAAAATTTCTGAGAACTGATTTCACAACACATTCTAAAATGATTCTTGCCATCAGATATTTAAAATTTTCTAGCTCCATCTACAATGAAACTAGAAAACAAGTACAAATACAATTTAGTTAGAAGTGATATCCCAAAGTGAAAGTTTTTTCATCTATTCATTCTAGTAAAAACCCAGAGCTTTTAATTTTGCAGATCATATTATTTAAACTTATATCTAACTTCAAGTGTATTTTCTAATAATAGAATGATTAACCTGGTTCTAGCACCACTCAAGGATAATCCCAATGAAATCAAAACTTGCACTAAAAAAAAAAACTTCCAGTCTATACCAACGGGTTATTTTTGTGCCATTAACAAATCCCAAGCAAGAATAAAGTCTTATTATCAACAAACTCCTCCATAAATTTAGATGGCTTCTCAGACAAGCAGGGTAAACTACCTGAGTAAAAACCTGCCATTTGTTTTGCAGTTCCAAGCTTCTTTGCTTTTAACAATCTATACACACAATAGCATCAATTAAAAAAATACATTGATGAGGGAAAAATGTGTCTGTATTGACATTAAAACTATGTAAATGTTATCTGTTCTAGATCATTATAAAAGTTCTGTAGTCAAGGCTAAATGCAGACAAATGGTGCTTAACCATTTCTTATTCATGCAGCTCAGTTTGTCAATATCTGATATGCACCAAATAGATCAGATTATTCACTTTCTTCTGTACTGATATGCCACTACAATAATTAAACTGTTGTACTGTAAGACAGTGTCAAGGAAAGTGTGTGCACATTTAATTACCTCACTTGACATTGAAAAGGACCACAAAAAAGAAGACAACAGAGATGGTTAAATATACGACACAATGATGAGACACTGTAAAGACTAGAATGATACAATGTGAAAAGAAGAGTTAAGGGTCTTGATTAAGGTACTCATAATTAAGAGGAACATTAAAAAAAACATGGGCAATCTTTCAGTTTAATCTTGTCCCTTGATATGACATCAAGTGTAGAACAATCTCTGGCAAAAGAATTCTTGGCGCAAACATTTTTGACTCTACTATATAATTTTAAAGAACTTTAGAGAATTGTGCAACCAGAAATTGACACCAGAAGTCAAAAAAAAAAAAAAAAAGATACAACCTTTAAAGACTGAATTAATTGTTTTCATGCTAGTTGCAAAGAATAAAAAGTGATTCCAGTATATGTTAATGTTTACTGAAGAAATCAATGCTGAATTACATCAGCCTAGAAAATAAGAGGTTAGGACTTGTTACCTTGTGGACAGACTTCAGCATAGCTGCCTCCAGTTCAGCCAGCCATTTTTCAACTTGACCTCTAGCTTCTGATGTCGAGATTGTCTCTATGAGTTCCACTGTCTCTCCTTCACTACTGTTAATGTGTGTAATATCTAATACATCAGTAAATTCCACTCTTGCAATTCCTTCAAAACACTTTTTCAAGTGAGGTTGTACTCTAGAAAACAAAACTAGTATTAAACAGCTTCTGACAATGTTTTCTTGCCAATACTACTGAAGACGACCTAATTTTTGTAAAAAAAATACTTCTGAACAATTTACTTAAAAGATCATTTTAAGTTTGTCAAAAAAAAGTTTATCCTCAACAATAATTCTTGTGTACTACCCCCTGCAAGATGCCTACCACAGTATTTTTTTCAGATCAATTTAAATATGTAAAATATTACTTAACATATACACTAGTAAGGATAAACAAGTATTCTTTCTTTAACTGCTAATCCACCTACAGCACATAAAATTCCATTATTTATACCTTCCCAGCAAACTATAGTAAACATTAAGGAATTTGAGTAATCAAGTACAACCTTAACACAATAGCTTGTAATAAATAAATAAAAAAAAACCTTTAAGATTTTTTTCCTCACAAGATCTATTGCCCTGTTCATTGCACTGTATGAATACTTCTCTGTGACTGAGCTGGCATTCTATTATTTATTTTCATTCTTATTTTTGCATGACCTTGCACTGTATTCACTGCATGCTATCAAGTCTGCATATTGAGAATCAAACCCCAGTTCCTCTGCTTATAGTGAAGGCTATATTGCTTAACAAGATCACTTCTGCAGGAATCTTTGTAGAGTTAATTCCACTCAGTATAAGAAGGACTTATACTGAGTTATACTTTTTGCAGTTTAATCCTGAATGAGGTTGGGGAGTAGAAATCCCAGAGAGAGTTAAAACATGGCAAAAAACTTCTGAAAAACTTTAATTAAGACTGCCCCTAAAAAGACAAAACTCAAGTCAACGGTACAAGGTCAAAGGTTCCATCTGATATTCAGTTTTCTACTGGGAAAAATCAGGTATGTTAATTTCAACATGAATTACTATATGGATTTCTGATTCTTCTGAAAACCAGTGTACAGAAGGGTTACTAGTTTAGAAAACAGAACTGAATTTAATTATCCATATTAAAAATTACTCTGCATTCACCTATCATAAAATCTAACCAAGTAGATACTTAATGCCATAACTGCCAGTGAGAAAAAAGAGAATTCTGGGCTCAGAGAAACAATATGACAACACTATCTGCGTGCACTGAGAGTCACAAATACATCAATTAAATATTACCATACCGAGCAGGATCTTTGGTCTCTGAAAGAATCTCAAGGAGTTCATCATTAGATAAAAAAAAGAATCTGGGGAAAAACAAGCGCTTCTTCTCTAGGTATTCATTAAGTCCCTTGAGAATTAGCTCCAGAAATTCATTGCACTTCCTCAGTTTTTCCAACATCTTGTCTATTATTACTACTGTCAGCACATGTTTGTCCTGGAAAAGAAGTTATTCCAGATAAAAATGTTAATGCCTTCTCAACTAAATCACCACACAGCACTGCAGGAAGTCTTAAGCAAAATGAATCTTTATTTCAAATTCTGCTTTACTCAAAGCATTGTCAGGGTTACAATTTACTAATCTTCTTCATTGCCAGAGTTCTCTGGAAAAATAGTTAGGTAGTTGGTATTAAAGTAAATTTTTCAAAACATGAACTATTATTTTTGAAAATAATTTTCAAAACACGATCAATTCATCAAACAGCACAACTCCCATCATTCTGTTAGAGCAAAATCAATTTACACTGGCTATTCAATTGGATTATGTAATTAAGCAACATGAACAATTAAAACATTTTTATGGATTTTTAAAAGTGTACTTTTATGACAACAATGCAGTCACAGATTTTCAGTGGTAATCATCTATCAGAGTTCAATCCAAAAAAAAATTATCTTTCCTTCCATTTAAGATATATAAATATATACATGAGATTATAAGTATTGAGATGGCAAAGTTATACGTAGACAACCCTCACATTTCAGTACTAACACTAACTAGTAATGTGATCTAAAAAAAGCTATTCTCTGATCCTAATACGTTTACTAGCTAAATACATGTTTAAAGATTTTTGCTAGCAAAACGTGAAAAGTTATACTTGCTTTAAGAATATAAACCATTATATTTTTATTTCTTTTTACAATAACACCTGAATAACACCTGTCAAGATACACTATTGGATAAACACTGGGTTTCTTATATGTATACACTGTGTAGATGACAAAATACATTGTATTGGGTTTGCATGGCAAGGTTTTGGTAGCAGGGGGGCTACAGGGGGGGCTTCTGTGAGAAGCTCCTAGAAGCTTCCCCTATGTCTGATAGAGCCAATGCCAGCCGGCTCCAAGACAGACCCGCCGCTGGCCAAAGCTGAGCCCATCAGCAATGGTGGTAGCACCTCTGTGGCAATGTTTTTAAGAAGGGGGGGAAAAAACCCTGTGCAACAACCTGCAGCCAGAGAGAGGAGTGAGAGTATGAGAGAGAAACAACTCTGCAGACACCAAGGTCAGTGAAGAAGGAGGGGGAGGAGGTGCTCCAGGCACTGGAGCAGAGATTCCCCTACAGCCCGTGGTGAAGACCATGGTGAGGCAGGCTGACCCCCTGCAGCCCATGGAGGTCCATGGTGGAGCAGATATCCATCTGCAGCCTGTGGAGGACCCCATGCCAGAGCAGGTGGATGCCCAAAGAAGGCTGTGACTCCATGGAAAGCCCATGCTGGAGTAGGCTCCTGGCAGGACCTGTGGACCCATGGAGAGAGAAGCCCATGCTGGGCAGGACTTGTAATCTCATGGGGGACGCAGGCTGGAGCAGCCTGTTCCTGAAGGACTGCATCCCGTGGAAGGGACCCACGCTGGACCAGTTTGTGAAGAACTGCAGCCCATGGGAAGGACTCGCATTGGAGAAGTTCGTGAAGGACTGTCTCCCATGGGAGGGACGCCACGCTGGAGCAGGGGAAGAGTGTGAGGAGTCCTCTTCCTGAGGAGGGAGGAATGGCAGAAACAACGTGTGATGAACTGACCGCAATCCCCATTCCCTGTACCCCTGCACTGCTCGGGGCGAGGAGGTAGAGAAATCGGGAGTGAAGTTAAACCCGGGAAGAAGGGAGGGGTGGGGAGAAGATGTTTTAAGATTTGCTTTTATTTCTCATTACCCTACTCTGATTGGATTGTTAATAAATTAAGCTAATTTCCCCAAGTTGAGTCTGTTTTGCACGTGATAGTAACTGGTGAATGATCTCCTTGTCCTTATCTTGACCCACAAGCCTTTCGTTATATTTTCTCTCCCCTGTCCAGCCGAGGAGGGGAGAGATAGAGAGGCTTTGGTGGGCACCTGGTGTCCAGCCAGGGTCAACGCACCACATACATATTAAGACATATAGTGCTTTTCAAATTCCTTCTAGTGCTTTTCAAATTAACTTCTCAAATTAAATGAATGTAAATGCTTAGAAAAGCTACTGCATAAGATTAAAGTTATCTCAATTAATACAAATACAAAAAAGATTTTGCAAAAGACCTAAAGGTTGCCAAGCTAAGAAGCTTTAAAGAAATACAGTTGTCTGAACATCAGGTTCTAGCATTTAATATGCCTTATGACCAATTTATAGCCTAATCATCATTAAATTTTTTAATCTTGCTCTTCAAGTATGGGATTTTGGGAGCGAAATGAGATGCACATTGAAAAGTAGGAAATTATGCAGATTTATCACTGAGGAAGTCAAACCAAGCAAATGTTTCTAGTCAGCTCCAGTATGGGCTTGGGTTCACCTGTGACTGAATTTATTCTAGTTCAGTTCTAGTTCAGGCCCATGCCAGTACATTAACTGATTTGTTAACCATGAACTGATTCAAACCCACTCATGTTGCAATACATAATGTTCTGTAATGACAAAGTCCTGGCAAGGAAATGAAGAGTGATAAATCCCAATCCCCTGCTCCACTTCCCAAAGTCTGGGAACACAGCTTCTGCCATAGCTTCTCCTTTACCACCTAAATCAGACTGCATTTCCCCAGAATTTGAATGGGGTGAGAATGACCACAGGTGAGATGGAAACAGAGCTAACTAGAAATGTTAGTCAACCCTTAGGTCCCCTCTGCTCTGCCCAGTGAGTCTGCACCTGTAAGCATACAGCATAGAACACATATCCAGGATTAAAATAAAAAAGAAAAAAAAGACACAGGTATATCCAACCATCAGAAACACCAAAGAGATTGGTAGGGAGAATTTCAGACTAGCCAATCTACTGAGGGCTTGTAAGAACTGCTGACAGTAACAACAAAGAATACTCCAACAATGGACAGCAGAAATCAAAGATGTACCCAGACTATATCCACTAGGAACAGTTTTGTCAAAGCCCATTACAAATATAGAATGTCCCACTCAGAAGAGTCCCTGATAGGGTTTGCAGAACAATAGAGTCTCACAGAGCAGAAGCATGGGTGACTCCTGTTGCAAAGGACAGTTGGGGAGAGACAGGCTAGACTGCTGTGCAAAGCCCAGAAGGTGCAAAAGGTATCTGTAAGAAACAAACCCCTCACAGGATGACAATGCTGTCATTTGACCCAGTAACCTGACTGCTGTTCAGCTTCAGTTTTGAGAATTTAATAATAAATTCCAAGTTCAGTTTCAGTTCAAAAACTCATAACATTTTGAAATTATTTGCAATGTGCATTCAGCTTTCATTCAATTGCCTGCTCATGTTACACATATACTTCCAATCCACTGAAAAAACCCCAGAATTTTGTTTACCTAATTGATCTTCATGGGGGTGCACCTCCCTAATAAAATAATCAGTGTTCCTTTGTCCATGAAATACATTTACCTTCTGTTACTTGCCTCTTGCATCACACCAAACCAGAACAAACTCAATAACTACACATACTTTTCATCTATACATAGACAATTAAGCTGTCAGCATACAAATGTAGTTCATAACTGGTTTTATAAAACAGTTTTTAATGCACAAACAACCATATAACTATACATTGTCAACAGAAAGAGGTTTTGTTCCCTTTCTTAGCATATTTATCATCAGCAAATAGAATAAGTGCAACTGGTAAAACAAATCAAAGCTGTGTTGCCAGTTTTATGAATGGGATTCTTCCTGCTTGTTTTTTCTTTCGTATGAGAGTCAGGAAAAAAAAAATTATCCTTCAATATAGATTTCCTATTTACAGTTCTGCTAAGACATGAAGATAAAAAGGGAATGCCATCATTCTCAGTCATTCAAAACATCAGTGTAACTTAGTCAGTGACACTGTCACTGTCAATTAGGGGAAAAAACTATCAAGAAAATAGTATAAATCAAGTGTATAAAAATAGTTTGAAAACCTTGTTAAAAGACCATCACTATCTCTAGTTTCTAAATATAATTTTTAATATATCACAGGTTGCAGCCTGGGATATTTTTTTTCTTGCCTTTTTTTTTTTTTCCTTTCTTCCCCACAAAGACAGAAAAGCTTTTGTATCCCAGATTTTTTTTAAATTTATGGGAAGTGGAAATTAAACCACTAAGTAATTTAACCCTCATTATCGTGCATTGCTTAAATTAGAGATTTAAAATGAACGAATAATACATGATTATTCAAATTTGTGATGAAAAGCTAAGCAAATAAAGGAATTTTATAATACACAGCAATTTTATAATACGATGGCATATAAATGCAAAAAAGCACAAACAGACTCAAGTTAGCTTTATGCTTTAAGAAAGACCATTCATATAGACTGGGGAAGAGCATTCTTTTAAGCCATGAAACTCAAACATTGCATTTGCAGAAACAGAGTGCCATCTTCTGGAAAATGATGCCTACGTGTTTAGCCAAAATCAACTTCAGTTTGTTAAACTTCTATTCTGGCATTTACACTCCTGTGCAAACAAAAGATGATTCTTTTTTCTGCCAGTGATAATACATATCATATTCAAAAAATACTTTGTATTTGATTAGCACTGAATGGCTGAATTAGAAGATTTTATCAAAACAGATCATTCAGCACGCAATGTTCAGAAATATAATAATCAACAAAATTTTTTATTTTTACCCAATTTATTCCCCAAAATGAATACTATTGATTTCATATCTCTATGGGATAAATTAGTGATTTTCTTCTAAATCAGAAGAAAGAAAAACGGAGAAAGAAGGGGGGAGAGAGGGGGGGTAAGACAGAAGGGGGAAAAAAAAAAANGTATACTACACATTTTGTGTATTCCTACATTAAGACCATATCTGCAATCTGAAAAGAGCTCAGACGAAAAGCTTTTAGACTGAGTGAAGATATTAGCATTTGTCCTAATGACATAATGGATCTCTGAAAGTTCTGCAAAGGCATGAGACAGGTGAAAACAAAGCTTCTAATTTTTTCCTTCCAACAACAACCTTATGTCCCTACCCTGGAAAACAGTGGACCTCATAAATCTTCTCAAGTCTGTTGAATAGTCTAGTAAAGCCCAGTTAAAAAAATATTTAAAAATGCGACATCCTACTAGAAATGTCCTTGATATTAGGGAACTTTTTCAGAATGAATGCAGTTTTCTGTAATCATTACTAGAATCATTAGAATTATGTAGCAGGATTACCAGAATTACTAGGTAACTAGTTATTCCCTGAGGAACAGAATTTGTAGAGCATGCATTCAGACCATTGATCATGTAACTGCTGAAGAATCAGCTATGCCAGTTTCAGATGTTACCTCTTCCCTTACTAGTACCACCTCTTTGCTAGAACCTATTGCCTTCTCAGCAGAGTCAGCAGAAGATATTGTAGGAGTGTTCTTCATCCAGTTAGGCTGGCAAATACAGCCAATCTAACCCAATCCAAGGCTGAGAACATCTAACTACTGAAGCAAAGAGCATTCATATAATCTCATCAATTGATTCTAATAACAGTGCTAACTTTCGGGAAGGGTCAAATAAGCAGCAGATTGGCAAGACAGTAACATTTTGAACTGCCAGACATGTGCAGTGATGGTGTCTGACAACTGCCTTATGTACTGATTTATAGTAGATCAGAATAGTACTTTCGAAGCAAGTTAAATATCTAAACAGTTTAAAGTTATAGAGGCATCTCTACCATTCAATATGCAAATAAACAGCATTTTTCAAAAGGAACAATCAGTGTCAAATTTCATTGATTCATGTCAATTGACCTACAGTGCCAGGATCATCATTGCTGTGTTACTTTATTTCGTACGCTGCTTAATTTTACTCACAAGAATGGCACATGGACTATGAGAAGAGGTTGGGAGAGCTGGACTGGTTCAGCTTGGTGAAGTGGAAATTAAGGTAGAATTTAACTGTAGCCAGGAACTACACGAAGGGCAATTGCAAAAAAACAGGGCCAACTTCTCAGCAGTGACAGCTGGGCAACAATGGGCAACAAGTACAAATCTTTGCTTGGGAGGTTCAGCTTGGACTTGAGAAAAGAATTATTCACTAGGAAGATACCACAGCACTGAAGTCTCTGGAGGTAATCTGCAAGAAATCTCTGTTCTCGGAGATTTCTGAAATATGGCTAAACAAAGCTGTGGCTGACCTGATGTAGTGTTGGGAAAAGTTCTGCTTTTAGAAAGAAGTTAGACTAACTGAACTCCAATAGCCCCTCCCAATCAATGCTTCTATGATTCTATGTGAAACAGTTCTGCAAAATAAATTATAAAAGAATCTAAGAAAGGGGGCTTAGATGAAACAGAAAACAGATTATTATCAGAAGCAATTTTTTTTTTTTTGGTACATACTACAAATTCATTCTATATTCTTAAGACAGCAGTACTTACCTGAAAAACTGATTTCATTAAGTCTTTCCATGTCTTAACCACAGTACTGAATCGTCTACTTTCCTCAGGCATCTGAGCCATGATGTCAGGAGAACTGAAAATTGGCTCCAAATAAAGCCAAGTAGCCTGAACCTTCAGCCATTCATCCAAGATCTCCTGTACCAACAACAGCTTTCCTTCCCATTCCCTATAAAATAGCATTAGTTCAAATGCATTAATTGATGCTTCCAGTAAAACATTTCCAGCAGACTGATAAGATCTTTTTGGCAATTTGCATATTCAGCAGCAAGTGCAACAGGTATAAATTTTAAGACTTCAGCAGAATGTAATATACACCTAGCCTGATTTCCTGCATAAGAAAGTCCAGATTAATTTCTACAACTGGATCATCTGTAAGGTTGATTGTAGGATTTCATGAACTAGGTTAATCCAATAAACAGACTAACAGTATCAGTGAATAAACGTAGCACACACTTTAGCATGTAATAGTATCTGTGGACAAATTCACTTCATTGAGTATGCAGTCTGGTTTCTGGCATACACCAAAGCCCAGACTACTATTTCTAACTGTTTGCTAGGATAGACAGGCTGAGAGAGCAAAAGATAGACAAGAAAGTAACCTAAACTACTAAACCCAAAATATGTAGACATTGTCCTAAAAAGACATGTGGTCTTAATTAAAAGATTTCAACTAGTAGACTAAATAGTCCAATGGTTAAGTCACATTTTATTTCTGACTTCAAGTTCCAACTGTGGATGTTGAACACATTTGTCTGACAGATTAAAGAGTCTTTCAATATTACTGCACACCACTATAGGTACACAATATCATAATGTAATAGCTATTCAGTCTTTCCTTTTGATAGCCAAAAATTCAAGGTCCTTTAGTCTATGATTTTTTCTAACTCTCCTCAATTTTTCTGCATTGTTTTAAAATTATTAACACCACCATTTGACACTTCTTACTATCTCACCAATACCAGACAGATGTGATTTTATCAGTTGTCTGAGATCATTGGTATTCCTAATTCACCGATATAAGCAATTTGCAAAAAATATATAAAATGCTATTTATAATCCTATAACAAGTACATATATTCTTCTTTCCTGTATAAAAACAGTGAATATCATTTTTTTACAACACACATACCACTGGACAGTACAGATAGAATTCTTATAAAAAGTGCATGCTGTTAAAATATATAATGTATAAATGAACCATGGCAATAATTTTGTCAACAGGACACTCACCCATGGGCTGCACTGAGTTCTGTACAATGATACATGTGAAAACATACTTAACTTCTTCCTTCCTTCATTTACCTACCATAAATTCTAAACAGACAGCTTTGCTTGCATGTACCTTTCTCCTCTGCCAAAAGTCCCTCTTTCATCTTTTAGGTATTGGTACTTCATCTCTGGTGATTTTGCTTCTACCAAGAGGTAGAGAAAAATGCAGCTTTCCAAGAGGAAAGTTAGGCAAGTCAGTTAATTTGCTTACACCAAAGATACACAAAAATTAAGACGAGGAATTTGGAATAATCTCTGGCAGCACTCCAGAATTCTACATGCTTTGTTGGGTTATTGAGAAAGCAACCATTGTGTAATCGCCCAGACCTCAAAGACTGAAGTTATAGTAATACCTTGTATTATCACAAATGCTGTCAGTCACCAAAAAACTCTGTTGAAATTACCATGGTGCGCTTATTCTTTTTAAACAGGCAAAACCTGCCATTTTACATTAATAAGGAAGGAACTCTTATACTATAGTACAGTCGTAAATAGAGAATTAATACTTATTGGAACGTACATGTATGTGTATGTACTTATGTATTCATATTTATTGAATATGTGCTGAAACCTGAAATAGCATTTTTTCCAGGTTAATGGGACTTTGGGGGTACCTATATAGCTAGACAATTGTAGCCAAACTTTAGATGAAAGATTTTTGGTTTTCCACAATATGGCTATGTTTGGGGGATTTAAGAAGCAAGTAAAGTATTTATTGAGGAAAGAGACAAAATCAGATGAAAATCTATGCTCAAAGATGGAAGTATAGAATTTTTAACATGCAATGCTAAGTTTTGGAATTTAATTTTCTGCTTTAGGAAAAAAAAAAATCTTTCATCACTTCCCTGAAATTTGCCTTGTTTTCATTTTCTTCATCTCCCTTACATAAGCCCTAACATTTTTAATTGTTGAAAAGCTAAAAGATTCAGTAGGTTTATAATTTAGGTAGAAAGTTTAGACTACATTCTCTTAGTCTACAACCTTTCCATCTATACCTCAGATATGTTCTATCTGGTAAAACAGAGGTAATGTTAGGATGCATCTGGTACCTTAAGTATCAAAGTGCGTTAAAAATGTTTAGCAACCTCTCCAATGCATTAGCACTTCCCATAGCATTAATTAAAAGTAAAAATCAGCTTTATGGGATTAAATAGCATGTAGCTGACATGGGACAAAAGCTTTAACCTTTTAAAATAAGATTAACTCACTGCTTAAGGAGGATAAACGAAAGCATTTGAAGTCCCTATGCTTTAGATAAAGCAGAAAAGATTTCTTATTTGGTAACATTACTTGGTGACTTTCTATTAGAAAAAAAATTACCTTATTCTCTTTTCATAATGCTTCATGAATGGAGATCCTCTCATAGTCTGAGTTTTGACAATGTGGTCATCCAATAACATCTGAATATCATCTACAGATGATAAAATATGGGTTCCTGTTTCTCTATAGGCAAGAAGAGTGAACTCCATTTGATCCCATTCAGAAATCATTTTCGTTAAAGCTTTCTCAAGTGAATGTTCTTTGCTGGCTGTTTCACTGATGGTCTCAAACTTTTCCAGGAATGGTTCAAGATGCAAGTTAATATATGACAAGACATTTGAGTCTTCAGAAGGAGACAGTGGTAAACCAGCAATTTTTGACATCTCTTCCCAGTGCCTTTCTTGCAAACCAGGATTGCAAATCACCTGGATTAGAGGAATGTGGCATCTGAATTCCTCTACTTTTGATTTAACCTGTCTTGTTATTGCTAATGCATTTGGAGTATTGTGGAAGGCTTTTTCTAATTTATACAGTCCACGCCAGTAGTTTCCTACATCTACCTCTACTTTGTCTGGATTGACTTCTGTAAATAATCCCTCTGTCCAGTCTTTGTGTTTTCTGTTGAATTCAACAGTCATATCATAGAGACGAAGATACGGAGCAAGACTATTCCGGATGTTTTTATGCTGAGGATACTGAGATACTGGCCATCCAAAGGACTCTTCTTCTGAATTAAACTGATCAATCTGTTGAGACATAAGTGAGGTCTGAAACACAAACAAAGCTGTCTGTGATACCAGGTCCTTACCACAGTGATTAGGGAGGTTTTCTGGTGTCTTCAAGAAGCTTCAGATTAAGTTTTGAATNCTGGTGTCTTCAAGAAGCTTCAGATTAAGTTTTGAATTACTAAACCAGTCTATTATGTAATTGCTGCCATTGACTGCAGTTAAAGCAATCTTCAACAGTAACAGCTCAGCATTCATGCTAGTCAATAGAGGAATATAGTTAGAGGTTTAAAATGGTACCTGGGCATTCCTCTATAACTTGCAGTACCATGGAGGCTTTAACAGATGGGAGGTAATAATGAGCATCAGGAATTGCACTTCCAAGAAGATAAAAGTATAATTTCTATGCAAACCTACGTAAACTTAATCCACTCTTTCACTGTGCAAAGTGCTGCCGTATTTACTCAAGACCACATAGTAACAAATTACTGTGCTCAGTAAATTTGCAGTTTACATCGTAAATCATGTAAAAATATCTCATAGCTGAATTAAGAATTATTTTGCCACATCTCAGTAACTGCATTACTAAGCAAACTGTTGATTCTGATAACACAAATATTAAGATTTACAATTTATACTATTGGACTAGCTTTGACTATAATCTGTACCTTATCAGCAGCAAGATCCAATTTTGTATTTAACACTTGAGCTTTCTTAAAATATCTGTTGACTTCCTGAATA
>WAAD01010558.1:267-15906 GCA_013389945.1 Fregata magnificens
TTTCAGTTCTATTATCTATAGTCTGCGTGTGTGAGGAAACATCAACAATAGTTAAATGTACTTTAGCTCTAATATGCAAGTAGTATGTTATATGTTAAGCACTGAGCTACAAATATTCTCTCTGGGGTGTCTGTTCATTCCTCCACATAAGTTCCATTAAATTTACAGCAAAAGAACATTACTGAAATGTCCGTGGAGCAGGTGTGGCAGAATCTCAGGATTTTATGACTGCCTTTGTTACTATTGAGTTCCTGCATCAGGCAGCAAACGTTTTTAGATGTTTGTGCATTTAACAGTATTTGCTGTGTTTTCATTCTCTTCTTATGTTTTTTCCCCTGACAGTTGGAATCAACGTAGGTAAATACACCTGCTGGTACAATGCTCTCTTGGTGCAATTAGCTGATATGTTTACAGTGACAGGTGGTGGTCTGTGAAATAAAAGCAATAGCAACTTCAAAGTGTGCCAGTTGTTCAGGGAATTCCTGTTACTGGTGGGTTGCTTTTTTTTCTAGTAGGATAGGGAAAAATCTCTGAAAGAAAAGTTTTTATTATACTTTTCCCACGTAGAGTTTTACAGAAACAATTGTGTTGTAAAAGTCAGGGGGTTTTATTGGTTAGAAATGGTGATTTCAGAGCTCTCCATGGAAAAAACTTTCATGGGTTGGATGAACGGGAAGTTTCTTGTTTTCACCCTTTGCATACTTTCCAGGCCGACTCTGAAATACATTTCAGGTCTAATTCTGTTTGTTGCTAAATTATTGTTTTGATTGCTGGTGTTGTGTAAAATATAAAGACCAGCAAGCTCTGCCACTTGAATGTAGTTGTGAAGTTGGGTTGCATTTTATATTTCTACTTCCTTAGCATTTGTCATTTAAAGATCCTAAGGAATAAGAAATTCAGTTTAGCAAGAAATCTAGTAGCCTTGGTTTATTTGAATATTCTTATGTACAGATGGGAAGAACCTAAAGTTGTTACTTTTCCAAGACAAGTATACAGAGATTGTTATCGAACCTAACCCTCCCAACAGGAGAAGAGCCTTTTGTGAAAGAGTATACACTTAAGTCTGATCTTCCAGCTGCATTTGCAGACTGTATTTAGTCTTTGTAGAATGTCAGGATAACTGAACAGGAAAAATGCACTGTGATACTCTGATGCTTTAGTTTTTTTGTTGTCGTTGTTACAAGATCAAAATGTATAAGATACTTCTCTGTTGAAGGTTTAGTAACTTGAATTCACAAATGTATGTGGTTTCAGTTAGAGATGAGCTTTTTGTCAAACACTGACCGATTTTTGTAAATTTTTAATTTCTTGTAAAAGAAATGAAATTACATATTTACATATATACATTACATGTTACAGTAGTATTTAATAATATTGTATTAAGCAACCATGATATTAGATCAGCTTGTAACTGCAAAACTGAAATGCGAAATATAAACTAAGTAATTTCTCTCACATAGAATTTTAGGATCTATATGTTTTATTGTTTGAAAGTCTGAAGAATGTTTGCCTTCATGTCAATTTCCACAGGCTATGTTACCACGTTTGTTTTACTCATAGCCTTCGCTTAAATTGCTGTATAGGTTGTCTGTTGTTGCACAGGACCTTGACAAATTAAATTCTCTTCAGCTCTGCGGGATAAACAAGGTTTTTAGGCAAGTTGTTTTCACTTGTCACCCAAATTCTCCTGCACCCCTTCCTGCCCCTCACATCTGCCCCATGCAAAAGTAATTTCATCTGAGGCTTAAAGTAGATTTTAGGATGACTTTTGTTAAGGGCTAGTATCACATACTGCTGAAGCCATTTCACAAAAATTTCACAAAATCACCCCCAAACCAAATAGATATATTGCTTATACTCGCTACAAACTACAGCAATTTTTAAAGTACACTCTGGTCTGTCTAAAGCCTTCTTCCATGTATAGGCATGCTCCTTTTCCTACCTCCCAGCTCTGAAATCAGAAGAATACTGGTGGGTTTTTTTCCTGTTCTTCTGCCATTAATGGTACTTTATACTTTCTTCAAATGTGTAGTTTGTTGTTTTATAAATGTTTTCTCCATATTAATTTTTTTGTTGCTATCAGCAGACCCGTGTCATTATAACAGCTTTCTTGACACATTCTGACTATACTCATCCAGGTTCAACTGTTGGTTAACTTTCTAATGTTTACTTTGTGCGTGTTGTAGACTGTCTTGTATTATTATTTTGCCAAGTAGTATATGGCGGGGATGATCCAAGTTCTGGATGTTAAGACTTCTTAAAGGTGGCATAATTCTTCAAGCAGTTAGTAATTTTTCTTGATGTTTGAGAAGCCTACTGTCTACTTTTTTGAGGGGGAGAAGGGGGACTTAAGGAAGTTTTTGTGTTTGTAAATACAAAAAATAATAGATGATACTGTATTGTCCTGAATTAACTAATAGTGAGTTACTGATTTAAATGCTGGCTGCCAAAGTTGCATTTTTGAGGGCTGAGGGAGGAGATACTCAAACTGAGAAGCAGTATCACGGTAGATTCCAGTATCGCAGTACTACAGATTTAGGATTATACTTAGCTAGGTCATGAATGCTTATTGTTCATAAGTAGATGCTTGATGGTATATGTGGTTATTTACTAAATACAATGTGACAGGCTATTTGAAAATAAAAATGGTTATGCTGCTAGCTTAATACTACTCCTGGATATTCATTGTGACAAGAACAATTCCAAGGCAAATTATCATAGATCATCTGTGAAGGTGAAGGTTGGGTTGGCAGGCTAATACATAGAGAAACATAAAGGAACTGAAACTTCTTATAAATTAATATTTTTATCTGCAGCATATTTTCAGCTGTATTTCAGTGATATTTTTCCTGAGCATTGAGGAGCAACATAGAACTGACAGCTTCCTACTTTTGTTGCATAATCAATTCTTTATCTATAAGATTTTTTTTTCTGATGGATTTATAGTAATACATGAAGTAAAGCATTATAGATTAAAAAGGTGAATGTAAAAAGTAGTATAAACGGGTCTAATTCATATGCAGTCAAGTGTGTTTTGCTAATTTGGTTGTTACTGAAGACTAATTTGTATGTTATAAAGGAGAAAATAAATTACATTGGAGTAGCTGCAGTGTTAACAAACTGTAACTATTTAAATTCAATCTTAGCCATTTTTATGAATTTGTCAACATGGAAAGTCCTGTGATCTCACTTCTCAGCAAGAGTTATGACAATTTTTGTTACTGCTTAGTGAAAGTGCTAGCCCCACAAAATGGGTCTTTAGGGTGTAACATCACTTTGCCACGTGGACTTAAGGATGTTAACAGCCTTTAACTGATTTCTGCAGTGCTACTCCTCCTCCCTGCCCACGTATCTCTTTGCTGGAGGTTACTGCGCTTGTACCAGGACTGGCAGACTAGAGTGTATGCATTCACCCAAACAGCTTCATGCCAGATCCAGCAGTTTAACCTCTCTGACCTCCACCAGCACTTTGCACTGAGAATAGCAGATGCCTGCACCCCATTGCACTGGCTCTGCTGTGGGGTTCGTGACTTCTGATCAAAGAGCAGTAACAAACAGCTCCAGGGCAATTTGACTGCAGCTGTTTGCTGGGGGAGTATGCATCAAAGCTTCAGGTATGTATGTAGTGCCATCCTTATTCCTGTGAATTGAGCTCCTGGGCTCATAGTTACAGCAGTGGTAATAAAATCCACAAAAAGCAACTCAACTAAACAAAGAACAGTCAGCTAATAGTGTAGTGCTGAAGACAAGGTTATGTTTTAAGCTTTGTCCGTCTCTGGAGTACAGTTTCAGCCGGATAAAGATTTTGTGGCCCCGAAAGGGGTGTTGCTACCTGCATCCTCCAGTATGCATTCTCTCTTCAGTTATGCAATTGGTTCTGGTGATTATGCAGCTCCATAAAATGGATCAGCTTGCTGGTCTGGCTGAAAACTAATTTTTTTTTCTTTTTTCAGAGCATGAGTAAGCAAGCTGTTCTGTTTTACCATACAGCCACCCGGCTGCTAATACCAACACAAGGTGGACTGCAGGAATATGCAGTAGGGCGCTGAGGAGCACAGGAAATTATCCGGCTGGTGACAGCACATACTTAGACTGACAAAAGCAGACTCTCCAAATATTTCCTGCAGACTGAAGTAAGGTGCCTGTCTCTCTGCAGGTTTCATGATTCAACCTTCAAGCTAGATGCCCATCCTACTATTTCTCCCCAATAAAATTCAGCAAGAGACATAAGAAATCAGGATTTGAATCCAGGACTTCCACTACTTCCGGGAGCATTCTCATCAACAGGCTATTGTCATGTTCCCCGTATTCTCTCTTCTGACATGTAAATATTCATTTATCATAGGTTTCCCATCTTCAGGATGGGAAAGCACAGGGTCTCCATACAACCTTTTTCTGATGGACTTCTCTTTCAAATGTGAATTTGAATTTCTTCTGGCTTTACAACTTAGATCTCATACTTCAGAGCAACTGCTGTTACTACAATGCTTTATGAAAATGTGCGCACCATGAATTCAGACTCCTTGACTGGCTATTTAATTGAAAGTTGCCATGAGATGTGCTTTGTGTTAACACCACTGTGTTTTGGACAGACTACTATATTGGGCTCTCAGGGTTTTCTGTCACAGGGATGTCTGGTTAGTGAATCTCAAAGAGGTTTAGGCAAGAGATAAGTGCCAGTATGCTCAGCGGAGCTAAGATAACATCTCCAATCCCATTTAAGAATACAGCTATAACCCTGTAACTTAATTTGAAAAATCAAGTCTCTTTCAGAGCTGAGAATAGGAGTTTGATCTTGCATAAGGTTGTACTTGTATAACAATAGTGTAGTGCCTCACTATGACAAATGTAACTGCTAATGCCAGATAAATATTCCAACTGGCATTTATAATCGTCATTTACGTACCTTTGGTCAGTCTTAGCTATTCATAGAATGCCAATCAGTGTCCTGCTTAACCGTTATGTTCTACTTTGTAGCTGTGATTTTTCCAGACTTAGCATTTGGGAAGAACTTCAAATGCATACTAGAAGTTGCGGCAATCTGGTCATATAATAGACCATCTCATATAAGTGCCTCTAAAGCATTTCTCACAGTGAATACCAAAATCACTGAACAATACAGAACTACTGAAGCCTTTAGTCTCAGCATGCAAAGATTAGCGTGCTCCATCCTTAGAAGGGGAAAAGTTGCCCTTTCTTGGGAAGATCCAAAAGGGACTTAGGAACCAGAGCCCAAAGTTTTAAGCTTTATGGGGACCTCCGTACTTCGTCTCAGGTGCTGCTTTCTAACTTTGTAGGTATCCCAAATCTCCTGTATGTGTTTCTGTTAGTGGGGATGCACAAAACCAGTAACTCGTAATGCTAGGAAGCTAACAGGCCCTCAAGCTCTGGTCATTCTCTTCTTCTTCTAACCCTAGGGCCTGATCCAACAAGGATGCTGACACACTGAATGCTGCTCAGCGGATGGCTAGAGTGAGTTTGCGTTTGTGGCTTCTTGCACTTGCTTGGTCTCATGACTGTGCTATTATATGTGAAACATCAAAATCTATGTTCAGATAGTAACCTCCTGATTATCCTAGAACACTGAGGCCAGTGAATCTTTTCCTCCTTATTCTCCTATAATATGTAGCAATTCATTTATACAAGGTGAAACTGTTTCAGTAAGAAACATGAGATTGTGAGGAAGATATCACATGAAGATCTGCTTCTCTAGAAAGGCAAAAGTAAGGTTCCATGAGGATACACATCCTGATATATATCTGTTCCTCTGCTGGTATTGGTTAGGTAGCACACAGCACCAAGCATCTGGTAAGCATTTCTTGAATACCAGCAGAGCTCAGAAAATGGGCTAAGTTCCTGAGCAGTTCACTAACAACAAGATATCAAGAGCAACTTTCTGGTGAGTAAAGAATAAATGTAGATTTCTGACATCAGGAATCTTCTATCAGTGAGGTTCCTTAAGTTCCCATCTGTTAAATTTCCATAGTAGTAAGTGTCTGTTCCCAAGGATGTTATAAAGGCACATGACTCAATAGTGAATGACTAACAACATACCTATCTCATGCTGAAGCACCACAGTTACAAGCTAGGCGTTCTTCTCTCATACCTATGAAATGCAATTGAGCAGATTTTATTCTCAAACCAAATACATGAGATAGCCACACTAGGCACAGCCTTTCCCATTATACAGTCACAGTTTCATCCCCTGTATGTGGAGAACAATACAAATATCCTCCTTTTACACTGTTGACAAATTTCAATGTTTTTAATGAAGTTCTGGCAGTGTTAGCAGCCTATCTATCCATGGGAGAACAATGTAACAGATATCACTGTAATCTGAGTAATTAATTAGTGAACAGTAAATCTTTCTTATATCCAAGAATGTTTACTTTAGCCTTCCCTAAAGAGGTTAGCAGGACCAGTGTTCAGATGTGATGCTTCAGGATATGCTACTTGGTAAAGCAGTGTTACAGCCTGAAGAGAAAAGTGGATGTACTGCACACTGGTTTAGGTGAGAGGCTGTTACAAAATTGCCACATTTGATTATAGTAGAAATAGAATATTCGAATGTTGTGTGTTTTGAAACTCGTAACTGTAAGAACCCTCACCAGGTAGTTACTGTTTTGTATTAGGAAACTAATAAAAACTGGATGAAACAATGAAGAATTGAATGAAGAAGTTTCGTTTGAGTCCTGTAACTATAGGAACCTGTTATGCACCAGTGATGCTGCTTGGAAATCCCCTTACCCTTCCCATCTTGATTTGAATATCAAGAACTTTAATTAGTAGATATCCGTAGAAGTGACCAATGATTATTTTGGGGTATCAATATTGATAAAGTTATATAATCAAGGCAACCAATCAATATAAAGGTTAAATTTAATAGCGAACATAGTAGGCATTTTTAAGGGAGCCCTGTCCTGCAGCTAATTTCAGGTTTGAGAACAAGCAGCCTCAAGTATTGTTTACAAAGGAGTTGCTGCTAGAGAACTTTTTGTATAGCCCCAACCGATTTTGTCAGAGATGTCAAGAATCTATTAGCTAAAAATTAACTTAGATTGTTTTATCTTAACAATACTATGTCATAATGACATAGGATATCTGTCTTAGAACAAAAACCCCAAAGTGAANTCTCAACAATACTATGTTGTAACGCCATAGGATATCTGTCATAGAACAAAGACCCCAAAGTGAATGTTAACGGTCTGTGAAGGACTATTTAGTGGTGCCAAGTTTAAGCAAAGCTAGGGGAAAGGTGATTCCGGCAGGGGGAGATCACGACCACCGACTCAAAGACCACCCACTCAAGAAACCCTCCGACTCAAAAGATTAAGGAAGTAAAAGTCTCAAAAATCATAGTGGACATGCGTAGTCATTTACATGGTAGGCGAAGAGTTTTTAACCAGTCATTAAACAGAAGGATAATGAATATGTATTGGCTATGTATCCATGCATGTATAAAAGATTGTTTCTTAGACTGATTGAGGGAACACGTCTTTGGTGGAGCTATCCCCCATGTTCCCCAGCGCTGGAATAAAGAAGTGCCTGCTCACCTACACTGCATAGATGAGTTTTTGTTATACAGATTTGTATTGTACATTTGTACATTACAATTGTACAGATTGTAATTGCCATGTATGTTAATCATATGGCAAAGCACACCAGAGGTATATGTTTCATTATATTTTATAACTGTAAGAGCCACTTTCATTAATTCTTATTGCAGGAATAAGTGGGAATTCTTATTTTCTTCTGCAATCTGAATAAATATTTTCCTGAATCTTGACTGCCTTAAACTCAACCTTTATTTGGGGAGTCTTCCAAAAATTCTGGAGAAAGTGTAGATTTATCTCTTATTGGTTCAAAAAGAAACTAATATTTAAAAAAAATTACTTTAATTGTTCATGTGCCAGAGTAGAGAATTGGGGGCAGTTGGCAGGCCCATGAAGAAATTATCATAGAATAAATTATCATTATTACAATATATTTATCATTATGGCAAAAATTAGGTGTGAATGGACATAAAGGGCATTTGCAGGTCATTCCTGTTGACCTTACTGTCTACTTCCAATGCAAAAGTTTTCTACTATTTGCAACATCTAGGAAACAATATTTTCAGTGGATATGAACAGTATTCCCTAACTTTGCTGCTTTCAGTAAAGCAAGACAAAGCAAGATAAAAATTCTAAATAACCTGATTTTAAATATAGTGGGAGTTAGTTGGGTGTACCTTTCATTTTCAAAGTTCATGCAGCTGTGCTGTTTTAGCACTTAACATGTAGTATGAATGGTTCTTGACTCACTTATTACAAGCAGACTTGCAGCCTGCTGCCAGTTGGTGGCTGAGCCTGCAGGACTGACATAGAAGGAGTAGAAGCTGAGAGCTGCAGATTTTGTTTTCTGCCCAGTGTCATTCTTGTTCCTAGGAAACAATCCCAACCTCAGTTACAAGTTTTTCATCACTAATTTCTTCAATCAAGCAGCCTAAGCAATCTGTAAATATAGATTGAATATAATCACCTAAGCTATCATTAAAAGATTCATCTCAATCAGCAGAGCCTGCTAGCTGATTGTCACCTGAAACCTTGCAATTAACACAATGACTAGTATTTTTGACAAAATAGCTGAGTGTGGCTTGATTAATAGTCCTGTCTCAGGAATGGCCTTTTCCAGTATTTATTGCCATCAAAGCTGTCAGTCCTGCATACTGTGTTATTTTGAAAAAACTTTGCAACAGATACAGCTAAATGGATATATGTAAGATAGGCTTTACCTGGCTTCTGGAAATTCAAGTAACAAAGTTCAAGTGTTCGAATTCTTTCATGTGCTTCATGTATTCATATAACAATAAATTAAAAATAAAGTTAATCCATCTTGTGCGATCAGTCAGGCTTTAAAATGAATTATGTATTGTATATGAAATTAATGTATCCTAGGTAAAACCCAGACCTAGATTGTGTAGAGCAGTGAGGGGAAAAAAAAAGTTGTTTGCGTTGCAGTTGATTATTGTTATCAGGGGCTGCATTCAGTACTGCAATAGCTAATTTATTACATTCAAACTAGCATCACGTAGTGAGCTGGGATTTGCTAAATAAAGTTTTAGGTTAGTATTAGGCTAGAAACTAAACCGCCTTTTTTTTTTAACCTCCTTTTGTGTGCACTACAGTTCCAGGGTTTTATTTCCCCCTGCCTGAATTCCACCTTCTGTTCTGTCGCATAACTGCTTTCCTCCTTCTATTTTAACCCATAACTACATAATTCCTGTTCTAGTTTATCAAAGCAAGTTATAATTAGCAAAATATAAATAGCTGAAACTTCTGTAGTGTCCTGGTTTTGGCTGGGATAGAGTTAGTTTTCTTCCTAGTAGCTGCTATAGTGCTGTGGTTTGGATTTAGTATGAGAATAATGTTGATAACACACTGCTGTTTTAGTTGTTGCTAAGTAGTGCTTACACTAGTCAAGGACTTTTCAGCTTCTCATGCCCTGCCAGCACGAAGCTGCGAGGGGATGCAGCCAGGAGTTTTTTCAGCTTCCCGTGCTCTGCCAGGTGCACAAGAGGTTGGGAGGGAGCACAGCTGGGAGAGCTGACCCAAACTGGCCAAAGGGATATTCCATACCATTTGACGTCATGCTCAGTATATAAACTGTGGGGAGTTGGCCGGGGGGGCAGCGATCGCTGCTTGGGTACTGGCTGGGTGTCAGTTGGCAGGTGGTGAGCAGTTGCATGACTTGTTTTTCCTGGGTTTTGTTTCTCTCTGTCTCGTTGTTTTCCTTTTCATTACAAATTATTATTATTATTGTTATTGTTATTAAACTGTTCTTATCTCAACCCATGAGTTTTCTTACTTTTGCTCTTCAGATTCTCTCCCCCATCCCACCAGGGGGGAGGGTGAGCGGGTGGCTGTGTGGTGCTTGGTTGCTGACTGGGGCTAAACCACGACATGTAGTTACTGTAGTATCTGCGTACCTGAATAGTTTTATGGCAAGAGTATAGAATTTGTTTTATGCTTATGATTCATTCTGCATTGCTGTGTACAAACAAGCAAAGTCAGGCTATAGAGTGATACTTTGAACAGTTACACCTTGCTTTAATCACCTGATCTTTGTCAGTATTGGTCTCTCTGGGAATCCAAGAACCTTTAGTAGCCAGCATCAGGACTACATGTTTAATACATTCCCATTGAAAAAGGAAAACCTTTTTCCGGTGTGATTATGTACTTTTTTGGCTTCTAATTCCTTTTCAGTGGTTGCATATCTCTGACAAAGATATAGAAGTTTCTAAGGTAACTTTCTGAAACATGTCCTTATTGTGAACTTCCTGTATTTTGTTGCTGCTACTCCTGGCATCTGATACTGGATTAACCTACTTATAGTCATCCTGAGTAATTTATGGGGAAAAAACCAAAACCCAACACTTTTTTTTAATTAAAGAATTCAATTCTCTTAAAACACAACTTTGAGAAGTTGTGCTACTGTAATAGTAAATATTTTTCTGTTCTGGTCTACTTGGAGTCAGTTCATGTTTTTAAGAAAAGCATTTGCTGAAAGGCTGCTTTTATATAAAGGCAGTTATTTTGTATTTGTAAAGCCTTGTCCTATTAGACTATTTTGAACCTATTAAAAATAAGCACATCCTATTTTTCTAGTGAAGATGAAGTGTAACATGAGTCGTTGAACATGTTTCTAGGTGAAGATGTATAGTATTATAACACTAGGTAATGACTGAACTTTGGAAAGGAGGTGAGAAGTGGCAAATACAGTGCAAATAACATGAGTTGTCAGAGAAAGCAAAGGATAAACTATATATTCTATGTATATGGTAAGGTAAAGAAAAACAATAATGGTAAGTGTGTTATTTTTCTAATTTCTTCTTTGTACAAATGGATTTTAAGCTTGCTTGTGCATTCTGGTATTGAGTGCATTTTTTACTTTTATACTGTTCATCTACAAAGCCCAGTATTTGTTTAAATGTTATTTCTCAGTTACAATCAAATCAAGTTACATTCTTACCTTCAAGACCACTTCATGTGGAAATACCATCCTTAAGAAGTACAACCCACATCTTTGCCTTCAGCGTGGAACTTTTGCTGAATGTTTTTTTCACTTCCATAGGCTCTGCAGTACTGCTATAGTCATGACTTTAAATTTTATATTGTACATGTGTTCTTCAAATGTCATCTAGATTTAAAATTGAAATTTAAATTGAAGCTTCCATTTATATTTTGTAACTTGAGTGGTTTTCTAAAGACATTTCAAAGCTTTCATTTGTATGTTTAAGATCATCCTGAAGTTCTAAAACATATTAATTTATTAAAGAAGTGCTTGATTTTTAATCTAACTTGTTTCTTTTTGATTAAAAGCTTATTTTTTTTCTGGTATAGAATTATTTATGCTCTGAGAAATGTAGTCTGAATTATTTGTGTGAGAGACTATACATTGGTGTTTTTCTGTATTTGTTCTTAATGGACATTGCCTTAGGTTTGAAATAATATTAGCTTAGGCCAATATTCTGCTCTTCAACAGAGTCAACTAGCTGGAGCAAAAGCACCTTGCAAATGCTTCCTAACTGGGTTGGGGGTACCAAAGCTGGTTATCCCTGTGTGGCGTTGCATTGTGTTCTCTGGATAAAGCTTAAAATACATTTCCCAGTTTTCTGCATTTCAAGTGGTTTTTTCCTTTTCCATACTACAGTGTCCTGGCCTCTAACAAATTATGAGGGTTTTTTCGCATGTCAAATCATTACTGTCACTGTCATTATGATCAAGTATTTCCTGGGCCAGAATGAGAGAGACAAGTTACGTTTGAAGGAAATAGCCACAAAGAATTTCTAGATTAAGTGCATCTGGAGGAAGATGAGTGGACATTAATACACTTAAACTGATTAAAGGAGCATAATAAATCCACCTGGTTTCTGCAAAAGAGTAGGCTAGATGATTACTGTAATCCTTTCTAGATTTAGAGATATGTGAATAAATCCCTCTAAGGAATATGATTCTGTCAAAACCGCAATATATAGAAATAAGTTTTTGTTCATAGGAAACGATAAACTTTTACCCCATCTGTCTTCCTGGATCCTATGATCAAAATGGGAGGGCAACTCCTATTCAAGTTGCTGCCTAGTGCAGGATGTATATGCAGATTTCTTCAAAATCTGCATTTGCTCTGCATAAACTACAAACTAGTGGAATACAGGTGAGTTCTTATCCAAAGATGTGATGCTCAAGCTGCTGTGGTAAGGCCCACTTCGGGTACTGTGTTTTTGGAGCTGGCTGGAATCAGCCTGGAGCACAGACCTGTCAGCAAAATTTATGCATAGGCTAGTTTTTAATTTAGAGAAATGTGCAGTTGGATTTACTCATAATCTGAGATTAAAGCCTGTTTAATCTGAGCACAGAGCATTTGGATTGCAGTTAATTTGTTTAGTTGATCTAAAATATAGATGGAGATAATACAGGTTGGTGTCAAAGACCACATAGACGTACGATATCTGAAGGAAGGACTTAGGTTTCAGTTCCATCTGTGGCCAAATCAGTCAAATGGGCCGCCTTCTGCCAAAACAGAGGAACTCTGGCTTCACTTTTCCCTTCAGTGTGCCTAGCTACACAGTTTCATCCCATCTTTCAGATGAGCTCTGCTGCTCGTCAGGGCCTTCTGAGAGGTCTTTCTTTACTCTGCCAACTCTCTGTTAAGGTCTCACCTGACACCTTACTGTTGAAAGAAGCCTACTGTTTGGATCTTTTCACAGTATGATCATACCACATGACTAATAGCTGGAAGACAGTCAAGTTGTTTGAAGTTGATTTTATAATAAAAACCATAAAGTATACAAACTCTGCAGGGACCTGCACTTTGTATAGGAATGGCAATTCAGTAAGTTAAATAACTAAGGCACTGACTATGTTTAGACAATACTGTGTACACTCTGAAATCTACTCACCTGTAAGTGTGCTTGTTGCATTTTTAATAAGCTTTTAGCTGGAAAATAGTTTTATCATTGGGTTCTCTCCTTAGATTGGATTTTATTTTGTTGTTTCACTGAAATAGTGTGGCGCATTTCCACACTTTTCTAAATGGATTTTGAATGTATGTTTTGAATATTCAAGTAAAAATTGGGCATAATAAACAATCTTTTGGGCATTAGAGGAATAAAAAGACAGACATGCAGCATATTAAGTTACACTAGATGCTGAACTCTGGCTGTCATCAGCAAATGTCAATACAAGTGTAGCTGACAGCAAGTTAAATTGGACAGTGCAGAAAGGTACAAGAAAGATGTTGAAAAGAGTTTTAAATCTTCTAGAGATTTTGTTCAGAGAAAGAGGGACTACAGTTGCTATGAAGTCCATGAAAGACTTTGCAATACCTTTTGATTCCTTCTGAAAGATACTTGGCCACTAATGATGAACATTCATACAGATATTAAGGAAAGGATGGCATCTTCCACTTCTTTGAAAGTCCCCTTCCCCCATCAAGCTAGAACACTTATTTATGTTTTCCATTCCAGAAAAACAAATAAGAACTAGAACCATTTTACACAGGAAGGTGGATGCAGGAATAGTTGTATATGTATAATTGTAAAGGTCTGTAGTCACAGCTGCGACACAGTCATGTCTCAAAATTTGAGTGCATATTTTCGGTGTAAATTTATTTCTCCCTCAGTGAATTACTAATATAAGACCATTGCTTCAGCCCTCAATCTATTTGCTGAATTTGTATTGCCATCAAATGGTAGTTATGCATGTATAGATTAAGAAAAATGCATGTCTGTCTGTAACAAATAGCTGGTTATAGAAGTACCTTAAATAGGGGTATAAAGGCATGAAACCGGACATAAAATTTGTTGATTCTAACTGGAATGTCACAAATTGGAAAATACGTGTTACTTTCAAAGTGAAAGATGCACTCTGCCTAAACTTACTTAAACTCCGATAGTAACTAAAGTGCTACCATAAAGCAGAAATTGGGTACGGCATTAGCATTTTCTAGGTTTAATATTTTTACTTCACAACTTGTGTGACCTTGATTTGATCCTCTTAAAAACTGTATTACGTAGCATCTCAGCTCAGAGAGCTTTATGAGGTTAGCTTTGTGGTATATAAAACCAGAAAAAGTGGTTTCTGCATAAGGTTAAAGACAGGTTTCTGTTATGAGTCATGCTATCACTTTGTAATGTTAATGCCTAAAAGAACTCTCTAAAAATTGAAGGAAGAGTACTTAGAAGTCAGCTTTACTGCAAGGCTCCCTTTTATTACAGAACTACTGTCACCACCTCGTTCAGAATGTGTCCAGTCGAAGGAGCTTATGTGAGCCTGTCAGTCCTAACAGCTTCCTGTAGACACTGGCAATACCTCCCATTTCTCTTAGCTGTGTATAGGTACAGGTTAAAGTAACAACTCTACGTCAGAACCCTAAGGCCTTTAGAAAGGACTGTATTTTTTTAAAAGCTGTTTACATTGGCTTTTGTGAGGAATATAAATGACAGAAAATGTTTGGTATAGACGGTTTCCTCTTAACTTAGGCTTGTTATTCTCTTTAGCCTTCTCAGTTGATTGTATGCAACACAAGCCATTAAAATATGTAAGCCAGCTAGGAATCTGAAATGTGTGTTCCATCACTTGCACTGTAATAGATGAATCAATGTGAAAAAACCCCCACATTTGTAAACTGTTAGGACAAAAGCCAAAAATCAGGACTTTTATCTTGAGCAAACACAAGAGATCCTTTCAAGAACTGTCTACTGTTTTGCCCCCTTGGTTGCAGATTCTTTTTGAAAGGGGGATCTATTCCAAGTTTTCTTCCCAGCCTTTTTTTATCAAAACCTTTTATAACCAGCTATCAGCCACAGCTTGTTAAACAAGTTACATAGTGCTGTCCTCTCCAAAAGGAAGAGAAAAAAAGTAAAAAAATGTAAAAGCAGTGTTTGCAAAAGCAGTAAGTTATGCAGAGGCAGGTGGTAAATTAGAATTCATTGTCTCTTGCTTAGTCTCTTACTTCACTGTAGTGCAAACATGTCAGATTCTTCCATGTGCTAGTTCACTGTGAGGAGCTCAGGGTGTCCTTGCCCTTTGTTATTTCCATTTCTGCCTTTTCTTGCCTTGTTGTATTATACAACCAGGATATATCGTAAGGAAATTTAGGCTAATATAAATATATCACCCCTTCAAAATAGATGCCCAAGGGAACACACTGTACAAACTTTTGAAGTTTATAGCTTAAATGGGTGGTATTTATAGGGGAGACATGAGATTATAAATTATTTCATTCTGATCTTGTTATTTAATGTATAGTATAATAACCTTAGCAATGTAAAAGAGCAGTTAAGTTCCCCACAATATTAGCGTACCCTACTTTCATGAGGTTTAAGGGAAGAGGTACTAGTCCCAAAACTGTCTAATTGGAGTGTTAGGCAGTAATCTGATTTCTAAATTTAAAGTATTGTTTATGAAATAAACATTTCTCCATAAACATTTATTCCATAAACAAAACTTTCATGTTGCACTCCTTTAATAGCCATACCTTGCCCTGTGGCTCCTGCCTTATTTCCTGTTTAAACTTCTTAAATTTATTTTTATACATTTCAGAATTCCTCTCAAAGATTTTTACATTTTATCTGCTAGATGATATCTCTTGCCTGAATTT
>WAAD01010564.1:585-112635 GCA_013389945.1 Fregata magnificens
ACAACCCATAAAATGCATGGGTAAAATGGTGATTTAGTCACAAGAGGTGATAAACTTTCAGCACCATTGTAATCAGAAAATATTTGTATGGCAGAAACATTTCTCTAAATATTCTCTTTATGAAAATTCATTTTGTGCTCTTTCAGATTGGCTGCCACAGTGTAAAAAAAGCAGAGTACTTACAAAATACTACACTAGCACATAACAGTTATCAGCACAATCTTTTTATATATGACAGTGTTCTTCATGCTGTCACGAAATGTTATGTTTACCTTATAAAACAGCTGATGCAGAAGGGACATGTAAAGAGGCAGTCTGTGGTCTGTTTTTTTATAAATGTATTCTTAATGTGGTACAGTAAAATATAAACAACTGGTGATTGACAAAGCCTTGGTGCCAGCATGCTTTATGTGAAGCTGTTTCGTGACCAAATGTTCTTCCCATCTCCCTGGATGTAGTTTAGATTTGCTCCGTGTATTGACAGACTGTCTGAAAGCACCTGTTCAGTCTAGTCTTGTGCACAAATCTATAAATATCAGGTTGCAATACTTGTTTTTCCTCCTTCATCTGTGCTGTACATTTTTGCTCTGAGTTTCAGTACCTGCCCTCCATCAAGGTCTGTGGAAGTAAGAAGGGGAGAAAAAGGGTGCTTAATACTTTTTTCTAAAAACATTTTTCATGCCTCGATGAAGGTCAGTTCAAATGTGTAGCATATTACTAGTATATTTTTCCTAGTTATAAGCTCACCTCCTCTCTGTATCTTGGAAGGGTATCTAGAAGAGGGAAGAATGGTTACTAACTTATGGGAAATGTCTCCTCCTTCTCAGGATTTAAACCATATGAGAGCTCAGTTACTGGTACCTGGATCACACCTTGATTTGGGTCCTTGTGAATCTAAGATTCCCATACTGTTGGTGCAGCAGCCAGGGAAGATGGCTGGAGAAGATCGACCGGGATGGGGGAGTGGCTGGGATATCTATCTCCCAAAGGGCTGGGGCATGGCTTTCTGGATTCCTTTTGTAAGTGAATTTCATTGCAAATTGGAAGTAAATATGACAAATTATATAATTCGGTTCAAAAGAATTGATTTTAGAGAGTATACATCGCATTGTGTAACAAATTCACAATTAGAGGATCAAAGTCCCACTTTAAAAGAGGGTGGATGAACTGCTTGATGACAGAGGCTTGGTCTTAAAATCTTAAAAATAAAAAATAGCTTTCCATATCTTCTGTTGGGTATAACTGTGCCCACATGGCAGTCTAAAGCAGGAAATCAGAGTGGGGAGTAAGGAGAGAAAACTGATGCTATAGCTCTTTGGTTTTGCGTTTCTAAGGACGTATGTCTCTAGAGAGAAATCATTTGGTGCCTGCTGCTAATCCATTTCCAGCTTGGCTATCTCCACCACTCTGTCAACAAATTGGTTACCTCTGATTTGGGAGAGAGCTTGAAACAAAGTTTGAGTTAAGCTTGAATACTTCTCTGGTGCTGGTTGCTTCTCTGGAGCATCCTGCTTTGAATGTTCAGATGGCAGTTTTAATGTCTTTCTGCAGTTAAATTCATGCTTTTGAATGTGCAGGGGGATTAATTGCAGTGATACCTCTTGTATAGTTAAAATAAATTGGGTAGTGACTTTGTCGAAGTAATATGACATTCCTGGCAACGTACAAGATCAGAACCTGTGAAATTCTCTTCAGTGTTGTTGACAGTTTTTCAGAATTAAATTTAAAGAGTATGACTAACATTTTTGTTGAAATGACCATCTAGAACTGTGAAAAACCATGCTTAAGTTTATTTTTTTGAAAGCTGAAGTGGTAGACTTTCCCTTTTCTAAGGCAGGAGCTTCTTGACCATTAATGTCTTTTTTTTCAGTTAGGAACCTGGAATCAGTACAAATATTGCTTTTTTGGGGTTTGGTTTTTATAACAGATATATCGAGGTGTACGAGTTGGTGGCTTGCAAGAGGCTTTAAAGCATTCTGAATATCAAAGAACACCTCACACTCCAAATGATTTCCCAGACTGCCAGGCAGGAATGCAGTTTGCCAAAGAACTGGAAACCAGTCTTCTTGAAAAATTCAAACGGTAAGATTAACTTCAAAATTGATTGCAAGAATGAAAAAAAAAAAAAAGAATACTGCTTAAAATATTATTAAATATCTGTTGTGTTCATTTAGACTTGGACTTTATTAAGATCTTTCGCTAGTGTTTTAAATCCTAATATTACAAAAAAGAAAAAAATCGTAGATGTATTTAACGGAAAAGCTCTGCTAAACAGTGCATATAAATTAACTAAAACCTTCTATTCCCAGAGATAACGCTCAGTTGTAAGGCTGTAACAAGGCTGCATAACAATAAACAAAGCTATTTCAAGCTCCCTTAGCAGCAAGTGAGGGAGGAGGTAGGAGAAGGCAAAGGCAGAATATCAAAGTATGTACTACGTGTTAAAGAATCAAGTGAATGAAGAGGTATATTTCAGTGTCCACTTTTTAAATACCAGGCATTCTGAAGTTTGCCTTCATTTTCACTACAGTAAACACAGAACTCTTAACCATAAGTACAGGGTAGCTGGAAGTGTCCTCTGCACTGACTGGTGTTGGCTCCCCTTCCAGCTAGGTGCGGGAAGTAGGAGAAGTTTAGAGGAAAAGGTGGTGATATCAGTCACAGTAGATAGAAATATCCAGCCTGGCTGAAAGGATATGGTGGTCAGAAATACAGCAGTGCTGTCTAGAACTATAACTTTAAAATTCTTGCTCAGTGAGATTACAAAGGGAATGCACAGTTAACTTTCTGTTCTAAATACTTGTTTTTGAAAACAGAAAACATTATTAGACCAGCAGGACAAAGTAGACAGTTAGCCTTTTGAAGTGCTAGGGACTGAATAAGGGCCCAGGAAACAAATATTCTTACCTACTTGATTTATCATTTAGATGTCCACCTGCAAAAAGGGCAAATTACGTCAAGCTGGGCACTCTGTCCCCTTTCATCTGTCCTTGGGGGCAGCTGACAAAGAACTGGGAAGGAAGAATGAAAGCTTCAGGAGAATTTGTACATCTTTCTTCCCCACACCCTGAGTGCTGTGCAACTGAAGGGCATAGCTTTTGTGACCCCAAAGCAGAAGTGGTCAAAGAAGCTCTTCCTGAGACTGGTGAGGTAGAGGAGACCATGGAAATAACAAGCTCTGAAGGTGTCCTAAAGACAGAGGATGTTACAGGCACCCAAGACTTTGGTGAGAGAGATGAAACTATGACAACAAGTGACTTTATTGTTCTCAGGTATGTCAAAATGCTACACGCATGTGAGGTGTTATTTCTTTATTGGGAATTATTGAACTGGGGAAAGGAAGAGCTCAGCCTTGATTATTAAGATGAGAGAATTATTTGATCCAAATATAGTGAGGAGATTAAATAGTTTTGTCATGGATCAGAATTTGCCCTTGAGTGGAAGTCTTTCTCCTGCTTTTCGCCAGCGAACTTGGTGACTAGATGAAGTAAATTTCTTAAATTATCTCAAATTTAACACTCTTGAGTTTAGTGTGTTCTTGGACTTGGCATATTCTGTCTGCTTCCAGGTGGATGAAGCTTGCATTCTCTTTTCTAATACATCATCAGAAGTGGTTCTTGCACTACTTAATAAGGTCTATAAAGAAAATCGAGAATTCCATGCATTCCAATGCAACGCATGAGGGCAGCAACAGTGTTTGGAAGGTGCCTGAATGCAGGACTTTCATTTTTGTGTCGTTATCAGAGGAAGAAAACATTGGCAGTTCTGAACTGCATTAATGTCACTGAAGGTTTTAGAGCATTTGTGATATAACAAGTTTTGGGGGGTTTTAACAAGTAATGTCTCCTTCTGAAGAAATAGCGTCACACATAAATTCCACTCACCCATGTTCTTTTTGTGCTCAGAGTGATACAAATACCAGCTTGGAAAGTTGCAGAGAGCCCCAGGGCTTTTTTTAGTCATGCTCTTGGAAATATGTGGGGCGCTGGATTTCTGTTGTACTGCTTGTTAATAACTATCCTTGATGTTTATTTTTAAAAATGTTTAATAGGAGCGAGAAACTATTAATGCAGTTATCAGCCTGGTGCTATCCCACTGCTGGAAAAGATCGGCGAGTCCGCCTTATTTCTCGATTGGGACAGAAGGAAATGACTGAAGATGTCTTCTTGCCGATCTTGATAAGCTATCCAAGGGCTCTTGTATGGGTCAACTTGTCTCTCTTGAGAAAGGGGAACCCTGAATTGCATGCCATGATTTGCATGCCAACAGAAGACGACTTGCTGCATCTAAGCAAAGACAAACTCTTTTGTGGTCCTCAAGAACCCAAACATTCTGACATATTCAAGCACAAGGTACAGAAACTAAAAGAGGAGAAGAAGAAGAAGAAGAAGAAGAAGGATAACACGAAGGCTCTAGAAAGTGACCCCCCGAGCATTTCAGATAAAGAAACACCTGAGGAACATGAAGACCTCATTCTTGGTCTTTGGTCAGACACTCTCCCAGATGTTACTTCCCACTGCTCCAGAACTCTCTTGGGATATGTCACTCGAGGGGATTTTTCATTGGCTGCGGGCTGTGGAGAAGCACTGGGTTTTGTTAGCTTGACAGGGTTACTCTATATGTTACACAACCAGCCAGCAGATAAAAAAGGGCTTGTTTTGTTAAGAACTCCAGCAACTTTACAGTACAGATTTGCAAGACTTAATATTGAGGTTTAAGTATCATTGCAATGCAGTAGAATGCCAAAAATACCAAAGAATGTCTCTTTTGTCTTCTGTGGCCTTTCTGATATGCCTCAAATTTGAGGTGATCCTGAGCCTCAGCAACATCTTGAGGATTATGAAATAATTAAAAAACTTTGTAGCATGATTCTTGAAAATAAATAGTGCATAAACAGACCTAATACTACTTCTGATGTCTGCATTGCTATGGATTTCTAACAGTAACGCATCCATTATCATAATCATCTTTATCTCTAAAGAAATGTATTGTTCATTTTTCACCTCAGAGCAGTGGATGCTGTAACAATACTCAGAAAATAATAATTTTCCTTTTAGAAATCTTTTGGTCAGATGGATTGTTCACATGTAAGCGCATGTAATCTGAACCAGTGTATACAGCAAGTGGCTGTTCCCTATTCTTCATGTCTGAATGCATGTGGCTGCAGTGGAACAGAGCTACATAGACGAATCTATTAAGAAAGCAGAAGGGTACGTACTTTGGTGGAAAAGCTCTGTGCTTAAATGAAATGCAAATAAAATATAGCCCAGCTATATAATCTTGAATTATAGCAACTGGAGCTCTTAAATTGGAAAGCATATCAGTCTTTCTCTCTAGTCCGAGAGAGAAAACTATTTTTGAAAGGTAGTAAGCCTTTCAGATGCAAATTGCTGTTGGTGGGTCAGCATACATTTTCTGTTAATAATAGGGGATATTTTGTTTCCTTAAAACACGAGGTTATTTTTGTATGGAATGTGTTAGGATTGAAGGTTTCTTCATTTTACTGTGTGGTTTATGAATGTTGTTCAAATTCATAAAGCTTGTAAACTATGCTGGAGGGGTGAGGGGAGAAAGGTGTTTGATTTGACTGGGGCAGTGTGGGTTAGTTGGTTGGTTTTGGTGTTTTGTTGGGGGTTTTTTTTAATGATAGCCTTAAGCTTCTAACCATTCTTGAATTAAGCAGCTTGAAAACGAGTTTACAATAATACACTGTAGTTTAGTAGCAGCATGGTACAAATATATACCAGTTGGTAAAATTACCCTGAAAAGATCATGTACAAATAAAAAATCTAATCTATTCTTGATTCAGGAGTCTACTGACTAAGCTTGATGCTTTAAGAAATTAAATATGGATCAGTTAATGACTTAGTCTTTCTAAGTATGAGTCTGCAAATTAATTCCCTCATTCACAGTTTTGTTTGAAAAAGTCTTAGGTGAATAGATTAATGAATGTTGTTCGGAGTTGTTTGTTGGAGGAAGGATTTAGAGTACCTTACCTGCACAATTATTAAAATTTAAGACCATTGTTGGATTAAACATGGCACACACATGGGGAAGGGGGAAGAACATCTCTGATCACAAGGGAAGTATGGGAAGTGGAGCTGGATGAGGGAATTTTTTAAGTCTTCAGAAGACATGTTTAAGAATCACGTGCCAGCTGGAGTTACAGCAGCATGTAGGACAGAAGACACAGCCTCCAGCACAGCTTGGACTACAGCTCCATGAGAAATCACGCTCCAGCATCACTCACCTTCAGTGCACCTGATAAAGCAATCATTGTCCCAGAACGGTCCTGAGAAGCATCTGCGTGAAAGCCGGCAGATGGCCCCAGAGGAAAAAGCTTGGTACTGCACAGGGCTGAGATTCATATGCTCCTTGCTGTGTGACTGTGAGCACTGCGGCCTGTAGGTATGTGCGAATAAGGAGCCCCTTAAACATTACAGCCTGGTGCTCTGATCAAGTTCTCTCATGGTAAATCCTGGCTTTAATGAACCTTTTGATTTGTGAGCCCAATTGAAATATTTCTAGGATCAGAGTTTCCAGACCTGTGCTTCATGGGAGGAAAGGAGGGGAGGTGATGTTTATAAGGCTTTTTCCCCCCCTTCGCCTCCCTCATCTTCTTAGTAGATAGATATTTTGTTGCCTTACTAGACCTATGTGAGAAAGAAAGAGAAGAAGCCCCCCACCCAAGCTATCATTTTTTCTTTTCTGCTTGTAGATCTTTTGTTCACTGAATCTTTCCCAGGTTTTTATCTTTTTTAGAAACATCTGGAGCCTTTTTTCTTTTCCTCCTATTGGTAATTTCTGCCAGGTTTTCATTTTGACACTTCCTGTTACTTTTCTTTGATTTCCATTCTCTATTTCTGATTTATGATCCTTCTCTCTGGTGAGCCAATGAACAGAAACTGGAATCCAAGTGCATCCTGTTCTGTATATCTTGTAATATTGTTACACAGTTGTTTTCCTTTAAGTCAATGATTTATGCCTTAAGACTTCACTCTCCTTGTAAAATGCACTGCAAGCCCGATAAGTTAAAAATGCTCAAAACTCTCAGCCAAAGTTTGTCAGAAAAATACTGTGACTTTATGTAGCTGCAAGGAAATTTTTATCTGTGGTTGGGATTTCCAGATTCTGAGTGTCTCAAGGGTGACTTAGTCATAAAAACGGTGTCAACACCAGATAATCAAACTGTGGCTAATTAAACCTGTGTTATCTGTGCATCAGCTGGACAGTATGACTGTGGACTGTGTTCATCATGTTGAATCAGGTGTAGTTTGCAGCACACATCTGTTCTTGGGCTGTGTCTTACTGCAGTTACTACCCGTTGGTTAACTGCCCCAGAGCATCTGGATCAGCTCCTGTGGGCTCTGATACATGAGCATTTTTGGGAACCCAGGAAGCTCCCGCTCAGTGAAAGAAGCACTCACAAGCTCTTCGTCTCCCATGCTGTTATCCAGATAGCTTTCTCAAAATGGATGACAGCACGAACCCTTAGCTTTCATTCCTTGCTTGGCAAGAGCTTTTGGAAGCTGATGTGAAGCACAGAAGGCAATTCTGGCATTATCTGTAGCACTGTGAAGAGCTTGAATACTACCGCGCTGCTCCTGTAGCTGTTCCTACATCTCCCTCAGAGCAGCTGAATAAATGCTGTACTTGAGACTCAGCTGGTGAAGGGTCTTTTCCCAGCCTGAACCATGGCTTACATGGTAGTTGCCTGCTATGTTAAGACAGGCACAGTGACCAGTAGACCTACCAAGCTGAGGGTCTCGTGGCTCTGAGATGCGTGTTCTTTACCATTGCAAATCCAGAAAATGAGGTTGCAGAAGAGGGTGATGATTACTCTGTGGAATGAGGTGAGGTGGGACCCTGGCCAGATGGTTGTGTGTTTGTTAAAGATGTTCAGGGCAATTGGTTTGTTTAGCAGTGCATAAGTAATGGAAGAAGTTGCCTGGCAGAAAGGCAGCTGGGGTTGTTGAAACAAATCTGGGAAAATAATTGGCAGGATGACAGACCTCTTGATGGAGGTATTATGGCACACGCAGACAGAGGGGAGTCAAATGCAGCATGACAGTTTTCTTTCAGTGCTCTAAATCTGGAAGAGCCCGATATGTCAAACCTGATCCATTCACATGTCCATGTGAGGCAGGTAGTAGGAACAGAGCTTGGGGGAATAAAGTACCAAAGGCAGGTTTCTGAAGTGCTAAGACTAAGAAAAGCAGAAAAGCAATAGCGTTGTTTTATTTTCCGTTTACAGAACATGCAAAAAAAACCAACCCCAAAGTCCCATGCTTCTAAATGCTCTTCACAGAGGTCAACAATCTAAATAGCACCCACAGTTTACCTCCTGCAAATTCAACTCAGCTGTACTAAGATCATTCTTTGTGAACGCTGGTCTCATCAAATCCCTGCAAGAGCAAGTAAACTTGTACTGAATAATGAGAACTCTGGGAAAGGACAGAGGAGATGGGCTGAAACCATTTTGTGGCAGCTTTGAAAGTCAGAGCCTGCCTGACCCTGGACAAAATAATGAGTTCGAGGTAGTTTGCAAAGTAGGTGGCACGACAAAAGAACAGAATAGACAAAACGCAGCTTTCATTTATTGCATTGGGTCTCTTCTTAAATACAGTTTCTTCTATAGTAGGAAAAATGCCCACACAGACTGATTTTTTTATTATTATTTTTTAGACACTCCAAGACATGCATAACGTACCAGCATCAGCTTGCTTGACACATTTTTAGCTGTCTTTTCATCATGGGCTTACAGCAGTGCTGCTAATCTGACAGCCTTCCACAGCTAAGCCTGATTCTTAAGAAATACAAATCAAAAAGACATCCAGAACACAGCAAGAGTAAAGCAGAGAACGAAAAAGCAGTCAAAAGGAAGAGAGTGGCTCCAATTTCATGACCCAAATATGTGAGGATTTACTGTAATTTCTAGAAAGGATGGAGCAATTCAATATTTCATTTCATCTCAAGAAGATCAAATAAATAGCCAGGATGAGAAAGGCTATTTGTTTCAGCTCAGTCCTTCTCTCAGCATCCTGTTTCTTAGCCCAGAAAATGTTTTCTTTTAAAAAGAATACAATGGTTGTGACGGATGGGAGAGCTCATGTATCTGTAAACCCGTGTGCCTGTCAGGGCTCATTCTCACACGTCACTTCTCTTAATTTCTAGTTTTGTTCTTTTTTTCACATTGGGTAATAGCAAAAAGACTCTTTTCTTCTTTTTTGTTTTGTTTTGGTTTGGTTTTTTCTTGGTCTTTTAGTGAAAGGATGAAGTGAAAGCAAACTTGGACAGGTAAAACCTGAGTTATTTAGAGCTTTATCACTCAAAAATGAGTTTAAATGCCACCTCAGAAATAAGCCACCTCCTTCTTCCCACTTGATACACCCCAGTTGTTTTAACTGTGGCTCTAGTGACGAATCCTATGTGTCTACAGTTGTGATTAATTACAAATACCACACATGTACTTCTGAAAAATCTTACCCGGGTTGTACCAGGTGTCACCCGAGGCAGCTTCACCCATGGGCGAAGCCAGTTTCTCAGAATGGGTTGGGTTGGATGAGAAAAAGGGACCACACGCATCAGAGTCTATTACTTTTCCTTAGCACTCCAAAAAAATCCAGCATACGTGCACAGAAGAACAAATTGTAAATCTGCAATTAAAAATACACTTTCCAGATTGGCAGTTGCTTAACACAATGATTTTTAATTTTTTTTTTTAAGATGCAAGTGGTTTTGATGCAGGCCAGCAGGGATTAAAGGGTTAATGACAGATAATTTATTTTCCTGTAAGACAAAATGTCTTACAGGAATCAATTGCATCCAGGTTTTCTGAATATTTTTACAATGCAATAATTCTTGTAAATTAGTTGGCAAATATATCAAGGGGGTTCCAAATGAAATCACAAAAACATATGAAATTGGCTAAGAACTGTAACCAGATTTTTTTTCAAAGAGAAGCAGATGAAAATAAACATTACTGCATCAATAAAATAGTAGTCTGGGGAAAATCTTAAAAGAGAATTAATTGTAGTTTCCATTGGTCCTTTCAAGACTTTCACTGAGCTACTGTATTTTGAGACATTAATGGTTTGTAAGCATGAGAGTGAATTCTTTTTTAAAAAATTAGCTGTAGTTTCTATTAGTGTCTTTAAGAACTTACTTTTATGCCTATAGGTAGCACACAGTGGCACAACTTCTAAAATGACAACCCCAAAACTACAGATTTCTGTAGCCCCTAAAGTGTGCTCAAACCTGATGCTGGGACTGAGGAGGCTTCCAAGGCAGTGCCCAACCTGGGTGCGCACGTCCAGCAGCTGCCAGCCGAGACCGGCACTGGAGCATGAGAAAACAACTTCTATAGAAATTGCTGCTGTGGAGCAACGTGACAGCACCCTCTGTCAAAAGCGGTAGAAGCCCATCCTTCCTGTGCTGATGGTGAAGCTCTGGAGTCCTTTGGTGTTGCAGAAGGAAGGGTGAGTCTAAGAAATAGCTCAGAGATCCCGATCCTGGCATTCTGGGTTCATTTGCCAAAAAAAAAAAAAGAAAGAAACAAAGGGAAAAAACTTTCCTTTTTTAGGTTATTAGACATGCAGAAATCTAGTTCTACTCCTTTTTAAATTGTCCAACAAAACCAGAAATACCCGGAAAACAGCAATTCCCTGTCTGAAGGCTTGTTTCTCACATCATATGTAATCAACCCCTTTTTGTTGTACAACACGCTGGTGTAAAGCTAGGGCTCACCAATATTACAAGATGTTCCTGTGCAAGCATTTGCACATGGGCAAACACACATGACACGCATGGTAAGAGGTTTCCTAATGAACGTGCATTTAAATCACTTCTTCCCTTGGAGCAAATAATTTTCTTTGCCTGAGGAGCAGAAGAGGCTTGACACAGCTTTAAAATCAAAACTTCCAAAGCCAGAGGTGATTTTAATCTCTACTGGTAAAAGGACTATGGTTTGAAACTTGAGTTTTGTCTTTATTTAGAAAGGTAATTTGAATACTATTCTATATTTCAACTTGTAAAAATGCCTCAAGTTCAGTTCCTTTTTCATAGTGGAAGGTGTCCTTGCAGCCTGTTGAAATTATGTTGCAGATGCAGTAAAATAGATCACATCAGGAAAATGGAAGTCCTAGGAAAGGCCTCCTTGTAATATGGAACATAAAAGCATGCTGCAGCAAGATAATGTTTGGGGAAGGTGTTCTGTCATTCACATTTTTAAACAAGGCAGAAAGATGCACCAAATACTGTCTTCTGGCCCACCTGCAGTGCCTCGGGCATCCATCCCTTCCAGGGCTAGAAAGGTGGATTCAGTTCCCACCTGGAGTTTTGTCCAAGACCTGTACCCATACAGGACAGTGAGGAAACTGATACATGTGCCACCAGCGACACAAACTTCTGGCTGTTTCTCTGGATGGGCACTAAGCCCGATTCTTGGAGTGTCCTGTGGAAACAGTAGCAGTCATCCATTTGCTGTTTTGATTTTTTTCTATTTAATTTCTTATGATTTTAGAGAATTTTAGTTTTTTTAATTGTAATGCTGTAGCCTTGGGATTATTTTCTAGAGCATACACACTATAGCACATACACTTTAATGCGTACATTAAAACACATCAAATGAAGAGTTAGATATAAGTCCACAGCATTAGCATGTGTCTCAAGTAATAGATCTCTGTCAATAGTTAAAATGCTTGCTTTTTAAGAACTAAGTATTTCAAACCAGCAGCGTGTGGCTGGGCAGCACCCCAAAGGGGACCTCAGTCTGTGAGGGTGTTGGGTCTGCAGCCCCCACTCTGGTTCTCATCAAATCCTTCTGCAAGGTCCTCTACTGATTTCCCCCGATGAGTTCGTACTCAGTGCCCTTGCCGTTTGGTGTGGAACGGTTTATTTTTTGAAAACTTTCCTGTTGAAGTGTAGTAGAGACCACAGAAGAGGGAAAGGCGACGTTTATGCTGTATCTGTGTTTTAAATTCCACTTTGGTCCTACTCTGAGTAAATCTTGGCCTTCATTTTGAAATACTGTCTATTTTTTATTCAGATTTCCTTCTGTAAAAGGCCGTCAAAAGCTGAAAGACTACTGTCCCACAGTACAAGGAGGGATGCTGTTAGTCTGGCCAAGCAGCTATCAAAAATATGCAGGAAATACAACATAAATTCATTTTTCTCCAAATGTTTTCTACAGACAAGATCCCAGGCTATTAGGTTAACTCCAGGGACTATAAAGACAATAACTTGAACTAGAAGTCCCAGGACAGTAGCCAGGTTTCATGTGGTCTTCAGGGATGAGAACAAAAAACCCTACCAAAAATAACAACTTCCCTCTCACCATTGAAAATAGTGAAGTCCACATGTCAGCTAGATTTTAGAGTTTATTAAGAAGCAAGAGAGGTGACATCTTCTATCTGCAAGGTCATTAAATTGATGACCATTAAAAATTGATTCTTATCCAGATCCATTTGTAAAATTAATTTGCATATTTTCAAGAATATAAATTAGTCTATGGGGACCTAGAGTTGGAGAAAAACATACAAGTTGCAGTATCTGTTTCCTCCTTTTCAGTCCTCAAAACATGAAGACCACTGAGTATTGAAAAATATGAAAAGCTTCAGCCAACCTCCTGACTGAAGTTTGAGTCTCCTTCTCAAACAGGAGCTAAACAGGGTTTCTGACCTCACAGATAGGATCTACTTTTATCCCATAATGTAAAATTATAGAAAACCCTTAAAAGATTCCCCGTTGAACTTCGATTGCTGTCATTAAAATCTCTTTCCTTTAGGATATCACCTATCTTCTTTCATAGACTGCAGCAGGCACCCTTCAATTAACTGTGCATTTTTCTGTATGTACCTTCCAGTTTTGTCATGGTAAAATTTTTTCAAGTGGAAAATACAAGGGGGAAGAATGAAAAGCAGACATTTTCTCTGAGCCTTTAGACATCCAGGTATTTTTTCCCCAAATATGAAGTGATATATCTTACAGAAAACTCTATAGGAGTATGGTTTTCCAATAAACTAAAATATTAATTTAAATAAAAAATACAAATATTTTTAATAAATTTTCTGTTTCCACTTTCAAGCCCTGGAATACCCTTGGATAAACTTGCGGGGCACTTCTCTAAGTCTCTTTTGGGCACCAGCATGCACTCTGAATTGATTCCTTTCCTCTAAAGAATAAAACCATCAATCTCTATTTCCTGCCACTTCAAATTCAAGCCGGATGCTGAAGGAAGAAAAATAGTGATTGGCAGAGCTTGGAGAGAGAGCCAGGAGGAGCAAGGAGTGCCAGCTCATCCAGCAGAAAAACTCATGTGAAACAATTCCTGGTCCAAGGAAACCAGACCAAAACTCTCACTGTAACATCCATCATTGATAGAAACAAAAGCTGTCACGCTTCTGAGTGCATTCCAACTTAATGAAGGGACAAGCAACCAAAAGGAAAAAAAAGAGGAACCCCCAACTGTGACAGCACATATGAACAACATCTCTTCACAAGGGAAATAAAGCACTGAATTGAAATTTATGGCTTCCCAGTAGCATTACATACCCTGGGAACAGTGAATGTTTTGTTCCTTCCCAAAATGACAAGTGTTAAGATCATAAAATCAAGCTCAACTGGAGTAGCAAATTGATTCTAGACTATCTAGTTCTTCCAGGCTGTGTCATGCCGAGCAGAGTCGGTGGTTGGTTGCCTAGGGTAGCAAAATATTAGGAATAACACAGTATTTAGTGACTGTTCCTTACGAGCGTGCCTCTGAGAGGGGAGGTGTGTTCATGTGTTTCTGTGCTTAGCGCAGCAGAAACCCTAGAACTGAGTCAGTCCTGAGTGTTGCCTTTCTAGCCAACTTTCCAACAGCAATGAACTAATAGCATTTCCAAAGGTTAACGTTTCTGTAACTTTGCCAAATGGTAGGGTCATGCCCTGTTTTTCTGCTAATACAATTTACTTCTCTCATTTTTTTTCTCATGACCTTTTCCCCACTATTTGCCACCATCCATTTTGGCCCTTTCCCGTATTGCTACAGACCTCTAACATACTGCTGAACTTATCAGCTTCATATCTGTGTTTTGCTCTGTCTGTGCAAGTAAGTGCTGCAGAACTGCTGTAGCTGTAACAAATCTGTCTAAGCCTTAGCTCTCATCATGCAACAAACAAGGTAGCCTCGTAACTTCAGATGTGTACAAGGTTACTCATGTGTCCAGTGTGTTCAGGGCTTAAATCTGGCTTTAATGGAATATTAACTTGTCAGCAGTAAGCACCTAAGCATGTGGAGGCATTGCCCTGGTGTTTACCCTTACAATTTGGTGGCACATCCTCCCCGCTTTTTTTGTTTCGATGAGAAAATGCTGCATTCATCCTAGAAGAATGTGTTCCTAGAAGCCTTGACTCTTGGTAAGGAGACCATCAACACATTCACTTGACCTGCAATTACCGGATACAGGTGTTCCTGCCCTTTGCTCTGGCACCACCTAGTTGTGGCCAGAGACGGGATAATGATCTAGATGCATCGCTGGTGTTACCTGATGTTGCATGACTTTTATAAGTTTAGTAGTCCTTCAGTGTTGGAGGATATCCAACACATGGTTCTCAGCCTCAGAAACTCTTCCCGCTGGGTCTGAAACTTTTTCTTAACAGTTTTTTTCACAAGTATGGTGTTTTAATCTTTTCCCCTTGGATGCTACATGCTATTCCTGATACAGCTGATGCGATGTCTCAGAGGCCCTGCAAGAGATCAGGGCTTCTGTGCCTCTGTGCCATCTCCTGGCTCAACAAAGCCATTTAGTAGCACGAAATGCAGTGAGGACAGATCAGGTATTTACTAAGAAGAGGTGCCACTCTTAGCCAAAAGAAAGTAAGAGACACAAATAAGAGAAGATCACTGTCCAAAGATGTCACTATTCTGTGCAGGCTTCTCTGAAGAGTTGGCCAGTATTTACTGTATCCTTGTGTTGTTTATTGGGCTCTATTATTTCCTAGTTCTCAGAGAAGTGGGTCTTCAAAACTATAGTTCCACTGTGGCCATATTCTCTAGTTAGGTGTCCAACGTGTTTGCATTTTCGGAGCACACTGCATTTTTTGTAGTGCAACAGCATCTGCAGGCGACACTAGCAGAAGAACTTACGCGATGAGCAGGAGCTGGCCCACAAGTTTTGGTGAAGCTCTCATCTGCAGCCAACGGATGGCCAAACGTGCCACGCTGAGGCTTATAGGGGAGAGCACTACTATACAATTTTTCAATCTGCAAGAGCTTACCCCAGGCATGGGATTTGTCCTTCTCTCCAGACCCTTGGCTTCCTCAGGCCATTTATTTCTGGAGACAGCAGTCCTGCACGTGGCTGTTTGCTGCACAGAAATGCACCAGGTGCAGGTTTAATAAGTGAGTGAGACAGTAACACCCTAGCCCACCAGCTCTTTAGGTGATTTCCAAATCCTTGTAACTATCAAGTCAACAACAAAAATTTCCTCCAGGACCCGGGCCTGTGCTGCACTCCATGAACGTTTTTCCATAGCAAATGTCACTGCCTGAGACTGCCTTTGGCTTTGAAGTCTTGCTTAGAGGGCGGGGGAAGGCAGGGAAAAGGTCTGCGTATATTTTTGTAATGAGAAGACGGGTTTTTTCTTCACTTCCCGCTCATGCAGTAATGGCTGAACTTTGCTTCCTTTCTTCTTGTGAAGGAAATGTTCCAAAATAAACAAAACCACTGAGTTGCAAGCAGCCGCGACACCACGAAGCCTGGAACCGGGAAGTGGCAGTTTCCTAAAGTTAGGGACTGAAAGTGAGGTTACAACCAAAGCCTTTTGTGTCGACCTCTGTTCTCACCCTAGGTTTTCATATAAACCATTGCCTAAGTAACTTGCATGAAGCTGACACGGGGAGAAGCAACAGGAGAAGGACATGTTGGCAAAAAGGGGGTATTTTGGAGATCCCAACAGTGGGGTGGTCCGCAGAAGACGCAGGAGAGGCAGAGGAGCTGTGCGGTGGTGCCACATGGTCATCCGCAGGTGCCGAAGGATGGAGGGTCTGAAAGGGAGAAACAAACTGAGAGGCTAAAGGTGCTGGGGTGGTTTAAGGGGAAGCCTCGTGGGAGGAGGGACTGTGAGATAGTTGGTGGAGGATGTGCCTCTGAGACCAGGGGAACATGCCTCTCCAAGATGTGAAGCTGAACAGAAACGAGAGGAAGGAGGTCCCAGCCCACCTCCTCCTGGGACCATCCTGTCTGACCCGCTGGCCCTGGGCCCACCTGTGTGGTGCTCACAGTCTGGCCCACCTACCCCCAGCTGTGCATCAGCTCCTTACCAGGGCCAACTATTTTTCAGCTGCTTCTCAAACTCAGGCTTGGGACCTGTATTTTAGCTCTAAGATAAACATTTTGAAAGCTGTCTTCTTTCTCACAGTGCAGGCACGAGGTGTTTTTAATTATGTTAGGGAAGCTTTCCTTGGCCAGGCCAATTTGTTCACTGTTTCTCTTGTGTAGCAGGTCTGTTTGCCTTGTGGTGCTGGCCTATAAACCAGCTATTAGGGGTTTATTGTATAACATTATCAAGAAAGTAATCTTTGAAAAAAAATGAAATCACTTATAACAACCCTGCTTTTTCTTTGCAAATAACTTCACAGAAGCCAAATGGTCTCCACAGCTGACCACCCAAACCTGCTGGAAAATGCTTGCTCCAAATGAAAATGTTTAGGTTTAGTCATGTTTTAGTCCTAAAATGTTTTAAGTGATGATTTGGGCAGGAAAAAGAAAGTTCCTCCTGTAGGGGGATGATAGGGGAGAAGGAAGACTTCTTTGTTTTTCAGAATGATATATTTTTGAGTCATCAATGCATGGTATGTGCAGAGACAAGCAAGTCCTGTTCTTTACTAGATTTATGTCTGCTTTACACACACACACAGACACGCAAACACACACGCACGTATTCTTATATAAAGCAAGCAAGCAATGGGGAGAGAGAACAGCAGTGATTATTACACCTACTGGTTTTATTGTTGGTTTTGCTGTGCAGACCCTGAACCACGTGGGTGTTGATGGTTGACTTTTTAAGAGACTTAATGAAGGTTACCTTTGGAAATTTTGACATTCATGATGATAAATGTGCTACTCACTTAGAGGAATTCAGTTATCTTAAACAGACTGTAACAAAAATCTAATTTTCCTTTTTTTTTCTTTGACATACTTCTGCATTATCCCTTTTCAGAGCTAATGCCAGTATTTTTCAGATGACTGTAATTTTATTGCTTTCTTACTGACAAAGGGAAAAGAGGTATCTTTCTTAAGTGCTCCTCAAAAGGAACAGAAAAGCAAGACCATTTTAAGTACCGAAAGGAGACTCCTCAATGTTTACATTTCATTACTATTCAAAAGGAAATTTGTGTGTGTGTGGGGGGGGGAGTACTGATTCTAATCAGACTATCCTTTTATGTCTCATTTCTGAGGCACCTCTCATTCAGTGAGAAAATGTTTCCAGACTCTTAAGAGGCTACTCCTCAACCGAGAAAATGAAAGAAACCCATTAGGAAGCCTGGCTCTTTTCAGGGGTCTGTACATTTACTGTCCGTATCTTCTAGAGCCCACCCACCTTTCTTCCTTGGGATGCTCTTACTCTGGTGACTCTGATGCAACTTTCCTTAAAATCTATACTCCCTCTCAGTTCTTGCATGTTTTGATTATACTGGCATCAGTTAGAACGTACAAGGTGTTGAACGTATCAGCTCTGATTTTATACTCTAGTTCACGGGAATACCCAGGAGATCTTACATCTCAGGCTTTCCACACATGCTTGCAGAAGAACAGCATGGGTTACATTTGCATTGGGGTTTAAACATTTCCTTCGCTATGACAACAATTAGAGTGCTATTTTCTATTTCACTGTAAGTTAGAGCTGTGAATAACAATGGAGAGGTCTAACCACCCCCTGCTCTCTGAGCAATCTCTCATGAACTCAGCAGCTTTAGGGAAGAATGCAGTTCTGCTCTCAGATGTTATTGTGTCCGTGGGAGAGTATTTCTCAACCTGTGCTCTGGGGACCACTGGTGGTCTGAAAGACTTCAGAGAATGGTTTGTGAGATCACTCTAAAACAAAGCAACTCTCCCCGCTATCTTCCCCATCCCAAAACTGCCCAAACCCACACATACATGTTGTCGCAACTTTCAAAGGCCGGCCTAATTTTTAGTTGATTATTCATGAAGACCACTGCATTAAGACTGCTCAAGCAGCCCGCAGCTTAGTCCTCCAAAATGTTCGGGAATCTTTGGATTAAAAAGCATGGAGAAACACTGCTTTGGAGAAGTGAGTCCACTATTTTATTTATTTGGGAAGACACAAAATATCTGCCTCATGCATTGTCTGTACTCTTTACAGTCAATGACAGATTGCTGCATCAGGCTTCCATCTTCCACCAGGTGCTTAATACTCATGAATGAAGCATACTAGATGCAACAGTACTAGTAATAAAACCCAGCAGTTTCGTATTATTTCACCCCACCCCTTTTGTCTCCTGGACACCACCTCAGATGCTGCTGAAGCCGTCACTACCACTGCTGCATTAGGCTGGGTTGGCTTTTCCAGTATAAATATTGCTCCTGGATTATCATCTCAGCTACGGCATAGCCTCAGCTCAAATGCAAGTCTTTTCCGTTCCTCACAGCTCCACTACAGAAAGGAGGTGCTTTCTGTTATGCACCGAAGTTCACATTGCAGCTTTATAGCTGCAGCAAGCCAAGACTGAATGTAACAGCTACGTCAGATTGTGGAGAATAAGATGGGGAGAGACCTCCACATCAGAGGCTCCTGTGCTATTGCAGACAAACAGATCATATGTTTTACAGGCTCCATCTTAAGACTAGTTAGGTTTCTTGCTTCCACTGTTTCTACTGTAAAGGTTGTTCTTGTTCCAGAGCTTGCTGGAAAGTTTGTAATTCTAGATGCATTTTTATGGTACACGTAAGCCTATTTATTCTTGTGTTCCTGCTGCCTTTTACCTTAGTGAACTATTTGTGCTGCAGTCACACCCATGGGCCCTACCCAGATGCCACCAAGCACTCAACAAACTCTGCATATGGAGCTGACCGAAAAGGATTCAGGATGAGACTCTAAGCAGAAGATGCCAAACACAAATGTGTGCAGAGGACTCAAACTGGTGTCCTGACTGCTGACAGCTCTGGTGCTTCTTCCATCACTGGGAACGTAGAAATACCCCAAAGTCCTTCTGTGAAAGGCAAATGGAAGGAATGGGGAAGAGTCAACAGGAGTGGTTGCTCCAGAGAGGAGGAGGCCAGGTTGTATGACTATACCTACTTTACCTGAATTTGATTCTTTGAAAAAAGGAATCAAAGCATTGCCATACCCATGAGCACACAGGAATTCAGGATTGTCTCTTACCTGTGCTGGGGCATGGTCTGTTGTAAGCGCAGACTCAAGGCAAGGGTCTGAATGTCTCCCAGTAACGCCCCCAGCTCACCCCAGCAGTGTGGTTGTTAGTTATTAAGCACCTAAAGGAAAGCACGGGGACTCTGGTACCTGCTGCGGCTTCTGCAATCTATGAGCACCAAGATTTGTTGACATAGAGTTAGGGCCAGTCCTATAATTTTTTAGCACAACTGTACTCTTGTAGATTGATGTTGAGATCATCATAACCAATGCTTTACTGCAGTGTGTGTTGCACATCTTACCCTGTTTCATACAGCCCCAACTGCAGCCTAACTCTGCCCATGGCGTGGTGTGTTTAAACCCACCGTTCAGCATAACAAAACAAATTAATATAGGCTTGAGCTTTGGCCAGCCAGACATGTTACATTTTTAAGCTATGATTTTGTTTTGGCCAATGGTTAATGATGACACGTTCAAAGCTGTGATTTCATTTTGCATCAGAAGACTTATTTATGCATAGCAAAAAAGTATTTTTTCCAGTTCCAATGATATTTACTGCATGTTGCACAACTTCGGTCTCTAAGAAAGAAATAAAAAAAAGGTGCACTCTGAGCACCAAGTGGCACAGCATGTTGCATGCTAACGAACACATGATAGGGCTGGTACCAGTGAGATATTGATCTAGGCCACAGAAGTACCCAGTTAACCAGACGTATCCACAAACACTTTTTCCTCCAAACAACACTCTTTCAAGAAAGCAAATGTCCCAGTCTTGGGCACAGCTGGCAGCACTGCTTCATTCTCTGCTGTAAGATCCCATTTTGAGCTGATGAAAAAACTCTGCCAAATTTCTACCATCTGAGCTGAAATTTTTCATACGAAGTGTTTACCTCAAAGTGCTGCTGACGGTTATTTATAATCAGTTGGTTTAACAATATGGTTTGACTTCTTCAGAGAAAAAGGTACTGAAAACTGTTTATATCTTAGCAAAACAATAGCACTGAATTTATTTTCTTTTTAATGTAGGAGGAAAGAAGCTTCTTGTCCTGACAGCCATATGAAGTGCCACCACAGCACCCTCCGGACTGCAGTAGCAGGGTCATGGCCAAGCAGAAGTCCTCATCCCCCAATAGCCCAGTTCTTCCAGTTCCTGAAGACGTAGCTAGTGGTCTCCAGTTCAGACTGGGAAAGGATTTCAACTCGGACTTTTAAAGTTTACATTAATTTTTTGACCACTAAGAGATACCCTGGAGCAGTGCATACCCTGAACTCGCTTAGGCCATAGAAAGCCATTTGTTTTGTAAAGCGCTGTGTCCTTTGAAGCCATGCCCACCTCCTCAGCCCAGGGCTGCAGGGCACCCTCCCAGCGTAGCTGGTGGATAGGGTTATGCGAATGGTCCCTGATCTGCTTCGAGCAGTGACGGTGAGATTAGTGGAGGTCTCCCTTCATTGACAGTGAAGGCAACGCGGGGATGCTCAGCGTGCACTATGTAATGGTGCAGGCTTCAGTCTGTTCAGCTGGCAGAGCTGTGGAGTGTGATGGCAAGCAGGTGAGGGAAATGCCATTTTTTACTCACCACAGCCTTTGCAAAATTATGGTTTGCCTGCGCTATAAGTGTCTAGGTAAAGTGTCTGGGAACTACATATTGGGGATACTTCTGGAATTCATCTAAGTACTTGTTTGACATAAGTGGGATTAATGAAAGGCTCAGCTCAGTTAAGCATCTGCAGCATCAGGCCCTGAATCAGGGAGGAGGGGGCTGATGTTCAGATCACTCCTTGGCAAAACTGCCCCAAGACTTCTCTCTCTCCTTTTCCTTCCCTTTCAAGGGTGCCCTTTTGTGTTCCCAAATGAAGACTTTGCTGACTGCAGCTGGAGAGCAAGGGAGCGCAATAAACAGGAAAGTAAGAGTCTATTTATCTCTGGCGCAGCCTGCCTTTTTCTAGTCTGGATGGAAAAGAAGACGAAAGTCCACGGAGCACTTGAGCGAACAACAAATGGCATAAGAACAAATGCAGCAAAAGGGAATGCCAAGGTTGTCATCCCCCATCAGCGGTTTGGATGGGTTTCCTCCTCGGAGAAGCGCTGGGGAGGCTCGAGGCGGGACCTCGTGCAGGAAGCAGGTGGTTTGCTTTACCAAGAGCCATGCGTAATGGTCAGGGAGCTGCATCGCGCGCCGGGCCAAGCTACAGCAGATGGGCTTCAGTTCGCTCCGCTCAAGGATATTTTTCATGTTATGTGTGGAAAAGAGCAGTAACCCTTGTTTGTTATATGAGGCCTTGTAGGACTTTGTTTGGAAAAAAGCCATTTTTGAGATTAAAAAAAAGCCGTTAAAAATGTGAGTCACTGTAATCACATTCAAAGTGCTCCAGCATGGCCTTTTATTTGCAAAGACTTCACTATTAAAAGCAGCTTTTTTTTTTCTTTAAATGAAGAATTCCACCACAAATTACCTCAGGCTAATTGAGGTGACATTACTGGTCTGTTCATTTGAAATTACTAAGAAGAACCACCCCAAACACCTCAAAGCACTGCATTCAAACTATTCACAGTGCAAGAGTACCAGCAAAATAGCTGTGCCTGCTCTGTGGTGTTACACGGGACCTTGGGCTGTAAATGCACCACGACGTTCTCTCCAACACAAATGCATTTCAAAACCTAGATCCCCAAAAGGGCTGGGGGAGACTCTTCCCTTGTGCAGGGAGAAGAAGCAAGACAAGAAGCACAGGATCCACCCAGAAGCAGGACCCTGTGCGGAGCCTTGGGTACCTCGGGGTGGGGACATCCACAGCCCACGCAAATGGCTGATCACCTGAACGAGCCAAAGAGGCCAGGGCTGGCATGCACATCCCACTGCTCTTTGGGGTTTGGATGCCCCATTCAGCGTTAACAGGTGCTTGTGTCCTCTTGGAGGAGAGATGCCCAAACTGCTGCTTTCAAAACATCCTCGCCGTGAGGCTGTGAGCAGCAAGGGGCAGAGTGAGCAGGAGCCTTTCTGTTGTGTATGACAAATATCAGCATCTTCTCTCTTTGGTGCACCATCACCATCCTTGAGGAGAGACCAACCGACCGGGTCTGGGTGTCCCCACATCCAGGCACCCCTCTCAGAGCCTCTTTACTTACTGCACCTTAAACAGTCACTGAATAAGTCACCCTCCTCTCAAATCCAGGCTGAGCTCTCAAATCTCTCAGGTGCCGGAGAAAGGGCAGCTCTGAGAAATTGCTTACTACCACTGCCAGGTGCCACCGCGTCTGTGCCAGTCCCTGAGCCAGAGGGTTTTGGGTTGTTCTGCTGTGCTGGGCCTCCCGGGGACCTCTGAGCACGGGCACCTACTCTTTGGACTCTCACCGAATGCAGCAATGAGTCAGAAGTCAAATCGCTGAAAATAATCGAGGATGCTGCATCTCTGGGCATGCAAAAGAGCTGCCATTAAATTACAGTGTCAAAACAGAAAGCATAGGCACCTCCTGGGAGAGGTGGCAGGGCTGCAGCTATGGGAAGAGGGGAAGCTGGGCACCCGATCGCAGCACGCTGGGTCTGGTCCACTTCTGTGCTACTTCTTCAGTGCTGCTAGGATCTGATTTTTACTCTGTATTTGGCCAATTGTAGACACTGGAAAAATGGGGAGAGAGCAGAAAACAACCACAGAAAACAATCTGAGGGCTGACAGAAATGTCTGATGGTGAGAGACTTAAAAGGTCCGTCTGTTTGGCTTAGCAAAAAAGCCCAAGTCATCTTACTGTATTTTACTGGAGGGACTTACCGAGTGCTTTAAATCACTGGCAAAAGACAAATAGCTGCAAGCTAAATCCAGACAAGTTAAAATAGACATAAGGCACAGTTCAAAAGCAAACAATGACTCATTGCTAGTACAAATTACTAATGGCATTGGTGGATCCTCTACTTTGACTAGCAGGAGAGGAGAGGGTGCCTTCTTCTGTAGATGGGCCAAAGGGTTCAGACAGAAGTGCTTGGAGGAGGTTGCCTGACTGGAGTTGTGCAGGAGGCCAGGCCAGGTGACATCGAGCTGCCTTCTCATATGAGCAACCTGCCGTTATTCACACCGCTGCATTGAATCCTGCAGTACATCCACGTACCCAGCATCCAGGCAGTATTGTCAGGACATGCCTGTTAGTTAACTGTTAAATATTGCCTGGAAAAAATAAACACATGGGTAACTGCGATGCTTAATACTAGTAAATCATATTCCTCAGCTCCTTCCCCTTGTAAAACACAGAACAGCTGTTCTTGGAAAACTGAATAGAAGCTCCAGTACTTTGTTGTTGTACTCTATTGCCGTACAATGTGTCACCAGCAGTGACCTTCAGTGACAGGTTAGAACTGCCTAATTAGTAGCCTCTGTGCCATGCAAGCTTTTTCTCTTACTCGTGGCTGAGGGCATCACAGAGCATTAGGCAGCATAAAGCTCTGGGCCTGGTACACATGCTCAAGAAACTCAAGAAAAACATTTAAAATTTTGTTTCAAATGGAAAGAAAAGTCCTGATCTTGTGTTCATGCTGCTCTGGATTTATGCCCATCAGCTATCAAACAGAAGACAAATGACAGTGCTGTTCTTTCAACCAGTTTAATGATTCTGGCAAAAGACCTGGCAGCAGACTCCAAAGATTTCATCTAGGCAAGGCAATGCCTATTCCAAGAGTGGAAATCTCCAACTGGAGAGCTGGCAAGTGCATGTTTGTGCTGGAGGCTTAAATCAATCATTTCTATTTTTCCCAATGTGATCTAGCAAAGTACAGAAATTGGCTCCTTCATCAATGGCCACAGGCCACTTTTCATGTTTAAGGTAATTAATGCCATGGGCTACAGTGACACATTCACTTCATGTAAAACAGTCAGTGTTAGAACCACCTGTTTAATCATCCCTTTACAGTAGCTCTACTTTGAAAACTGTCAACAAATGCCTTGTTGACACTGTCAACAAGGAGTCCAGGAGACCACTGTGTATTAGTGGTCCCCTGGAGTCACTCCTCTGTGTTCATGCAAAACTCTCCTGCCACCATGATACATTTCTGATTCTGCCGCCAAATGCCATCCCCTCATCGTTACCTTGTGAACTGACACAAATTCCCCTGGCACCGATGCCTGAGTCCATCAGCAGTCAAAACTGCAGATTTATACTATTAAATGCACTTTCTCCCTCAAAGTCTTGGACAAACTTTAGGGGCCTAACTGAAAAACTGGAACTTAGATTAAATAAGAAACCTACTCAGCAGCTGCCTAACTCTTTATTTAGGGTCCATCTGTTGTGCCTGGAAGTTCCTGAGCTGCCAATAATTCTGCTTCTGTGGATACCCAAAATTGCCCTTGCTTACTCGGGTGGGAATCACAAAGTAAAGGGAACATAATCAAAGACTGTAGGTTTGTGCAACTTTCTGGTAGGGCAGTACCCTATAAACACTTCCCAGGTCAAGGGAAATGCCCTGACAATACTGTATCTTCTTATCAGAGTAAGCCTGTGGTGTGTACCCACCACACAGTCTAATTTCCACACAGGGAGGACCTGGCAAGAGCTCTGCATGTGAGACAGTACATGCCAAAGAGGCATCAATAGGATGCTCAAGGAGCCCAGACCCAGAGACTGGTTCAGCATGTTTCAAAAATACATTTTTGTGCAGCCTGAGGGGCCAGATCAGCTACATGTGCGCTGAACAGATTTAACACATGACCAGAAGACAATGATCCTTTCTAAATGGATATGACTGCTTAATATGTAGTGATGTATTTGCCAGTGCTGCCTCCTTGTATAACTCGATGGTTACTTCAGCCAGGGTGCTTGGAAGGTACGTCTACACTTCTCCCAGCTTCAAAAGGTTGAAACATCTCCCATCTGCCAAGGGCACATCTTAGTTCCTCTCTGCTACTCTAGGCAGAGAATAGTCATCCCTCACTCCCAAACCAGTAAAAAAAAAAAAAAGCCAAACTAAAACCACACACAGAAATATATGGAATCACTATTTATTCACTGATGTCCCTAATTCTATCCCAGAACGCAGAAACATTTCAAACACAGGATTTCTCCAACTCTTGAGAATCCAGAGCACTAAACATTATCTTTTTCTCCTGAAGTGGCTTCAGGTTGTAAATCTTCCAGCCTGGCCCTCCAATAATAATTATTGGTGATTAGCCTCTCTCTCCTTTGGGCTAGTTGCTAACGCAGTCCAGTTGATTTCTCCAAAAGGAATAAACAAACAAATTTAAACAAGAAAAAGGCCAAGCCTCAGAGGACAGTAACAAAAGGGCAAACTGACAGACAGCTCAGTCTAATCATCTGCCCTCCATTGTTATCAGAGTCAACATTTTTCTCTGCAAGTAACCAGTGATCCTGCATAAAGTGAGTTGGAAGGAGAGATCGCAAGGGGAGACCATTTTGAGTTCAGAAGACTTTTGGTCCCAGTCCATCCTTCCAGTGCTGTTTATGCACCTTATAGCAAACAGTTGATGGAAAGAAAAAAATCAGTCCTTAGAACAAGTTGTATAGCCAGACATGTGTCCGGGCTTCTAGCTGACCTTAGGACACTCCTCGTGCCACAAGATGCCTATCTTAGCCCCATGTGGAGCCACTCAATGCTCACTATGCACAGCCCAGTGAGTCTGGCTCAGGGGTTTGCTTCAGGAGTCAGACACTTAAAAGTGCTTCAGGAAGCTCATAACTGCTACATTTGGGACATGGTGACACATGAGGAGTGAGCTTAGCAGGATGCTTGCTGTACGGTGAAGTTCCTCAGAAGGAGAGAACTAATGTAACACTTCCCCCTAAAGAAGAGAGGTCCAACTCCCTCTCCTCCTTTTCCCCTCTTCCCACCAACCGCTCCGGTCAGCCTGACTGGCTCAGCTGAGAGAGCCAGCCCAGCAAGGAAAAGAAAGCAGATGGTTTCTGCAGGGTGAGTGAGCTGAACTGGCTCACAGAGGGCCAGAGGCTGTGCAGGGCCTCACAGCAGGGAAAAAGGGGGTGAGACTTCTAGCAGCACTGAACTGTTCAAGCAGCTTACCAGGTGCGTGAAACCACAGCTTCAAAGCACAGAAGCTCAAGCCCCTATAATGTCCGACCTCTCTCCTTTGGTTTTAGGTGACCAGTGCCCTTGCACCCAAAACATGAGGGCACCAAAAGCTGGGCTGTAGCGAGGAGCAGGCAATAAGCCTGCCAGGTGAATGCCAAGCCCCTACCATGGGCAGAAATACAAATCCAGTCCAAAATTCATTTATTATTTATTAGCTGAAACCATTTGGTAAATGCATCCTGATATTTTATGGCAAAAATTAAACGGCCTCGCTCTACTCCAGAGCTCCCATTTCCAGGCCCATGGCCAGTTAATACTTCATCTCTTACTGCAGCGTGACCAGCAGTGGAACAAGCGTTAAACGAGTCCTGCTGGTTCTGATCTGTCAAAAATCCCAAGCTGGAGCCTGGGGGACCACGTGAGCCGCTGCCTGCCCACCACGCCTTCCCGTGGTTTGATTTCCTCAGATCCCATGGACGATCTGTTCAAGAAAGTTCAGTCTGCAGGTGCAAGTTTTGCAGCTTATATCTGGCCCACATTTTTGATGTCAGGAAAAACATCGCAAGAAAATAACTCATTATTAAAGGGAAGGGCTCCAGAGACTTTTTTGTGTTCCAGAGAAAAGGCTTTTCTTTTAGCAGGCATTTGCCTGTGGTGTTTGCAACCTAAATATCTCAAGCAGAATCTGAAAATGACATTGATTAGAAACTGATTCTTGAAGCAAATCATGTTCCTTTCTTGGCAGAGCAGTAATGAATTCTCATCACTGAGTTTTTGCGATCTTGTAATACATTAATTAGTTGGAACACGCTCACATCTCAAAAATCATGTCAAGTCACAAGTTTTAATTGCACATAATTCCCGCCAGTGTTTTGCTCTGTAAGTTAATTTCAATTACATTCAAGTTTACAGGAAACATTTTAACCCTTATAATTTTTTTATAAACCCATAGGAAGAAAAGAAGTGTTCAAGAAGAAATACAGTAGTTTAAAATAAATAACAACTTTTGCCACAGATTTTTACATTTGATTTCCTGCTTTAAAGAGAAAATCTTATATCTGGTAACCCTTTATTTTCTCCTCCAGCCCTCCTGAATCATGGAAACAGATTTGGGAAGGATGCCCAAGGCCAATCATTTAAAAAAGAAACAAAATCAAATCCATTCACCCATTAGTTTCCCAGGTCACCGAATGAAAAACTGTAGGCCTTCTATTTCCATCCTTAGCACACGCTCTCACTTGAGTCTTAGAAAGTGGCTTAAATTTGACTTGCGAAAGAAAATTACTCCCTGGAGAAAGCATACAAAAAGAATATGCTTTTTTTATTATTTTAAGCTTTAGAAACTTGAACTCAAGCTGTAAGAGGGGAAAGGAAGGCCACAGCCAGGCAGCTGGTACAAGTAAGGTGCAGACACGGAGTCTTGTCCTGTGCCAGCTGGCAAAGATCCACACTGGAAAAAAACTTCACAACCTCCCGCCCTACGCCCTGGCTCCCAGGACATTGCTGCATAGGAAAAACTGCAGCTCTGTGTGAGCTTTGTAGGGTTCGAAATGAAACTGTCTTGTGGATCTTCAGCTGTACCTATTTTAAAATGAAATAAACAATTATCTGGGGAAAAAAAAGAGACCTCATTTCCTCATACCCCACTGAAACCAAATACACACAGCCTATAGCCCGTATCCATTACTGCAGGTTAATTCAAACCTAAAAGAAGTATCTTGTCCAAGATGCAAACACTTTTCAAGAGCACTTTCACTTGTTTCTGCAGAGGAGGTGTCTGACTCCCACTGTGCCAGCTGAGGTAGATTGATGCTACCAGGCAGGGGTAAGTGGACCCACGATGAATCCCCAGAAGAAGCTTTCTTGCCAGGAGGCTGGGACTGAGGGATGCCGAGACCTCCCAGACCTGAACACAGAAGCTGTATCACCATGATTCCCATCACTGCTGGCCTTTCAAATCAGTGTGGAGACACTACCATTTAATGAAGGAAAAATTGTACTGTTACCATGACTCTTTGTGATCCTGTATTTTACAGCCTTTCCTCATCCAGGATTACCAGCCATTTAGGAAGGAGGCAGGAGTTGCCCTACTTTTCTTTTTTAGGAGTATTTTTCCAAGACACTTCAAGGGACGGAGCCTGGCTACCCCGTTCCCTCTGGACAACTTTGCACTTTCTTCACTAAAACCTTGTTTTCCTCAAAACAGAGGCTAAACCTCAGGCTAGACTATACTAACAGATAGTATAGCCCAGCCCCGTCCAGCCCAGTGCACCGGACTCTCCTGGGAAGTTGTAAAACGTCAAGTGTGGTTCCCTAGCTCTACTTTGGCTGGGCACCACAAATGTGTTCATGTGTGCAAGTGCCTATGTTTATGGCAAACGCTCTCTTCCTTCCCCCTGATGGCAGAAGATAATCAGGATTTTCCCTCTACACATAATATAAAATACTTTGTGTGTACATATTTGTGTATACTGTATATATGCCCACAGTTTTGACTCCTGAACAGGAAGGATCAGATTTTTAAAGCTGTTATACATATAGCAGAATACTTTGAAGTCACTTATGAAAATTCTTCTCATTTGCCACCTTTGTCTTTAAGCATCTACACAGACCTGGGAGGTTTCAAAGGGGAATTTTTGTAATCCTGTTCTGTGCCTATTTGCATTTCAAGGTAATCAAGACTCTAAAAAGATCCCCAAGAGGCATTGATACTAGGAGAATGTTCAGTTTCATTAATGGTTATTTAGTTTTTCTTAAGGCTTCCTTTATCTTCAGAACACATTTGGGACAGCCATGGGATAAATTAAGTAGGATTAAATAATACTATGACTCATCAACATACAGGAGTTCAACATATACTTGAATATGTCCAACAAAAAGGTGCTGTTGATCCTTGTTCCAGTGGCGTTCCTCCTGTTACTGGCATATAAGGTGCTTTCTTCTTTCAGCTTTGACTTTTCACTAGGTCGTCTTCATTATTCAAAGTGCCATAGCGTGAACTGTGAGAATCTGGTTGTATTTTGCTTGTCAATTTTTGTCCTAAGGAAATGGGGTGAGAGAAGGGAAAAACAACAACTCTGTGAAGAATTTTAATAAAACAAATCCCCCACCAATCCATCATTTCAACATTCTTTGCTCCAGTAATCATTGTTTTCATTTGACTGGTTGTAACAATAGTTTGGAAAAACTCTGAAAAATTCTTTGAAAAATCTGTTGGGAACAGGAATAGAAAATAAGGGAACAGTATATTTATTAAATATGACTAGAGCACATTTGTGACTCAACTCTCCTAGGTCGTCCCATTATCTGATATCTCATTTTTAAACAGAGACACAGAAAAAAAGCCCTACTTACCAGGAATATGTCCACAGTCAATAAAAGGAATTTGTAAATGCTCCTCTTTTTTATTTCTTGCAATTACGAATACACCAAGGAAAGATAGGAGACACCTGCAAAATAGCAGTGGCATAGTATCATTAGAAACAGTTCACTGCATCTGAGATGAGAGTTTCTTTCCAAGCTTCTTTTTCAAGGACTTCCAAACCCAAGCTGCTCAGTTTATAAAGAAACTTTTCTTCCTGGCAGCTCTATAAATTCATCTTGGGCTCCCTTTCTGTCTAGTTTTTGCCTCCTGAAGCTTTATCATCAGTTCCAAAGGCTCCGCAGGTAAAATTACACTTGCAGCAATATACACCTAATCAAATGCCTGTGAGCGTGAGACCACAACATTTGAATCCCTGAGCAAATCTTCACAGAGCATCTAAGCTAGCATTCTAGAATTTGCAATTTCATTAACAACTCAGCCTAGCTGCAGACAATCAACATCTCTGTTGTTTTTCTCGTTTGACTGTGTGTCTCAGGGGCAAGCTGTAAGCCAGGAGCAATGAGAAACTGCTATGCTTGGATAAATCTTCTATCCGCTCTGGGTTGGACACACAACCACTAATTCCTGCCTGCCAAAGACATGGGTTGAATTTGCTCATCTCCATTTTCTGTCACTTTTCCTGCAGTCAAACAAGATAGCAGTTGTGTGCACCTACTCCGGTCCGACTGCAGAGCACAAAGACGTCTGTAGCTATCAGCCCCATTTATTTGACAGCACTGTGGCAAGAAACCCCCAGCAGTTCTGGGAGATGCTTTTAACCATCTCACACCCATTATCAGGTAACTGTCACCTGTCTCCAGAGTAGTTACAGTGCGGGTAGCCAGCAGAAGGTTTCTGCTCCCACATCTAGGCCCTTCTTCAAACATTTATTGTTAATAGCTTCTTAGCATGCTCTGAACTTTTCCACAGGCATGCTGTGTCGTTCTTGGCACAGGAAGATGAGGGAGAGATATTATAGTACTGCCTCGTAGGCAAGCAACTTATGTAATTGCCCACACCTAATGGCAGCAAAGACTGGCCGGACACGCAAGTGGGAGGTAGCATGGGAGGAGATTTCTCGCAGCTGTAAAAGCACCCACTATAACATGATCGTTGGTCGAGAGCAGTGATTTCTTCTTCCTGCTGAAGGAACACATGCTGCTAGTTTTTCATTCCATCATGAGATTAGTAGTTCATAACTGTCTCACATTTTTACATATTTGGATTCAAAACCAGGCCTCCGAACTCCCAAAGCACAGACATCAATCTTTCCTTTAATGTTTTTTTATCCTACTATAATGGCTATTCCATAATACTTTAATAACAAGATGGGTTTCTTCTTACTGAGAAAAGAAGGTATTCTGCAAGGCAATGCTGTTTCAGTACAAATGTTAGTGCAGATTTTAGGTCAATACACTTACCCAAACAGAAACATGAACACGCTCAGCAAAGCTGCACTTTGGAATTCCCGATAAAATATGACCCCTGGAATGTGACAGAAACAAGAATTGCAGATCTTGACTGGGTTCCAAGTGATATGAATTACAGCTGGGAGGGTAGGAGCACTGTCATGCTCAAATGGAGAAAAAAAATCCCAAATAAGGTATTAATACACATTGTGATGAGTTCACTTTATGTGCCCATATTCCATTACCTAGGCTTTTTCAAGATACTGCATGGGACTGGAGAAGATTTAGTCTATCAGGTTGGAGCATGTGCTGTGTTAGTAACTGCACAGATGCAGGTATTTTTTGCATTGCCAGCAACAGTTTTTATGCAGGTCAAACTCAAGGTCTTATTCGCAAGCAGAGTCATACCAATATAGCTAACAGGTTCTTCATAGCTTTAGTTAAGCCACTCCAACAGACCATGTGGACATCTTAACTCCAATTGGGAACAGGTTTTCGATAACTAGCTGTGTCCCTGATGTTTACACCAAGTTAAGGGCTCCAGCAGCCAAGTTTGCCAAACCTTTCTGGCTGAAGGGATCACTAGCTCTTTCTGGTCACCCCTCTTCCAGGAATTAGCACCTCTGCAGTGGAGGTGACAGAACCAGATGTGTATCTGGATCTCAGCTGCCCCAATTCACAGCCAAGTATATTAGCTTTAAACCACTGATGAGCGTAGAATCGCCAGAGTGTGAACCAGCGCAGCTGAAGTGTGACTGTATCTTCAAAGGCTGTGACTGGGGGAATCATGAGATGAGGTATCTCGTACGAGCACCCCAGCAAGATTCAGCAGAGGTCGTTCTTCTAAGCTCTACAGTGGTTTAACTAACTTGGTGCAAATGTATATGTATCCCGTCTCGAAGCTATTAAGCCATTCCTGAATAGGTACTTGATCTTTTAAGGAGGCACAAGGCCAAATTCCCCATATGGTCACAAGAACGCAAGCCCCTTTTGGCACAAGTCTCTTCTCAGCCACAAAGTGTAGGTCTCTTCTAACACAGGTGCTGAGGCAATCTGTGCGTGAAGCTAACTCCCCTTCTCATTAATGGCAGCTCTGCATGAGAAACTCCTGCACAGCAATGACAGGAAAGCCCCCAGTGTGTGTTAAAATGAGTCATAAATGTTCTAACAACATGATCATTTTGGCTCATTGCTGATAGAGCATCTTAGTCGTCCTCCCTGCTCATGTTCTTACGCTGCGCACCATTTCCAAGAGTTGCAGTCCCTCTTTAACAATGCTGAGTTCAAAGTTCTCACCCAGAATAAAATGTTAAACGCTTAAAAGGTCTTTGGAGTAATTTTATTTCCTTCACTTAACCTAGAATTCCACCTTCTGAAACGGAATATATGCTAACTACTATGAAACACAGCTGGTTGTCATTTGAGTAGTTTGCCAGGCTGTTAAAATTACTCTACCAGTTCATATATGGAGAGGCTGGTGTGCACATGGTAAACGCATTTACTGGATGTCAAGATGAGGCTAGGATAAATGCAGGTACTTCTAGTAAGCCAGCAAGGCCCAGTAAACTGGACATATCAATTCTGGAAATGCTAGAAGTTGATTATTTTTGTTTTCCTTCAAAAGTTGCGAACTTACTCATTTTCAGAACTTAAACACCTGTCACTTAGGAAATACTTCTTTTTGTGAAGACAAACACAATCACAGGCAGTAATTGTTGAAAACCTGATGTTCAGAAAACTGTTCTGCAGAGGCAGAAGGCCAGAAACAAACCTGAAATGATGGCACTGGTGGTGAAGAACACAAAATTAATGGGCACAACTGCTGTTGCTTCGTACAGATGCACTGCTTTATTCAAGAACCTGGAAGACAAACGTTATTGCACCTCATGCCTACAAGAGGTTCATTGCACTTTAAGTCAGGTTAAACCACTTTATGTCAGTTTAACAATAAGTGTGACCATTTCTTACCACAACAGCAAGTAGCCCTGGACAGATGTGTATGTGTATTGAATTTACCTTCTGGTTTTGACTCTGCAGAGTACAAACAAATAGGCGAAAGCAAGAAGGTTGGCATGGATTCTTCTGGCCATAGGCTGTCATTGTCCTTTGAAGCAGCATTGGAAAAATTTTGTCTGCCACAGATAAGGGAGGAATGCTAGGGTATTACTGCTTATGGTCTGCGCTGTTTCTTGGAAGCAGTGCTGCCTGCGAGCAGCCAGGGACAAGTTGCTCTAATTTAAACAGGTTGTGTAAGGGTATATTTCCAGCATAGACATGAACACGCAAGTCCTCGTAGGAACTGTTTCACTTTGCTGCAGTCCACATTGCTGCTACTGCTCAATCCAACTTGGCTAAACCACATATTTGTATGTTTATCCATGCAACACACTCTCTCCTGCCGGGAAAGTCCAGGCAGGTGGCTCCAAGCCTGTGCTCCTTGGGTTGGAAACTCTCTGCCATGCTCCTCAGACAGGCAACATGAACCCTCACCAGAATCATCAGCAGGAGTGTGCAGGACCACAGGAGCATACACTGCACACAAACCTGCAGGACCGAGACATTGGCCATGGAGCAGCTTGCACAGTCTGCATCAGCAGATGAAAAAGGCAAAGCAATTAACCCACTTGCACGGAGACCAGAGCTATCAACATTTACCCATAGGGTGATGAATCATGAGTGTGAACTCTCAGATGCACCAGCATCACAGATGCCCTGTTACGTGAACGGTGCATTTCAGACCGAAAGAGAAGGATCAGGAGGCTGCAGAGCATATTCAAAACCTATAAAAAGAACCATACTTAAACGTTTCACTGGTACAATATATGTGCACAGTAAAAATCCAAGCTTGGATCTGTTTTAGCCATTAAAGTAATTGCACGGTTATTTTAGCAACTGTTGAACAGTCTCCATGGTGCTTTAAAAATAAAGAAATCCTACATATCCACAGGATAGTCAGGATTTTGAAGTCATTGAAAACACCTCGTTATTTTCTCCCATTTGTAACAAACTTGGTCAGAGGGACCAAAACAGTGACACCAAGGCCCAGCATCAAATCCAGGAGGAAGTTGCAGCACAGGCTGTTCTGAGCTAACACATGACAGTCAAAAACAGTAAAAGAGGAAACAAATAAAATGAAAAATTTAGACTGACAGCACTGCATCCTTAGAAAATGTGTCCAACAGAGAAGAGAGATACACTGAACCCAGGGAATGAAACGGGCACAATTCACTTCTGTTTTAACTTTGACCCAGCAAAGGACAGAAAGAAGAAACTGGCAAGAAGGAGAGGTTAATTCAGCAGCTTCCTATTTACCAAGCTCTTATTTCCTATTTTAAATGCCCTGAGCTGTTCTCCCAGTGAAGACAAGCTGGATGTAAATCACTCTATAATCTGTTACAGGGGAGTTCCTGAGTCAGCCATGGAGAGTCACTGCGTAATAACGCATGGACTTTCTGATTCCACATGGGAATAGTATGTTCTGCCACGAGAAAGCTCGGCTGGCTCTTCTACCGGAAAATAATCATGCAAGTAAACACTCAGACCTGCACTGGAGCAGTCTAGATGAGATTACTGAATGATGCTATCGGCACCTGAAGCAGAGGGACCAGCATAAAGGGAATGGACTCTCTGTTCAGCTGCAAGCCATATTTTACCATGCTGCCACCCCCAGCAATCTGTGAAGGCAGCATAGAACAATCACTTAACAGGCCAGCAGGGAAAACTCTGATGTCCCCTGCACACTAAAAGTTAACTATCTCCTCAAAAGGTAGACATACAGGGTAGCAAAGCACAACATGCAGATTTAACAGAGGCGGGGAGAAACTTGGCGTAAACTCTCTTCTTTGGTCTGAAAAGTGATATAAGCTAGGGAAAAGAGATGCATAATGAGGATAAACATGGCCATTTGATTATTCAGCAATGAAGGTTGCTAAAAGTAACAAAAAAAATATTACGTAAACGTAAATTTCATTTCATGAGTTCAAAAGCCGTGCCAAAACTAGAACTAAATTTGGGAAGACCTTGTATAAGGTGATAATGAGATGGGGTAGCATCTGTGTAATTAATCAATTATAAACTGGTAAATAAAGCCTAAATAAACAGTATAATCAGCTGTAGCCAATTCATGCATCTGTCAAGGCTCTGCCAGGAATTTGTTTAACTGCAACTTGGAGCTGGAGTCGATATTGCTACTGAACAAAACTGACAGATGAATGGGTACAGAGGTTAGGAGATAAGTAGAAACTGACTTACTTGACTTGGAAAGCACAAGAAGTTGCCATTAAAACAATCATGATATAGAGAACAGGATAAGTTAGCTGCATTTTCCCCTTCATAGAGAGTGTTATCATGCTGGCCACAGCCTTTACAGCAATGACAGTCAGCGATGCTGAAAGGGAAAGGGAGAGATTAGCACGGCAGGATTCACAGCAGGGACCTCAGAGCATCAGTGAGGGAGGACAAGGTGCGAGGTCAGAGCCACAGAGCTGATCACCTAAGTACATACTGAGGTAGGATTTGGGCACTTAAAGCCAAGTGTGTGATTTTATAAACACTTGCTAAGCTACTGCCTAAACTCAGAGTGGCCTTAACTCCACGTATGCTTTGTGTTTTGCTTGGAAGTTCTCATAGCACTGAGGTCTGCAACCCTACATCTACCCAAAGTTTCCCCATTTACAGTAGGGTAGCTGAGGTTAGAGTCAGATAAAATCTTCCAAGGTAGGACTCTGTGTGCATGTGTGAGAGAAGCTGAGCTCAGGTAGAGGAAAGAACTGGATCCATTTCCCACTGCTGGGCACATGTCCTAAACACTGGAGTACCAGCCCGAGGTGGTACAGCAGCCTCCACATCTTCCAGACATACTTAATTTAGCTCCAGCTGCTAATTTGGAGCCCATGTTGCATTATTCAGGAGAGGTCTGAGAGGTCTCATTATCTGTTCAAAGCAGTGGGGACACCTTCTAATAGCAGCCTGCATGTGACACCAGCAGCCTAAAATAACTCCTCACCCTCAGGATTTCTCTGCTGAGACAGGAGCTGGCCAAAGCTGGCCAAAGCTGACTTTTGGGATCTCATCACAAAGCACCTAACTCTCCCCACTGGTTATGTACAGAGAGCAGACAACCAACACAGGGGTCTGTGTTTCGTTTCAGGGGCCAGGCTCTTAAGACCATTTACTGGGTTTAGCCCACTGAATAGAATACTTTGGTAGTATGTTTTCAATCCATTTAGTCACTGTCGTTGCATCACCACAAACAAATCTCAGACAGCAGGCAACGGTCTTAATACGTCGCCAGTTCAGAGAAGTCTTGCAATATATGTCTTTTAGAAAAGTGGCTGACAGTTCAGCTAAGAGTTACTTTAGATTTCCTTCTGGAGTGCGCTCTTGGTTTGTTGAAGCTAACCCAAGTAGGCTGTGATTACTGCAAATAAAATGTAACAAATTCAAAAGAAACTGAAAATGATAAGAAGAGTCAGGGTGCAGAGATGACCTTTGAAGAAAGGTAATTAATTGTCAGGAGCACCGTCCCCCAGCTGGGATCCAGTTCCACCGTCTTCCAGAGCTGAGGCGTGTTGGATTTCGGTGGTCTGATTCATCTTCCTGTAACTGCAAAATTCAGATTGGCAAGGAGAGCTGCACTGTGCAAAAAGTTCAGGCCAAGGGTTGGGAGAAAAGGTGGGGGAAGAACAAATTCAGGTCTGTGGTTTTGATTGCAAGCATTTTTCTTAGAGCAAGTCCAAAAGTTCAGGGAGAGTTTAAGAGTTGCATACATCTTGTGATGATCCTGTTCACTGTCATGAAATTCACTGGTTTCATGACAACCTTTCAACCTAGTACTTCACTTCTTGCTCTGTAATGGAAATAGGTGGAGCAGTTTAACAAACACAGCAGTAAAAGTGAGCAGAGGAGGTAAAACCCTGGCCTGGCCTGGTGCTAATGGTATGATAAAAAGCCAAAAAATACACTCAAGCCTCAACAAGCAGCCTACATAAAATCTGAGATTTGCACTCTAATATGGGGGAGTTATTATTTTAAAAGAACACTTACAAGTAAAAATTAATAGTTTGAGTTATCCCACTAAGGGTAAAGATTGCTGAAAAATTGTTTCTGATGAAAGGGCAGTTTCCATCCCTTATAATTTTAACAAAGCAGAAAAGAAAGCATCAGGGGTTTTTTTTGGTTGCTTGGTTGGTTGGTTGGTTTGGGTTTTTTTGAAAAGTGGAATGATCTTTTTAGTTAAAGTAGCCCTGGAATAAGTTTCAAAACCTAGGAAATGCTTTTCCTATCTCTGATAGAATGACCCCCCCTGAGGCTACTGTGACAAATTATGTCACTTTCCAGCTGTTAGGACAGGAAACTCAGAAATCCCACTTTAATCTGAAATATTTCCCTCAAAACTTACGATAACTCCCAGTATATACATGAGGTAAGATAATTCTCACCAAATTAACTTGCAGAGTTGTACGAAGCAAAATGTTTGCAGAGTTTCCGATCACCTCTGTGTTTTCTTCATAATGAAAGCAGCTCTCATATCCAATGAAGCACAAAGGCTGCCTTCTTTTTAAAGAAGCCTTTCTACATTTCATTTACATCTGTACAACCCCCCCACCAGCAATATATCTGTGCAGATATGAGAAAAAGAAATCCCCTTCCACGAGCTGCCACCGAGAATTTTCTGCACAGAGACCCCAAGCCTCGTCCACCCCTCCTGCAGCCAGGGCCCTCCAAGGGCAGTGCATGTGTCAGACAGCTGGGACCGAAGCTGCTGGGCCCTCTCTCAGCCCCCCATCACTTTGCTCAGCAGAAAGGTTGGAGAGCAAGCAGAAAGCTGTAATTGTAACTTTGTGGGGACTGCCAGGCACCAGGACGGCTGCAGGAACCGGAGCCAGCCACAGTTCTGGGTTTCCTGCTCGAGGGAAAAGTCAGTATTTCAAAAGTTCCCATGAACCAGGACTTGTTTGTTTGTGTCTTTTTTAATAGAGCAGAAATAATGACACATTTTTGCTGAAGCTGCATATGCTCACCAAAACCTCAGCAGCCACCAGCTGAAATTGTTATTTTTGGTTGATTGCAGCCTGACCACCAAACTGCAGTTAGTGCCTGCTGGGGCATGGGTTTGCAGCCCTGCTGCTGTTCAGCAGCTCCACATGTCCCTTTGGCACTGGTGGCATCAGGGCTGGCAGGCTCCATAATAATAAGCATGCAGGGCTATGCAGCCCGATGGCCCAGGTCTCCCAGAGCCATGTGTTGACCTCACTTGGGGCAGCCATCATGGTGGGTCAGCCCAGAAGTGCAGCAGTCAAGTATAGAAGCCCATCTGGGGATCTTCAAGCTTCCAGCTATGCGACAAGGAGGCTGGACCTGCTCATCGCTCCTCATGGCAAGGTTGGAAGCTGCAGAGCAGCTCAGGTGAGCTCTGCCAAAGCTCCCAGGTTCCATCCTAGTTGCTGAGGGATGGCTGGACTCACTCCTCCAAACCAAGAGCCATTGGACAGGTAGACCTAAGGCTTTTGGGGCTCTTCTATCTCTGCCTCATGCAGGGAGCATGGAAATCCTTCAAGGCTTATGCAGAGCTACAGATCCTAATATTCCTAGCACTGGGAAACTTAAATGGGAAGACTGTCCCAAAAAAGTTGATCTGAAAGTCTGAGCTTTTCAGCTGGGTAAAAAACCAGTCAGGGATCTGAAGGAAGGCAGTTAATCTGTGAGGGTTTTTCACATTCAGGTAAATCCAAATTGTGTAACTGGCAAACTTTAGTGAAATTCTGTTTTATCAAAACACTCATGACCAGCTCCATTAGAAACGTGCTTTATAAGTCTTTGCAGACTGATACATGCACCCACTGAACTCAGTGAAAATATAACCATTGACTTCAGTGGCACAGTTCAAGCACCTTTCACTTTAACCAAAGAAATGTCCCATCAGGGTTTCATGGAGAAGTGACAAGACAAGGACAGGAGAAGACATGGGGTGGTGGCAAATTCTTAATATATGCCTGCAAGCAGCAGAGCTTTACAGATAGCCTCCTGACATTTTTCAAAACTGATTCAAGTTTAACTTTATTGAAGGCTGCCTGATAAAATGATCTCCCTTGTTTCCCTGGGTATTGATTGTGGCAACATTAATCAGAAAGCAAACTTCGGTGGCCCACTGAGTTCTTGCTATGCTTCTGGAAAGGTGGTAAAGTATGAAATGTTGCATATGCAAACAGACATAGATAATTCAAAGAAAAGTTCCCGTACAGTCACAGCATACCACTGCATTTGCTTACAGAGTGCTTACAAGGTCTTAAGCTGCTCTGTTTTAAAGAACTGATTTTCACAGCTAGCCTGCTGTCCAAAACAAAGTTGCAAACAGTCCCCTTTCCCAGGATCTACAGCTAAAGTGTTATTTAAAAAAGGCTTCAGAATACCGTTGCACACAGCATATTAATTTCAGGAAATCTGGAAAAAAGAAATAGTCCCAGCAATAAGCATAGAAACTATGTTTCATAATCAGCTTTTCTCTTTAAAAAGAGATCACAGTAAGAATCATGTAAAATGTTTCAATGATTCTCCTTCAGCACACTGCTTTGAAATGTCCCTAATCTAAACTAGCTGGGGAGACTGAGTGACAAGGAATTATCAAGTAACAGACAGGAACATTAAAGTGAATAATATGTTCTTACCCAGTAGTGCTACCATCATTAACAAAACCATGATGTGCTTCACAGCCTTTCTTTTGTAAAAGTAGAGGAGAATGCAGAATATTATAATTTCTAAGATCTGAAAATAAAAGGGAAGAAAGTCAGAGCTGTGAAACTATGTAATAAATGCTTCATTCAAAGTCTTTGAGATGTCACATTCATTTTCTCTGCTCTAACAGTTCAAAGGCAAATTACTTTATTAAGCATCTTCTGCTAAAAACTAACCTTATTGCCAGTTGACTGAGCTATCAAACAATTGTGATTTATCTTTCCTATTATAGCAAAAGTTAAACTTTGAGCATTTCTTATTTCTTTAGTTTTTCTTTTTGCACTTCTAGCTATATTTTGTTACTGGTAGCATTGAGAAGATTTTTTTAATGTGACAGCAAAGACACACATGTTTGTTGGTAGTAATTCTTACAGAAACTCTGTAATTCCCATGGAGTAAAGCACTTACCTGGAGGAACAGCAGATTCTCCTTCTAGCTATGGTATTTCTAGTGTCACTCTTTGTGACATGCAAGCTTATTTTTGCTACCTTCTTTGCCCTTCTCCCCAGTCCTACTAAAAGTGTCCCCCCAAGCACTGCCTCTTTCTTCAAACTTTCTGCCATACATTGTAAGGAGGAAAATATGTATTTCATGTGGTGGTTCTCAAATCACAGGTACCTGTCACGAGCTTACTTTGAAAAGCTCAATGACACACTAGCAGACCACACAGCAGGACATCTGCAGCTGCTGAAGCAGCTTTACTTACACTGTGCATGGTCCAAACTTGCTCCTTCAATAACATCTGACAGCTAAGTGACAGACAGTTAAATCTACTGAGTTGCTGTTAATGTGTCTCTGCAGATTCCCTTAGTAACTCTTGCCTTTTGCCATCTCAAAAGCATGGGTATTCTCCCTCCTACCCACGTTGCCCAAATGCCCCTCCCATGCCTAAAGAAATCAGCAAGTGCAAGAGCCAAAAAGCTTTTGTGAAGACCAGAAGACTCATGAAAACAGGGATGATGGACCTCTGCACTGAGAGGTGCTCAGAAGCCTGGTAGCCTTTGAGACTATATGGAGAAAGAGAAGTTCATTTGTGCATGTTGGAAAGTAATCGAATGGGGGAAATGAGACAGTGAGATTGCCATCACTAATGAATCTGGTTATTGTCATTTTTTACCAACAAAAAAGTCATAGAAAATCCTCATGTCTATCTATCTCCTTGGTTTCGTCACCAACGTACTAATTTATGCTTTATAATGCCACTCCACTCTTAAATCAACAGTTGCCATGAGGTAGCACTAGACTCGAAAAGACCCGGGTGTTGTGCTGATGAAATTTCCAAAGAAGCGACTGAACAGTTACTAGTGGCAGTTATATAATGTAACATAGCGGATTTCTCATTTTGGAGAGTAACTGCAGCAGGAAAGCAGTCATCAGATACATTCAGTTACTAAAATTCTCTACCACACTCACACCTCCCCCAGTTTAGTAGTGTTCAAAAATATGAACAGAACATAGTTATGCTTTAATTCATTTTTTATTTACCTTCACACTGATCCCTTGCTCCCAAAGACAACCAAGACATAATTGCATCTCAGAACATTAAAAACACAAATTTGGATTTTATACCACCTTTCTTTAAAAAATGTCAAATATTTACTACAAGATTAAAAAAAAAATGCAAAGTAGGGTTTTTTTTTAAATGTGTTGAATGTAGTAAAACATTTTGCTGTTGGTTAAAAAAAAGCATTCCTGGACTAATCCTTGTTTGATAATCTTTGCAATCTCTTGTGGAGTGCTGGTCTTATCTCCCTCCAGATGAACATCCCTCCCCCCAGGCCTGCACCCAGAGGTGAAAGCTGGGCCACCAGCTTTGCCTCTGTCTCACAGTAAGTAACTTGGCCAGCCTCCCCAGCTTTATTCAACAGTGTAACACTGGACGTGTCTAAATTAGGAACCAAAGCAGAAGTCGTGTTAAGATCTGCAGATATGTGCGTTCATCTTGGCCTCCCTGTGGAAAACTATGACAGGGTTTTGAGGGAGCTCAAGAGGAGAATTAAAGGTAACAGCTTCACTCTTCCTGCCACTGGCAAACACATCTTAGAGCCAGAGGAGAATATCGCATTACCAGGCTGCAGCTACAACAGCCTCCAAATAGCTTCAGTTGCTATTTTGACAGTGAACAATTGCTAACAGAATGGAAGAAAGCTGTGCTAAATAAATATTCCCCACATGGAAAGGTACCCAGGCTAAGAAAGAAGTTCCAGAGATGTCCCAGATATCCTCTTCCATGACATGCCAGTTCAGGACTTGCACACAGGATGGTGTGACTGGGATGGGGCCATGGCACCACGTGACACAGCACTGTGAGACCTGCTTCCCCCGCAGTGCAAACCTGAGCACCCATCACCTCTTCCACACCCTCAGACTGGTTGCCAGAGAGTGTGCAGAAACCCATGAGACAGCCCTACTGTAGGCAGCCAGCTACACCTCAGGTATTGATGCATTTTATATCCCCTAGACAGCTTTAATCACAATGCCAACAGAAGGAAGCACCATCGTCTGCCCTGTGACTTAGATTTCAAACTCTGCAAGAACAATCATCCAAAACCAAGCTCAGGGACAGTTGCTGGCTCAAACCACTCCATCACACCAGCTCTGGTGCTCCACTCCCTCTTCCACCTCACTCCGACCCCCAGAGCAGCAGGTAGTGCCAAGCACCACCAACCTTGACTGAGCCAAGTCACTGTTCCTGGCTCTGTCCATCAGCCCTCCGTCAGTCCTCATCCTGTCATCAGCTCTTCTCTTGCTAAAGCTACCATAAAACTCCACTGTGACCTCCTCCTGTTTAGAAGCAAATGAGTGCACCAAGAAGGCTCCCTTCTGAAAGGCAACAGCCAAGCAAAACCATCAAAAGGACATAAAAGAGTCCCCGATAGCAGCTCTGGAAGGGGCGCAGAGGTCTGTGTGCTTGGCTGCTTCTGCCTCCTGGGGAAGCCCCAAGAGCAGCAGTGATGTAGGGCCAGAGATGGCAGTCCTGTGGCCAAACCTGGGGAGAAAGCTGATGTTTGCTTTTCAGGGCTGTTATTTAAGTTTACTTAGCTCTGTCAAGTCTCACACACTAAGCATGAAATTCAAACAATTAGTTCTCACTTCGTGCTGCCCAGCAGCCAAACTATTCTTCCATGGTTCTCTGCTGCTCAGTGACCCACCAACAGGTCACCTTTAATCACAAGACAAGGGAGAGGCCATCACCTTGAGTGCATGGTGCATGCAAGCAGAGTGCATGGCTCCTAACAGGACCTCACGCAGACAGGGACCCTCCTGGGGTGCCCCAGCTGTTACCTACGATTGTGTCCTGAGAATTACCCAAAATAGAGCTCGCTCTCATAGTTGAAAACTGTGATAGTGTTAAATACAAAGTCCAGGAATGGGAAGTGCGTAGATTATATCAGCTTCACATATTCTGTTTAGAGGAATTGAAGAAACTTGACCTGCTTACAATCATTTTTGCTATTATAACTAATCTCTACTGAAGTCTCCTCAAGCCCACATCTCATCAACATTTTTTTATAATCATGATGTTTTCCATGTTTCTAAGCACTACCAGAAGGCACCAGAACAAAATATCCCATTGTCTGCCTCAACAGTTTTTCTGGGATATACGGCAACATAGGGACCAATGAACCAGGAGGGTCTTCTAGGCACTTTGAAAGAAAAGCAGAAATGCTTTGAACCTGATTTTACAGAGATTAAATATTAACAACCAAATACTCACTATGCCTCTGTTTAGGCAAACCTAAGAGCTTCATCCATAATTGATGTCTTCTGTAGTGACTCCAAGTGCACATAAGCAAAAGAGAAAAAAACCAGCTAGGATAGTCATTCTTGCTCAGACATTATGCTACTGCAAAGTCTCAGAAGGTGACTCAAAGTTGTCTCATGTGGGAACTAGAGGCTATTTCTGCAGAACTCCTTTGATGCCATTGGAGTGCCACATGGGGATGGTTTATCGCCCACACAGAACATTTTGTACCATTGGGGCTCTGTATTTCTCAGCAGAGCACACTTTGGGGCTACTTTTAGAAAGACTGTTGGGCTGCATGGTACTGCTGTACTGTCTCCTCGCTATATATTTATACTGGAAACTCTGCAACTTCTGCTGTGCTTTTTTATATCGCGGCAGCCAACCTGTGCTAGGCATTTTACAAACAATTATGAAGAGCTAGTTCCCTGCCCAAAGAGAATGTTTACAGCAGGGTTTGCTTGAACTTCCAGCAGCATACCAGGATAATCAGGCTGGTATCTCAGAGTCTCTTGTGGAGCCTTTCACTCCTCCCTCTTCTTTGGACAGAGGAAGCTCAAAACACATGAATCCAGGGAGCAGAAAGAACAAATAAAGCTTGATATGTTGTTGAGTCAACAAGATTTGCTGTGTACTTGCTCCATCCTTCTCCCCAACCCATGCTGTACATGTAGAAATGGATGCTGGCTGTGGCAGGGAAAAGAGAGAAGAGGGGAAAGAAAGTCCAGGCGTTACCTACCACCTCCTAGTAATGTCTCCTAAGGAGAATACAGCACAGCCTTCCTAGGCATTCAGCTGTGTTCTTACTAACTTTTCCTGAAACAAAGTCAAAAAAGTCCTCAGATGGGGAAAAGCCCTTTTCCAGCAACCTGTTGGGTTCAAGAAAATGTGAAGGCCATACAGCACAGAGATTTCTGGTGTCACTGGGCATAGATGGAGAGTTTTCTCACTCCACCACCTCTACACAAATGGGTGAGGCAGCAATTTAAAATCAGTGCCTAAAATGCCAGGCTGTTTTAGTATCTATAGGTGGAACTGCATGGTAGAGGGGGATATTCAGTAGCAAAAAGAGAGAGGGTCCTCCAGTGAGCACCAAGACCCCTGTCCTGAACCACCTCCTAAAGAAGTCCTCTCCGTCTGCTGATTATATGGATTTGCTGAAGCTGCCCTCACTGAGTACCCCAAAACTCTTGGGCATTCCCTTCAAAAGCCTCTCTACTGCCTGATTGAAAGTGCATGTTATGATTTATGTAGCGTGATCATTAATTTCTTCCACTGAGCTGTATGACCATCTTTCAGGAGCTTTTTAAAAGCACAAAAAATTGAGCAAAAGGATCAAGATTTTTTTGTGTTAGCAGGTAGTTTCTGCTTAATCAGTAGTCTCATGGATAGTTAAGATGTATTTAAAGCCTGCAGGCTGGCTAAAAGATTAAGGTCCTTAAACTGACTACTCAGTGGCTTTCTAGCTGAGCTTCTTACCGAGAAAAGCCTGGGCACTAATAATCTAACCTAAGTGAGTCACTTTACTGGGAAAAAAGTAACTGCTTCTGAAGCTCCTATACTGCATCTTTTACATTCAGCTGGAGGAACAAATTTTCAGCATTCCAGAGGAAAAGAGAGAGAGAAATTCCTCCTACTCACTCTGGTCTTGTTCCTGATGCTAATTAAATACATCAAAGAAGACGTATGGTATTTGAAGTTTGTATACAGATACTCTAATTAAAATGGTATTTTTGTATTTGAATTCAAACTCAGGCTCAGATTAACCTGAGTGGCAGTGGAGCAGGCTGCCTCTCCACATCTCAACTCCATACAAAGCTCCTTTCAGCCAGGCTTAGCAACATGGGGATAAAACAGAGTAATATGAAAGAAAAAGCAGGACCAAGAGCATACATAGCCTGATTTTTAAAAGCACAAGTCCATCACATTTCAGAAAAGCACTGTAGCTTAGCTGTACATGCAGACAATGTGGCATGAACACATATATAGGAAATGTAAGCAGTGCCAATATTTAGGTTTTTTCTCAAGCCCACTAAAACCCAAAACCTTTCCATTCTTGTTAATCCTGCACAACTGTGACTTTCCCTGGCACGTAGTTCGAAAGACATCTTTTGGTTCAGCGTATTTTCAGCTTGGGGATTGGAGTGATGACCCAGAGACTCTCCTATGAAAATCACACAATTTATCTTCAGGAGAAGTTTTTTTGCCACTAATTCATAATGTTGCAAAAAGCCCAATAACCCCAGTTTTTCTGATTTAGGGAGTAGTATGAACCAGATACTCACCACATATACCAAAACAGGCCAGCTCACTAAGTAATTCTGTACTCGTCTTGCTGTGAGCTCTTGGGGTACATTTGGAGCAAATATCACCAACAAGTATGTCCCTGTTACTGTCAGTGTTCCTCCTTTAAAGAAAAGGACACATTATTTTGGTAATACAATATTTGTTAATCATGGTCATCCTTGCTCTGCAGCTGACTTGGAAATAGTTTCTGGAAGAGAATTTAAGTCCGTTTAATCAGATCTGGGCTTAGGTAATTGGGTTGCCTTGTATTTGTGGTCTTATCTAGTGTAATTTTTATTAAAGACTCAAAGGATTTTGGCAATATGAAAAAAGCTGTCAGTAAAGCCTCATGAATTAGGGTTCCAGCTCAGCAATGCATTTTCAAATACTCTCTAATTCTAATACCAAGTGCATGACAAAGGAGAATCGATCCTTTGTATTTCTCAAAGGCACAAAACAGGTCACATAAACTTACCCTAAACTGAAAGGACAAGTTGCTTACTGAGGCAGACAGCTGGATCATTAACCAGGGTAAATAAACACAGTTCTCCTGAAGTCAGTGTGGCCACAGAGATCTGCGCCAGCTATGGACCTGCCCTGGAAACATTAAGCGCAACAGATATGTTCCAGTCCAATGCTCATGTGAAGCTGTCACGAAGCCAACATTTTGGCCGCTCCCTGTTGTATTTGCAGACCTATGAACTGTTTTATAAAAGGTTGATTTGCAAAAGACTGTTCAGCCATTAGGTTGCCAGGGCCCCTTTTCAAGGTCAAACTTGCATTATTGTGCTTTTAATAAAAATCTGGAAGTTCTGCCTTGTGGACAGCCAGCTGACAAACACAGATGTTCATCGAGGTATTGAGACAGAAGTGAGCCGATCCTGACCTCATAAACTGTATTGGATTAAGGAAGATATTAGCTAATCAATTTTTTTTCAAGTAATCTTTAAAATTCTTGGCAAAGCTATAAATTGGTGTGGAATACAAGGCTCAGGACTACAAAATAAAGCACATCCGGAGGACTTTGCTGGCACTGCTATCACACAGAGTGCCTTTGGAAAAGCAGAACCATTCTATATTTATGTGCTTGCAAAAACATCACCATATTTCCCATCATACAGCTCATTCCTATGGAATGTAGCAACATTGTTAAATCCTTCTTGCAAAGTCGAACTCACAGAAATAAAATAAATCAGTGCTTGAACACTAGTTAAAGCAACACACAATGTATAAGGCCATAAGGGAAACATGATCAGTGAAGGGAGGGGGATTTTGAATGTAGCAGCTGAGCTGGCAAACTTGGATCCCAAACCTAAATAAATATTATATAGTAGTCCTGGAAGAATACTGAACAGATCTCTCCAAAACATTCATGAGAACAGCTGGGATGTCCTTGTTATAGTATGGACCATCAAGCCTAGACGCTAGGAACCCCACAGAAACACCAGGTAGCAACATCAGGTGCACTGTCCCAGCAGAGATGGTTTGTGTAAAGCCCAAACCCTGAAATATGCTTGCCTCTCACTAGTACTGTGTAGAGCAGGGCAGTTTTGATATGCAAAAAAATCTTGGACAGACAAAATGTTGACATGCTTTTACAGTGAAGACCATGTTTCCGAACAAAACATTGACAACATGATTATTTGTTCTTTGGAGTGATAAAATTAATACCAAAAGGGAAGTTGTCACGTTTAATTGAGCTTGAATTTTTGTGCAATATCTATCCAGTAAGAAAAAAAAAAAATCTTATATTTGAATGAATAACTCAATAGTCTCATTGTTTTTATTAAAATTGTGTTGTACTCATAAAGATAATACTAAATACAATCTCAGAGGCAAAAATAGACAATGAAAATAAATTTGAGCAATAAGGACACATAAGGAATGAGTTATGGTTATAAAAGCAGAGGATTTGGGAATGCAGTCTTCTCCACATGCATTGAAGATTCTCTCTCTTTTGTCACTTCTTCCCAATTTTGAAAGTATCTGCCTCGAAACACTTGCTCGGGAAAGTGGGACTGTGAAGGTAGGGGGCTGTGTGACAGTTACAGCTTGCTAAGCATATGGTGACACACATGTCCATATTAGCAAACGCTTACTTACCCAATATATCAGCAGCCCTCACAGTCTTCTTCAGGAATAAGACAGAAATAAATGCACTACCTAGAACAGAAATATAAAGACATTTTTTTATATTTGATAGAATATCAAGTGCTATAGCAAAAAGCTGCCCTGGGCCAAGTATAAATATATCTCATGGCCATTGTTGTTGCACCATACCATGATATAATCAGCCAGGAGTCCATTCCGGCAACCAACCAACCCTCAGTTTTTGCAAGATTTTAAATGTATCCAGCAGGCTCTTACGTGGTTGAAGAGATGCAATACCCTTCCCGTCTCCCACGCAGACACTGCTTAAACTGCTCTGATTCAGTCATACGTGGAAGTGTCAGGAAAGCTGGGCACCGATCAGCCTTACTGTTCCACTCCCCATTTTGCCACCAACTCACTGTATGGACTTGCTCAAGGCAAATTGCCTCATAGAAGGATAAAATTCTGCTTCTTTAGTCTTCAATGTATTTGTATAAGAAAAATAGCAGCAGTACAACTGAGAGGAAGAAAGCCACTGCAAAAGCGTAATATTTGGGATGAACTGAGAGTGGTCATGATGTCTGCAAACAAGCAGGTGGAAGAACCAACATATGTACCATACAGGAGCACTGCCCGTGGTCTTCTGGAGTGAGTTGTAAGGAGGAAGGAGAAAAATGGAAGTGAGCCCTGGAAATGACCTCCTGTTCCCTGGGCAACCCTTTCCCTTGTTCAGCTCTTGCATCTCCCCTCTGCCAGCTCCTAGTCCTGCCTCTTCAGGATGGGCAGCAGTGGGTGGGTGAGCAGCAGTAGTGATCAGGCCAGGATTTCTGATAACCAGCTCAGTGTGGACATGTGCTAGAGAGGGAAGAAGGGGTTTGGACTTAAGATAGATGAGACTCTCCCATCACCTGGGAGAGATGGCTCTATTCCAGCACACAACATTAGAGCATCTACCTCTAAGGAGGAGCAAAAGAGGCTGAATAGCTCCTATGTGAAAGATGAGGAAAGGCCCTTGGGAGAGGTGCATCGGTAATGTTAGATTTGTTTAGAAATCTCAAAGAAAGACTCTGCCCAGGAGGGACAGTCAAGGGACACAGTGAACCTAAATCGTGGGGTGCTGTTACAAGAGCTCCGTTCCTGCCTACAGCATGAAATTCTTGGTTTATTCTTGAAATAACAGTTCAAGCTTTTTGCAACCATCTTTGCCTCATTACCTCTATTGTTCTGATGGAAAATCTAATTTGTGGTTAGCTAGTAGATGTACTCTAGATAAATCTAGGGACGTTCATACCAAGAGGTAAACAGAGAATTGGAATTCAGCATCATGTCTGTGTTACCCAGTCAGTATAGCAGAAGTCAAAAATTTAAACTGTATCAAGGATGATGGAGATCTATGCAAACGAATAAGTGCAATAAAAGCATCTTCAACTGAAAATGCCTCACTGAAAGTAAGCTGCCTGACACAGTTTTCTTTATTCAATGTTTCAGTGACAACTTTGCTAGAGAAAAGACACTGGTATCCAGGCAACACTGGTAATAGCAGAGCTACCTAGGTTTAGAAAAGAGAGAGGACAAAAACCAGGAAAGAAGCAGCAGCAACCCAAGATAGCACAGGAGTTAATTACTGCTCTGTCTCCCTGCTGTCGTAGCTCTCCCAAACTCCACCTCAGCCCACCCACCCAGGCAGTCACTGTCACAGCAAAGACCTGTTGCTTTATGAACTGATGCCTCAGTGATTTTTAAATTTTTTTTAGTACCCCCTTGTCTAGGCGCTCTGCATTCAGCAGAGATCTAGTAAATGCAATTTAGGGTTCAATTTCAGTGTTGGCATCCAATTTGGGGTGAGGTAAGTTATGCCCAAAATTCCACTTCCTACTTCTCCGGAGATGACAAATGGCAGCTTTGGGGGGATCGCAATCTCTGAGGCTGGCAGTGGGCATAGGGAGGCCCTGGAATGCATCCAGATAATGAAACTTGTCAGTCAGCCCGTCATCTGCTTTAATAATGCATTCAAATGCGGCAAGCTCTTTCTCCAGAGATAGCTGGTAATGCACAAGAGATCATGAGCTTAACAGAAAGTATGTATAATTGACGCTCTTTATGATGTGTAATATGTAGAGGAATCTAAAAATAGGAGAGGTTTTAAGAACATACATTAGGCCATCTGGGACTGGAGGAAAAACTAAAGTAGGAGGGGAGGTACAACACCAAGGTGAAGAGAGCGAGACCCAGGAGAGAATCTGAACACAAAAGACAAATGTCCCTGTGGATAAGCCACCAACACTTCATATGCATTCAAGTGAAGAAGAAAAGCAAATGGAGTAAATCTAAGTGAAGAAGCAGAGAACAGTTACACAGACCTGATGAGATGTTAGAGGACATACATGACTGATCAGAAGCCTGGCAAACTCTGGCTATTACCTTCAGGGCTGAATTTTAAGCAAGGTATGGTAGCACAGCCAAGAGAGCATCTTGTTCTTACAGACTGGCTAACACAGTATTTTAATTTTATTTTTATTTTGTTAAGTTTCTGGGTTTTAAGCTCCATAAGTTTGACTTTTAAACAGTCTTTTTATGTTCTTCAATTTGCAGGGTGGGTTTGAACCAGGTTAAATCAAAGAAACCAAGGGCAGATGGTCTTGATGCAGACAGTGGCTCACTAGAAACGATGGGCCAGAGGAGGAGGGGTATGAAGGGAGCCTGTGTGCCCCAGAAGCACAGGCTGGTGTTTGCTCGGTTTGCTTTCTGATGGCTTTGCAGCTTTCCCTGGCCAGCAGGACAAATGGCAGCCACTGAAGTGCACCCCAGGAGCCCAGTGAGAAATGCACAGCCCTCACAGCTGTTCTGTCCCTCTTCCTTAACTGCTTTGGGCTTCGGCTCACAGTCTTAGGTGCATTTAGCTGCTTAAAACATTAACTCCTCCAGAGAAGGCAGTTTGAGACAATATGCTAGATGGCTAACACATTCCCCTCACCATCTCCTCTCTGCCTGGTGGCCTCCAAGCTGACCCTGCCATGAGGAGGAGGTTGGGTCAGGGACTTCCTGAGGTCTCTTCCAACCTAAGTTACCCTCGGACCCTGTGAACTCTTGGCAGAAGAGTAAGTGAGCAGCCAGAGGCCACGGTTAAGCCTACCAGATATATGAGTTAAAGCCCTTACTGCATCCCAAATTCAGCTCCTAAATGCAGCCCTGCTGAAACCCCTGTGCTCAGCTCCCCAGACTCTCCGCTCCTTTTGCACCATCCCTCAGACCACAGGCGAGATGCTTCCCATCTCCCCACCTCTCCTCCTCACTACCAGTGATGTTACACCCTCGCACTTTCCTCCTAGCCCACTTCCCCTTCACTATGATTTCATGCCATTACCGCAGCATGAGTCTAACTTCCTACCACCCAGCCCCAATTTTCCCTTTCCCACACCAGGTTCCTCTTGTTCCCCCTCTCTCACAGAAGCTGTGTGCCTCCTCCTCCTACACCATTATACTGATGTAGGAAATAAATCATTGAACATTATGTTCAACTCTATGGATGAATAGGCCGAGGAACTTGGGCAAATGCTGTGCGGAAAAGTATTAATGCGTCTTTGCAACTGTTCATTTGTTTGCCTGGGTGGTTTTTTTAAAGCTATAGACAGTTATAGAAACTGAGATCTGTGTCAGAGTGAGGAATAGTCTCTTCTTTTTAATTGGTCAGCAATAGAATACAACAATACAGAAATGCAGACAAAAATTGTGCCAAAGTGTAAGCTAGCAACAGCTTGGCAACAAAACAAGCAATTTATCATTGTTCTGAAGCCTCACTGGTTTTGAACCGCTGTTTTTAGCAATACAACACATGCACAACTCTAAGCCCAAACTGTCAGCCTGTACATCATTGAGGCAAAGACTGCATCTCTGGTCGTCTGGGAAGACTTGTATACTTTGGGGTGAATTAGAACATTTTTAGCTTTTTGACTAATTATTAAGGTAAAACTTTCAAAACTAGGCACAGATCCTACTCCCACTGAGAGTGGTGGCAGATAGGCTGCTAGAACAAGAGAAGGGCAGAAAATCTGGGAGGTGATCTGTTAAGGATTAAATGTTACGGAACCAATACATCCTAATGAAATCCTTGAGTTCATTTCATGCCTTGACTGTGTTGTGCTTATATTAATATCCACAACTTGAGAAGTAAATAGGTCCTGTAAACTATCTGTATCTATATGACAGAGCCTTTCTGAAGGCTCATGAAACTCTTCAATCTGGAAATACAGAGTTAGTATTTCAAACGAAAAATATTGTGACTTGGCACTACATCAAAATCATGATAAATAAAAACTATTGGGTAGAAAATGGGAAAAACGAGTTTGTTCAGGAGCTTAATTGTTATGTTGAAACAAATTCATCTTCTCATACATCAGCATAAAACAGGCTGTTTTGTATTCATTATTGAATGAATATATATTCCATATATATTGAATGAATATATATTCACATTATTGAATGAATATATATTCACTGCAGCATGTGAATTTCAATTTAAATTGAAAAAAATGGTAGAAAATGTCCATTTTCTGCATGATATGCTATTAAGTTCCTTAAGGGAGGGCTGTAATGCTGCTACACATATCTTAGTCAGCTGCTCATTCTCTTAGGAGAGCGATCGTTTACGATTATCTCCATATGTAGGTTTTCTCTAGCACAAATAAAGAGTAGTGTGATATGTGGGTTTTGCCACTAGCAGACACTGAGTGGTGAGAACCCAGCTCACAAAACAACTCCTCTGCCTCCTAGACATGAAAGTTGCAGTTAGGATTGTTTCTTGTTTGTTTCTTTAAGAAAGGGGTAATACACAACAGAAGAAGTTAAAGGTAGAAAATACATACTGATCCGTAGAGTATGTTTTCTGTATTTTGTCCAATCCAACCTTAAAAAACTCAAATGAAAGCATGTCTATCACTTATTTTTCCTACCCAAAACTATTTCACAAGTAAGTATATTTCGTTATTCAGTTGTTTTTCTGGTACTGAGGCTATTTATGAATCTCATATTTTTACCTCTATTTTTATTGTCAGGTCTTACACTAAATTCCTTTCATAACTGTTCATAACTTCAAATGTTAGTATATCCTTCCTTTTCCTCTTTTCAATTCTTAGATGAGCTTTATGTACTATTTTAAATAGATTAGTACTCTCCTTATAAATGATAGACTGCTTTTACTGCTTCTGTCTTTTCCAACAGTTTTCCAATAAAACCACAAAATTTAATATTTGCCTTAAAAGTTCATTCTGTTAAGCTTAACTGATTCAGTCAGGTAGAGGCATTTAAATCCACCCATTTTGCAGAATATTTTTGTACCCATTTCACTGATGGTCTGGATGAAATACCAAAGGAGGGGTACTAGCCATGATTCAAAGACTATTGTTTAATGTTTGCACCTCTCCCAGTTTGTGCAACGAGAAAAATGTTTCACTTTGAGACCAAGCATTTATGCTGCTTTATGCAACTTAAGGGTCTGCCTCCGTCTAATGGAGTTTAAAGCAGTTTAAGCTCACCCAGTTGATTTTGCACTAAATCTGTTGAGCAGTGCTCAAGCTGTGAGGATGCAGTTGCTGCCGGTCACATTTTAAGATGTGACCTTAAAGTATGCTTTATACAGACAGACCCTCAGTCTACCTTCCAAGCTGAAGAGATTCAGGACCACCCCAGTACAAAAGCACTTGGAGATGCTTTAATCCACCCCCAAACTCAAGCTATTGTAGTCTTCCACACAGTCAGGAAGATCTGGAGAGACAATGAGGCAGGTAGTACATTTGATCATTGCAGCTCAAATAAGCAGGAGGTTAAGGGGGCAGAGAATGGGGAGCAGGTCTCCCTGGGCAAGTACCAGTATTTCCACAGGGGATCCAGAGGCTGCACACTAAGAGGGGGACAAGAAAAAGGGCTGAACTGATGAGGTTGCCGGTCGTGAGAGGAACGTGGTTTAGCTGAAGGATAGTGTGAAAAAAAAATTGAAAAAAAAGTGCCCAAGCATTTTTATTAAGCACATTCAGTAGGAAAGGAGCTGGTTTAGAGAAAGGACCTGTGCTCACAGCCTTGGAGCAGACTAAAATATCCCTCTCTCGTGCAAAGGGCTACTGGGGGGGACAGAAGGACAGGAAGCACAGACAGCCCCTAATGCCCGTGCCCAAAGCATGAGGACAGGCAAGCCCATGTGCGCTCTGCAGGCACTGACAGATGAATCACAGCTGATTTTCAGTGCCTGTAGCACCATCTCCATGGTGGAGTCTGGATATAGGCAATTCATGCCTGAGAATCTCCCTGCTCCGAGACTATTAGCTTAAAATCTCCTTCATCTTATCGTGCCTACGTCTCAGATATACTGTCTTGCTCAAGGGGAGGGCAGGGGCTCAAGGAAAACCAGTCTGCTGACCTACTGTGGGTCATTTTGGGGTAGATGGGGAGAGGATCCAGGTATGAGGAGGATGGATGCATTTACACCTGGTGGGACCTGGGTCTCCTTCAGGGCCAGAGCTCTGTGTCAGGGAGGATTAACACAAATTTGGACAAACTTAAAGAATACCTATATGCATAGCCAGAGTTAAACAGAGAGCTAGGTCTGCCCAAGACATCTGGGAATAAATTCATCACAGCTAATTGACTACTCAAGCCTGTTCTTAGTTTATATGATAGATATTAATGGTGCACTGAATACAAAGGAAGATATTACAGAATTTAGTCAGTTGGTGCATGACCTCTTGATAGCTATCCTGCACACTGAACATGTAACATTTCTAACATGATTAAATATTAGTACTGGAAAAGTGGTGGACAAAACTTGAAACATTTTTCCCCATCCTTAATGCCAATAACCTAATAAAAAAGCAAGCCAAATATCAGAGGAATTGCTCAAAAGAGAGACCATTAAGGTGAGCTTAATTCTGGAAACTGGATTATAGGGCATGCACACTGCAGAGAGAAGGAAGAACCCTGAAAATCCTTTTGTTGCATCTTCTAGACAAGTACAAACAAAGACTTTTAAAGAATAGCCTGGTGAGCGTTTCCCAGTTCTCATTAGTAACAGAGTTCTCAAAATCCCAAGTTCTTGGGCCACAAAGATGTGACATTACAGTGAGTGGGAGAAATTCATTTCTATGAGAATATCTGAGAATCTTTTTCCTAAAGCACCATCAGGGATATCAATTTTCAAAGCCTAAAGCAATTTCTTGCCCCACAGCTGTTTAGAAGGAGCATATAAAAATGCAAAGGGATTTCAATAATGTCAGTCTAAGCAAGGTAAGTGTAAAACAACTCTCTACAGAATGATGAAAACTGCAGAATGATCTCTGATACCACTGGCCTCTCCTCCCCCTCCCCTCCCCCCTCCCCCCCCCGCCAAGTTATTTCTGCAGGCAAAAGCAAGACAATGAGCTAAAAACCACAGCAGCCTAAAATTACCGGAGCTACATGTAAAACATGATTTTTAATTTTTAAGTATAAAAAGCTTTTTAACGATCACATCAAAGATGTATTACTCCTCCACTTTTAAATTAAAAATTTACCAATTTCTCCTCTTGAAGAAAACAACTGCTGTCTTCTCAAACTATTTAAAACCCTGAACAGATGTAGAGCTTGCATCATTGCAACCACACACAGAAATACTTCCACTGTGTAAGAAGAAAAATATAGTCTTTGTAGCTTAATTCTAAGAAAAAAAATATTAAAATCTACTGGTGTCGTGCCAATTCATGGTCTGTGGTGCTGGATTCTTTCTAAAACCAGCCATCAGAAGCACCCAGCTCAATAGAATGAGGCACAAACTTTTCACTATTTAATTGATACCGGGTTAAGTGCAAAATTCAGTTGGATGCAGTTAAATGTGGTAGCAGAGCATAATAGATGTTGGCTCCATCTATTTTAAGACTCAGGATGCTTCCCGTCTGAGAGGTCTGAAGATATATGATGGGTACAGCCCAAATCCGTTCTGGGCAGAGACTCCAGTCTGCCTTATCCTCCTCCAAACCCCTGGTTTCCAAGCAAAGGAAACTTTCCATGCAGACCCAGAGTGATGGAGATCTTCAGAGAATCCCCTAGCTGACTGGGCATACTGCAAAGCACATTTCCCCTCAGAACCCCATAGGTACTGAGTACCCAATGTCAGTGAGAGTCAGCTCTTAGCATGTGGGATGTGTTGACACCAAATTTGGGAAAAAATGCTTATCAGAAAGGTGGACTTAGGGTTCAGATACACATTTGGAGTTTGTTATCAAGTGCTTAATTTCTTCATTTAAAAAATTAACTTATGAAAGACACATATTCAACAATACCTCAAACAACTGCCAGCTAGACTGTGCAAAGTCCACGTTCTACCACCTAAAAGAGGTCACAACTTAATGAGAAAAATATTTCTTGATCTTTTAAATTGGAAGACCTGCTGCCTAAACTATCCTTTGCCCAGTTGTGAGCAGAAGATGCACATGTCTCTTGGTCAGTTTGTCACTGCTCTAAATGATGAACTCTTCTAAAATTAAAAGGATGCTCTCTCTCCCTGTCTTTAATTTCAGAAGACAGGAAAGTATCTGGTGGTAGGAAGCGTTACTGGGAAGTTATTGTTGTAATTGGCTGTATACATAATTTTTGCTTTCCCTTCCTCAAGGGAACGTTTGCTAGACTAAATAAATTTTCAGATATCTCTATTGTTTGGGCTACAAAATGGATACTGTCAGCTGATATATGGGAATGGAATATAAGATATTGAAGTGCTTTCTGGGGTCTTCCAGGATAAGCATTTTGGGTCAGTTAAAAAAAAAAAAAAAAGTGGATGAGAATTTTGATAAGATACAACAGTTAGGAAAATGGTTTCTTGGCATTTGTTATAAGTAAGGGGAAATGGAGAACAGAGGAAACAGGTGCAACATTTCTTCGCATATTGCAAAGGTAAAGAAGAAGGAATCTGCCCAGATAAAAACCAACCCTAAATGTGACCTCTTCTTTGTAGCAGTTTAATAACCAATGGAATTTTTTCCCTTCCCACTGCTTTTTACTTCTTCTTTCTAGTTTTCTATATTTGCATTTTATTCAGTTTGGGCAACAAATTAGATTAGTCAATGTCCTTTTATGTTCAGACACATCTGGAAATGTCTACAATTGTTAAAGATATAACTACTGCTACCACAATCACACTGGGATATGTCATATTAATTTACATTTTCATCTCAGGTAATATCTCATTCCTTTCTTTGAGAAATCTTTTCTACAATGGTGAACTACCGTGGCTTTATATCTCATTCTCCAAAATTCTGCAACAGTTTAACATTAAAGGTTACAGTAAATTGCCTGCAGTTTCCTTCCCCCACTATCTCTTTGCTAAATTGCACCCACATATGGTTGGCTGCCTCCTTCCACTACAGCCGGGCAGTCCACTGGGAAGATAATTCATCTTTTCTACCTTCCCATGCAGAATCACTCACTGCAATGTCACTTCCAACCATGAAACTGGTAGCTAGAGACAAACCATGAAATGTTAGCACTTGTCAATAGCAAGTGAACGAGCTCTGAGGTATGCAGAGCTGTTGTGATATCTCAGCCCTGGATGTTTCAGCTGTGATATGAAGCGACTCGATTAAGGGACACAGCTGCACCCTGTATCCCTGTTTTCGCAGTCTCGGTACAATATTGCCCTGTCCACTCTGCTTTGCATTAGCACAACATGATAACATATTTTAAAATGTATGTTTCTTTATCAAAGAAACAGACATCTCATACCTGTCAATACCTTAATTACAAAAAACCACATGAAGTAAAGAGTAAGATCATATCAAATGAGTCCTACGGATAGGACTTCTGCTAAAGTCCAAGTAATCTGCACATGAAGGAACAAATGAACAACTTCGATAATGTCCATAAATAAACTAAACATTTCAGGAAATTTCTAGGCCCTTATTCTCACACACTGCAGAGAGTCAAGCAAGGTTACCCATGCCAACATGAATCATGGTGACGGGCAGGGGTCAGGCAGCAGAAACGACTTGGTGTGACAGTAACATAGAAAACACGTTGTAGGTACTCAGGATAAGACCACAGCTCTGTGCAGCCAGCAGAACGCCAGCCCCCCGCTTCAGGGGCTTGCAGAGCCGGCAACGCTGGTACAGCACTGGGTGACCAACTGGCAGGAACTAGCAGAGCACAGAGTGACACAAAAGACAAAACTATGGAAAAAGAAAGATATTAGAAGAGTATCTAAGTAGAGGGTTTGTGTTAAACTGTCAGCTCATGTAATTATATGAATAATTTCTTCTCAAACCACAATATTAACATTTTCCCCTTGTGTTTCTGCTGCAGTTCCTGCGGTATTATTCCTCTAGTCACAAACAAGCATTCGATTAAAGTATGTACCCGAGCGAGAAATGGCAAACCATCTCACCTATGACAGATACACATCCCAGTGGAGCGACAAGGGCAATGGGGGCGAATCCATAGGCTGTGAAATTGCCCACCTCTCCAAGCTCCAGGAGGGTAATCCCACACCACCATAGTTTGCTCGTGTAGTAGGGCTTCGGGTCTGTTTGGCAAGCCAGTCGGAGATGAGCACATTTCTAGAAAATTAATTATTAGGAACAGGCATGAAAAGAAAGACTTCCATTGTGTTATGTCTGACAAAAGTGGAATAATTAAGGGGGCTGTCAACTTCAAATTCCAGGTGCATCAATGTTTTCTTTTTAAACATCTTTCAGCTTGTTGTTGCAGACACACTGCTTTGTGTTAACTCAGTACTGCTTCAGATGTGTACTTTCTTAGCTGTGGTGGAAATGACTGAAAAATTAGACCTCTGAATAAACCTGAAAAATATTAAGAGAATACTGGCTAGTGCTTCCTAGCTATCACTGCACACCTCTGTTCTTCTCTCAAAACAAAGCTCGGCAGTTGCGCTGTGAATCTGAAAACACTCAAAGGCAGGAGATGGGGCAGAATCAGAACTGTGGCAACAAACTGGGAGAAGGGGACCAGACAACATGGTGTTCCTGCTCCATGACATATGTCCTCACCAGAAATACAATTTCAAAATGAAAGAAGCAGCACTTAATCACATCTGCTGTAGGGAGGACTCTAAATGAATTAGGTCAAATTTAGGATTTGGCTACAATCTCCTGTTTGACCTTAGAAGAAGATCTCAGGTCAAGCATTATTTTCAGAAGGAAAACCAGCTACACCTGTATCAACAGGTATAATGTATACTCAAGTAATACCTCATCAACACTTCTTGTTACATGGAGGAGGTATCATTGACACATGTTGTAATTGTTTTCTCTCTGGCTGTACAGCAAGAACCTGTATGTAACAAGATAATTTGACTTTGATCACACTGGTCTTCTGAAACACAGTCCAGGCAGTCTCCATCAGGAAGACGTCATGACAGGGAAGGATGCAAAGTTTACCATTTTAGTTCTGCAGAATATTGTTTCCTTTCTCAGATTCCTCACCAGCCTCCTCTGCACATGGGTCAAAAAAGTTGGAAACCAAATGATACAACTATTGTAGTATAAATGGTGGTAAACCACTTTTTTTTTCTCCATCACTTGATATTTGATTTTGGAAGTGTCCCTGCAGAGCCCCAGGGAAGTTTTAAACAATTTTCCTCATACTCCCATTCTACTCTGTAGGCTACGCTACAGAGTATGGGCCAAACAGTAACATCTGTGATCATCGTAGTCTCAGTCATTCCTCTTGTTGAGAGGATACAGCACATTATTGCAGCTTCATGCTGTGGGACACGTTGAGGGGATGAAATCCTAGGAAGAAGTTTAGCCCTCCAAGGAGAAAGGGAGCGTAAGGAAATTAAACTTCCCTGAGCCACAGACCAGCAATTCACAGTAACACCCAGGATTCTGTACGTTTCATTTTTACAAACAAACAAACAAGAAAAGCCCAAAAGAGAAACGTATATTAAATAATATTGTGAAATCAAGAATCCAAGTTTCTGCTGAAAACCAAATGGGACAAGTTCTTAACTGAATCCTGAGCTCTGGTTTCTCCCCAGATTCTTGTAGGAATAACTCTTGAGGGCACAGTGTGATTGAAAAGATGTGTGACAAACACAGGAGGGTGAGCTCAGCAGCTCCCCTACAGCCTCCTTTCTCCAGATGTCTGCCGCCTTTGCACAGTAATGTGTGTGGATGGTATTTAGGTGGAGGCTGTTTATAATCCAGCTGAAATACATTGCCAATGGTGGGCCGTTCTTTAGCTGACAACCAGCTAGAGGGAAGAGAGGAAGGATAACTGACTGCATGTTGGGAAAGGGAGAGAGAACAAAAAAATTTGGCCTGTCCATTTAATATGAGTGTGAAAATAAATGTTGAGATCTAGGGAAAGTCTTTATTCGTATTTGTAAGATATTGTTACTAAATTGAGAAAAACCTATTTTAGAGGATAAACAAAAATTTCAGTTGAAACTGTCTGTCAGATGGCAGTGCAGAGCTATTGGGTTTTCCTAAACAGCATTTAAAAAGCTGGAAGATATAGTTCAAATCCAGTAAATGCTGTTAATGATTGCAAGTCAACAGAAGTCTGTCTGCATGCCTCAGTACATCCCCTGGCAAAGCATCCACTTTGGTGCTCAGTGCCCTCAGCAGACAAAAGATAGGAAGTCTCAGCAACTTCACTATTATGGGCTAGACTGAATTTCCACTTCACCAACAAGAGTTTTTCCACTGAAACAGAGCCTGTGCTGGTGCTGTCACCGTCAGCAGGTTGGAAGTCATATTGGAGAGGCAGCAGTCGTCTCAACTTGCCTGCCATCTCTGGCTGAACAGATTTCTTTCTATGGGATTCTCCAACTAGAGATATTTAAAATAGAAGGGAATCACTAAGGAACCTTCCAGCATTAATAAAATGGGTTATTATGAATAGAAGATTTCATATTTCACAGCTTTCTGTTTCATCTTTTACAGAAAAAAGCAAGAAGTAGCTTTATATGAGACATCTACAACTCATAAAATACAAGCTAGCAAAAATCCTTTTCCTGGACAACTTACACAACGTCTTCCGTGCTTTAAAAACTTTTGTTAGAAGACCTAAAAATACCATGAAGTCTACAAGATACAGATTATAATGAATTATTTAACTTTCTGCTGAGTATGTGTTCTAATTATTAATACAGAAAGGATTTTATAAATCTCATCCTACAACCTTTCACCATAGTTGTAAGGTCAGCACCTCCCATTGCTTTTATGATTTAAAATAGTGTTTACTCAGTTTATTTCATCTTAACTGCAGAAGGAAAACTAAATTGGTCAAAGTTGCTTTGGGGCCCAATATTGCAAAAAACTTTATGTCTCTATGTATTTAATTATATTAATCGCTTCATTAAGCAGCCCCTAAGACCTTGTGATCAGTTCCATTTTAGATTTGGACACTCTGAGACAGGCTCACATGACATCCAGTAGGACCACAAGCAGGTCACAGCTGGTATTTCCTTATGGCACGTTACAAGGAGGAGGAGGAGTTATGAATTTTTATTCTGTTCCCATATGGGAATCACAGCACAGAACAGGTTGAGCTATCATACTGCCGACAACTACAGCAGGACAATAGTTAAAGAGGGGGAATGTTTATTAAATGCAACAAAATTTGTATTTTGAACTTCACCATAAAAACAAATTGTAACTTAAATTACTTGCTAAATATATACAACTCAGAATAAAGAGAAATAATGTTATACCTGTATATTCAAAGAGACACTAATCAGAAAATTTGAAGCAGCAGCAAGTAAAACTCCCAAGAGCTGAGTCTGCAAGATCAGAAAACAAAGAAATACAAAAATACTTATTAGTTTAAGAAGAACAATATAACAGTGGTTTTCTGATAGCACAGTGTAACCCAATCAAAACCGAATTATTGCACTTTTCAGTCACTGAGCTCATGCTGCACTGAGTAAACTGATTACAAAAATATCTCTGCACAGTTGAGTAGGGCTTAAGTAGTAAACAGCTGGGAACAGAAAGGGCATCCCAGTGCAGGAGGTGGATTTGCTGTCTGTCAGTAGAACACCTTCTTAAATCTCATGAAAGAAAAAAACTAGACAGGTCTCAGCTGAACCCTACAGACATGTATTCTTCTTTTCCAAAAAAAAGGACCTGTTTTATTACATAATCCAGAAGAAAAATCAACAGCAATCAAACCGTTCATATTGGGACACAATTATCTTACGTGTTAACATATCCACTGTTTGACAGGGCAGCCAGGAGCATAGGTCTCCTGACAGTTTCTTTAATGTATTGTGTTATTTCATCAAATTCTTTTTTAATCAGCCTGTCTAATTTTCAGTAAGATTTGCAAACTTCCTATGAAGCTGAGAAATTAAAAACATTCAAGCAGGATTCATTATTTTGGAAAGCAGCCATTTCAAGATGCCATTTCAGCGAGCTCAAGGCTTGTTGTGTACAGGTACACAGTAGAGCTCCCTGTCTACTTTCAAAATGTTGTAACGCATTGTACGTTGCCCTAAGTGTATTCAGGACCCATTCAAGGTCACTGGTATAGTGCTGTGAGGAGCCCCATTAGCTTGTAGAGAAGACAAACATACTATCAGTGAGTTTTTATAAACAAGGTCGTGATAACATAACCCAGCATAACTATTGCTTGCAAGCTGTAAAGCAGCATCTATCTCAGTGCTCACAGCCTCAGCTTTTATGACTCTTCTCCAAGAAGGTCCCTGGGCACCTATGAACAGGCAGTGCCCACCAGCCACAGAGGCTGTTGCCCCTCAACATTTATAAAGAGGCAATATGTAGTCCAGCAAGCCCCTGGAGATTACAATAGAGGGGGATTATCTTTGTGGCTAGATAATTCCCAGAATAGGAAAGAGCATCCCCAAAAGTGTGAAGAAACAACAGCCTTATTACAAATGGATGACAATATTCTTATTTAAGAGACACAGCTGAATCCAGCTGTCTCCAGCCCATGCATTTCTGTAGGGGCTTAGACTCAGAAGGAGATGCAGACAACAGAATTACTCTGGGTGAAATGCTTGGCCAACTGCCAGGTGTCACCAAGACATAACTGATGGGTACCAGGGGATGCAGAGAGGGGGATGCAGGAGGTGAGAGGGCTCCCTTTGCTCACACACCCCCTGTGCTAAGTAACACAGCACCATTGCCATAGTCTGTGTGCAAGAAGCATCCAATGAGAAGCATTACTTAAGAGTTTTGCCCATACCCTCTGGTGCCTGGCCACGGGAGCTTCTTCCCATCCCGCACTCTCTCCCCCTCATCCCAGTATCCCCCAGTGGATACTCCAGCAGCACATCCTGGGCTCTCACACACGGGGTATTTTCCATGCTCTGGGAACACCCTTCACTGGGAGCGGCGGGGAGTGTGTGACAAGACGTCTCAGCACACCTCAGCACAGATGTTTCTGCTGAGATTAGGCACTAACTGTTACAGGGACACAAGCAGCCTTGCAGCCTTCTTACACACTGCGGAGGTGCTGTCAAATGGCCCTCACCCAGGGCTCCGCAGGAGCAGAGGGGATGGGTTTTGATGCTGGCGGTACTACATCTTCCACAAAGTTCAACCATTTCACAGGTGGATTATTGCACACCCCCCCATCATCCTGCACACACAGCAGCTTCAATAAAACAGCAGTTAAATCAAAATTGTTTTCTTGCTCCCAAAGACTTATTCTTTTTAAATGACAACATGCTCCCTTGTGAGGCAGTGGAGAAGTGGCCTTGTAAGTCTCGTCATGAAGGATTTAAGAAAAAGGAGACAGCAGGGAACAGAAAACAGAAACTGCTACCTCATTTACCCCGTCGTTTTATTGCTTTCACATCAGTAATTGTAACACATCCACACCACTCCCAGCAGAGAACCCAGTCTCTCCACGGCTCTTTCTGTTTCAGCGGCCAATCCTGCCCTTATGGCTGCATCTCTGAATAACCCCTTGCAGCTCCTTACTCCCAGCTTTCAGCTGGGCGTCCCAGACACTGTGCAGGACTCAGGAGGCAACCAGCACCCCAGGGAGGAAACACGGCTGTTCTCAAGTCAGCCCAAAGGAGGATCTCCATGCAGCTCTTGAGTAAAACTTGCATGCAGCTGGTGGGCAGAGGATGAGGCTATGTGTTCCACCTGTCATTCAAAAAATGTGCAAAATCAGATCCACGTATGGGTACTGAAGATGACCTGAGTACCTGCTGCCAGAGACTGTGAACTGAACACAGCAGGGCTGTGGGGAGCTGGAGATGGGTCCTGCTGCGTTGTTGCTGGGGCAGGGACTGACAGCCCCAGGGGGCTGAAACGGGGTCCTGGGCCGCAGGTAGGACGGTGGGGCTGTGGATGCTCTTAGGGCCTGGCAAACACATGCAAAGCTGTTGAGGTGACACTCCCTTGTGTCTAACTTAGGCAACTTCGTGTATCTGCACATAAGCTGCAGGAAAAACAGTGCGTGTTTTTCGTAGTGGCAGTCTGGGCTCAAAACTTACCCTCATTGCTCAGGTCATTTTATCATAATGACCACATGTTTCACCTGAGCTTTGCTGTTGGCATATATACTGCGCTGCCTGCTCCAGACTGACATGTGTTAATGAGCTCTGGTTAATATGGTGATAGCACCATACTTCCAAACCCAGGGCTGGACAGACCCCTAAAGATTAAAAGCAGACACGATGCCCTAAGGAGGTCAAATATCACATGGATCCATTCAGGGAGATGAGATGAAAGTACAGTAACGCCACGCAGCTATAGCATGACAAAACAGTCTTGTAAAGGTTCATACTCAGACATGCCAATATGAAAGAAAACAACAGGGAACAAAAATGCAGTAAAGAGGAAAACTGGATTGCAAACTTCACAAATCAGAGGGCATCTTAGATCAGCAGGCATTTTCTAATGCACAAGAGCTATCATACACAGCAGTGCTCAAAGCAGGAGAGAAAAAACAGGATACTGTATCTCAGGCTAGTAAAACCATGCATGAATGAAACATGACCTGCGCCAGAACAGATCACCCTATCAAACTAAAATGGTTGCTGTATTGCCCTGAAGGCCACCAGAACCCTTCTGTTCCCATCTTCTCATGTAAAAGGCTTCATTATTTGTGCTGTGTCTGCCATTCAGCATGCTTTAGACACTAGAGGACTGGTGAAACAGCCAGTTTTGTAAGTAATAAACATGATATTCTCTGAACACAGAGTTTCCAGTTGTGATATCCAGTTGTGATATCATCCGCAGCACTGCAGGGCTTCCCACACACAAGTCTTGAGACAAACCTCCGTGAGGGAATTCAGTTGCAGACACAACTTTAGAGCCATGGTGCTACTTCAGTCAGCTAAGGACTTCTACAGGAAAAAGCCTTAAATACTCAAAACTGTTGGCATAAAATGCAAGTCCCTTCATCACCAAAACATCTGTCTGAACGTACAGGCCACTTTGTCGGACCCCAGATTTCAAACTGTTGACGCATTCTTCCAGTGCTTCCAAATGCATGAGGTTTGTCACAGAAACATCCTGCCCTTAAGTTTTCCAGAAAGTAAAAAAAAAACACAGAAGTTTTATTTCCTTCACCTTAATATGGCTTGGAACAGGCCATGAAAGTCACTTTCTGGCTTTGCAGTCCTTTCTAGACAGTCCGCGAGCACACAGACGATGGACTGAGGTGGTGGATCTGCCAACATTTTTCTTGGTGGCAGAGCTGGCTTGAGGAATTAATTCCCCGGCCCCTCATTCCCTCATTGCCTCGTTTGCATTAAAACAACTATTTGTGAGTCTGTCAAGGCACTGTTCCAGGTTTGAAATAACCCTCCCAAAATACACCCCATAAGCATTATGTTCTTTATAAGCCACCTGCCAATGTTTAACACTGAATGCAGATTAAAATTCACAAGACACAGCAAGGATTTTGAAATGGTGACCCCACACAGTTTGCTAGTGGTGACAGTGGCCAAGGGGATGTGACTGTACAGGGAGCTGCCGGGGGGGAAAGAGTTTGAGAAGTTGCACCTCAAATACTGTGTTCAGTTTTGGGCCCCTCAGTACAAGAAAGACATTGAGGTGCTGGAGTGTGTCCAGAGAAGGGCAACGAGGCTGGTGAAGGGTCTAGAGCACAAGTCTTATGAGGAGCGCCTGAGGGAAATGGGACTGTTTAGTTTGGAGAAGAGGAGGCTAAGGGGAGACCTTCTCGCTCTCTACAACTACCTGAAAGGAGGTTGTAGTGAAGCGGGTGTTGGACTCTTTCCCTAAGCAACTAGTGATAAGACAAGAGGAAATGGCCTCAAGTTGCGTCAGGGGAGGTTTAGATTGGACATCAGGAAGAATTTCTTTACTGAAAGAGTGGTTAGGCATTGGAACAGGCTGCCCAGAGAGGTGGTGGAGTCATCATCCCTGGAGGCGTTCAAAAAAGGAGTAGACGTGGCACTTTAGGGCCTAGTTTAGGAGGCATGGTGGTGTTGGGTTGACGGTTGGACTTGATGATCTTAGAGGTCTTCTCCAACCTTAATGATTCTATGATTCTATAAGAGGCAAATTTGTCTTGAGCAAGGCACCCTCAGCAGTTGCCTGGCATCTCCTGTCCCAGCTGCATGAGGCTCTTGCACAAGCCCAGGCGTGGGGAAGGGGAGTTTGAAGGGTCAGTCAGGAGGTGTCCATTTGCCAAGTGGAGTGGCAACATATTGCTATTCAAAATAAATGAGCGACAGTACAGTATATTGCTGCATACTGTCCTGCTTTGAACACTGATGCAGGACCTGATGCTTATTTACCCTAGTGCCTTTTCAAATCATTCTGGCAGTGTTTTAAAAGGCATTTTACATGCAAGGTCTCTTTTTATGGTCAAAGTAAGGAGTTTATGGCAAATGAAAGCTAGGCTGAAATCTAAATCTTTGGCACTAATTCTAATAAATTTATCCCTTGCAGACTAAAATCTGCATCGGAATCTCAGTTATGCAGTGAGATGCAATTTATCTATATTACATGTATGTTTTCCTAATGCACATTAAACTGCAGTTGCCAGGCCTGTGAAATGAAAATTTAGAAAGATTAACTTAATTTGCATTGACTAAAAGGTATACAGCCATTAGTTATGGAAACTTGCTATGTCTATAAATTGAACTGATGAGCAGAAAAAAACCACTTCAAATATGTTAAGGCTCACTCATCAAGGCTAGTTAAACTGTTCCTCCTATTTTTCTTTATTTCTGCATTTATTTGTGATCTAAAGGTGTTCCCAACAAATGTAATGACATAAACTGCTTCAAAAACTACACATTGTTTTCAGTCATTAGAATTTTGTCAGCTCTCAATGCATCTTATTTAAAAAAGGGGGGGAAAATGCCTCCTAAACTTTCTGAGTTAACTCTGAAGCAAGGGCAATTCAGAGTCCTTAACAAAAAACATATTTTTCAAAAAGCCACCACGTGGAATTAGGAGAGGCTTATCATTTAGCTATTATTACTCACAGAGTTCTGGCTGTACTCAGTGCTTTACAGATGTAGAAAACAAGGTCCTTGTTTCAATGGTTTTCATAGTGCAATTCATGTATGCATATATGGGTTCGTGCCCATATGAAGTACTGAAGGAGACCCGAAATAAGAGTAAAAGGGCAATCACCAGTGTTGGAACATGTAATGAAAATACATTTGATTTTTTTGTTGTCACATAAAAAAGAAGGACATTGTTCAATATACAAGAAGGAGAGAATTAAAACATTTGGCACAATTTTTGTTAGGAACTGAAGGAGAGAGAAGAACTTGGTAACTAAGTCAGGATAAATTTGAGTGGAGACAAGACAGTTTGTAGGTTGGATTCCAGACCACAGTAGATAAAGTTCCTATCTCATTAATATTACAGTACCCTTGCCTTCACTAGGTTTTACCCTTCATTACCTCACAGATTTAAAATATATCTTTTTCCAGAAAAGAGACAAACTGTAAAGGCTGGAAGGAGAGCCTGGTAAGTTATGAAAAGGTGTGGGAACTTGAGATAATAAAGCAACTACAGAAGTGGGACCCTTCTGTTCATCTCCATGCTTTAATCGTTTTCACGAGATCTTATTTATATTCACCAGTCTGATTACTTTAACTAATGTCCATAATGGGTAACAAACTGAGACAAAGAATACGAATCGTGAAATATACTAAAGTAACTTTCGATATGCTCACTAAGATTATATACAAACATATCCATCCACTATAATGTTAACAAGCATTATGAGTAGTAATTTTTTTTTCCTTTTTGAAGAGTTACAACCAAACATCCCAACTCCTAAATTTCAATTTATTATTCTCAGGAAACAAATCTCAAAATTAGAAATAAATGGGAGAATGGGGAAGGGGCAGAATGGATTTTTACACTGTTCCTCAGGTGAATAGCCTGGGATACTTTGATGCATAATCAAAGACCATTTCATGTTTTTAATACTGCCTGTTAGATTGCAAATAAAAAGCTCTCCAATGACTGTATAACAGAGGCTCTAAAAATTTCAATCATAGTTGATAACAGCTTCATAGAAAGATTTTCTCAAGGACCATCACATAACATCTCCATGGCAACTACAGAAATTACATACCAGGAAAAGCAAGAATAGGATTATAAACTTTTGCCAGTTTCCAGGTCCCTCAGGAGAAACAAGGAGGCAAGCCAGCATTGCCTGACCAGCTTCTCCCACAAAACGGCCAGCTGGCTTGGGGATACTCCTCTATTACTGCCCAGGAGCAGGATTTCTGGATATTCCTGTTTGACCCTGTCTAGTTCCTAGTGTACAAGGTAAGGTTCAAGCCAGACCACTCAAAGCCTAGGTATATTAATTCCCAGAAGCTACAGCCTGGCTTACATTGAGAGGCTGTGCTGCTCTTCTCCCTGCTTCATGTGGCTCCCTGGACCCCTAAATTGAGAGACATGTCAGGGACACAAGGCTCATGGGGAGCTGGAGCGTACCAGTTCATGCCCTGCGAGATGGAGCTAGCTCTGCCTGTGCTCAGAAAGGCAGGCAAGCTCAAAAAGGAGCTATCTGAACAACTGAGTAAATAGTGCCGTTAAGTGTTACATCAGGTTGCAGGACAAGGCACAGAGAGTACTGTTGAAGAGATGGCTCGCTCTGCATGTACACACAAACGTGCCTCCAAACCAAGCATAGCCAGCTCATTGTCTCCTATTATTGTAGTACAAGTCTTGCTGGAGTACAAATGAGCTCTTTCTAATTCCACTTAAATCAGACACACAAAACCCTGACAGCAATGTAGCCAGCTTAATACATTCTTTACTGAATCCTGAAAAGAACTTTTATATAAAAATCTCCCTTTACCAGCTGAGAGGAGCAGGGGAATGACATGCCTTTTCCAGCATGCACCTCTCCAGCATCACTTTCCAACAAAGGCAGGCTTGTCCCCCACCCTGTCTCAGTTAATCCTCTGTTAGCTATAACTAACCCTTCCTTTGATGTGCACAGAAAATGCTTCTCCACATCACAACCCAAGTGAACATGCTCAGTTGTTGAACCCTCGGTGTCACACGTGCGGGCCAGGGGTAAACGTAGGCTGGAAATGAGGACCCTTCCAAGCCAGTGGCATTTTAGAACAGTTTCTAACAGGAGTAACAACAGAGGAGGGGAAAAAGAAAAGATCTGACTGCATTTAGAATGAAGTTTGAGCCATCTGTTAAAAGAATTACTTGATTTTATGGTAGGGGAATGGGCAGCTCAAAGGCCCTTCCAGTCTGCTGTTCCTACAGAGGAGGGGTGTTGCACATTAGTTCCTTGCTTTCCTTCCTGCACCTCATGCAGTTGGCTCTCCTAGTTTCATTTCCACAGAGAGTCTTAATCATTTACAGATAGCTCCTAATGCAAAAAAACTGACTGGACTCCAGAAGGCAGAACCTTCTGGTTAGCAACATTATTCATTTAAATATAAACAACTGCTAGATTATCAGTGATTATTTAAAAACAGAAGGTCTTGCACTCTCTAAAATATTCACATGTATGTGTATGGGTACACACACCCACAAACACACAAGTAGATGCATTTAATTTGCAGATGCTTCTGGTCAAAACTTTAAGATGCAAATCTGGGGATAACAAATAAACTCTTTAAAGAAATGATCTCATATGCAAATTTCTTGTAGGGGCCTGAGATATAGGCGATGGGCTCATGTTTTCCCAGCTGTCTCCCTGTGACACTTTGCAGTTGTGCATTTTGATCTTTTACTACAAACTGTAATCTGGTTTAAAGTATTGCTTACCATTTTCTAGTTCATAGTGGGTGTTGACATAAGGAGTAGGTGTCTGGTTCACAAGAATCAGAAACATCTACTACATAGTTGCCTTCTGTTGCAGAAAACAGAAATCGGTTTAGCTGGGTGATCCCTTCTAGGTACCTTTATCACCTTTTTATATTCTCTGTTGCACTTAAAGAGATAACAAGGTGGCGGGTTTTTTCACCAGTTTTGAGTATTATTGATCTTTCAGCAACTGTACCTCATGTGGATTCTCCCATATAGAACTTGGTGTCTTTTTTTCCAGTATTTTAGCTTTAATATAGGATATAATAGTTAGAAAGTTCCTTGTTGACACGGATTACTATAGAGATGGGGCCATGAAGATAAATTCTGTCTACTCCCTTTCACGAATTAAAAAAATAAAGGAGAACTGAGCACCCTTTTCCTGAGCCAGGTGCTATCATCTCTATGCTTTTGTAAACCACTCATTGCTTTTTAGTTTGTCCTAGTAACCTCTGATCTGTAGTTGTTGTGGTTTAACTCCAGCCAGCAGCTCAGCCCCACACAGCCGCTTGCTCACTCCTCCCCAGCAAGATGGGGGAGAGAATCAGAAAGGTAAAAGTGTGAAAACTTGTGAGTTAAAGACAGTATAATAGGTAAAGCAAAAGCCGTGTGCGCAAGCAAAGCAAAACAAGGAATTAATGCACTACCTCCCATCGGCAGGCAGGTGTTCAGCCATCGCCAGGGAAGTGGGGCTCCATCACACGACGGTTACTTGGGAAGACAAATGCTGTAATTGTGAATCTCCTCCCCCTTCCTCCTCTTTCCCCAGCTTTTATTGCTGAGCACAATGTCATATGGTATGGGATATCCTTTTGGTCAGCTGGCGTCAGCTGTCCCAGCTGTGTCCCCTCCTAACTTCTTGTGTACCCCCAGCCTACTCACTGACAGGGCAGCATGAGAAACAAGAAATGCCTCGATGCTGTGCTAGCACTGTTCAGCAATAACTAAAACATCTCCATGTTATCAACACTGTTTTCATCACAAATCCAAAACATAGCACCATACAAGCTACTATGAAGAAAATTAACTCCAGCGAAACCCAGTACAATAGTCAAGAGATGGAGCTAGAGTCTTGATTAGATGAAAGCTGCTATTATTTGTTTGACTGAAGCTTCTGCAGACACTACAAGCTTTGCTCTCCATCATCTTGACATGATGACTGAGTCATTGCTGCATGATAATACAGACACTGAATGATAATGTTCATGGTGCTTTAGTCACTGCAAGGAGCAAAAGATTGTCACTAAAAGAGAGAGAAACAAAGCAAAGAGATTAATGTCATTAGAAGTCAATAAATACAAGAACCTCGTGACAATTCCAAAGCAGGAAAAAAAAAACCCCAAACGCAAAACCCCCACAAAAATGGAAGAGAAACATTAAGAAATAGTAGGTTAGAGTCATAAAACAAAGTAAATGGAGTCATGATCCATTTACTCCCAAGCTGGAGCCCCAAAAAATTGAAGTAGGTTTTAATTGGGAGTAAACTATGTGGGTACAAGTCTGTTACGTACACAAAACCCATATTTTGGTTGTTTTTCACAGGAACCTCTTTCCGGTGGAGATATCCTTGGCTGTTGAGGAACAAGGCTTCAAGTGCAATCCATATCAGCTGGCAAAATGACTTTGTTTTGATCAGGATGACAGTTAAGTCATTGGACATGTTAGCTAAGACTCCCGTGGAGATTTTAGCTCTGATAAAGCTGATTTGGTTCTAGAGGATTAAATGTCAGCAAGAGCTAGGCTTGTCCACAAAAGGAGATGTACTTCTATGTTACTACTTCACCTCAGCCAGCACGAAGAAGCCATGTCCAAGGAGCCAGCGTTTGCTTTGCTGTGAGTCATTGCTTCCACACATGGAGTGGTTTCCTCCAAACCTTGCACTCATCATGGTCCAGACCTTGCATTCACCATAGGCCTCTGCATCACAGGGTTGTTTCTGCAGAACACAGCAGGATACGAAGCGGAATATAGCCAGAGAGTCACTGCATGCCTCATCCAAGAGTTAAACTCCAACGATCCCGTGATTTCTCTCTATCACAGTTCCTTAATCTTTCTTCATTTCCCCATTATGGGCTAAACAGCTCAAATCACCAAACAAAGCCAAAGCTTCTAGCCTAGATGATGTAAATCAATCATGGACATCATGGAGGAGAATGCAGTTATACTGGTATAACCTCAATTTAAGCAGTACACATCTGTTTGGTTTGATATTGACTATTTACTTTTAAGCATAGTCTGCAAATATGACTGCCACATTTCTTAAGATCTCTGCTCCAGGCCTGGCGTTGATTCGCACACCAACTGGCTGTCTTTTGAAGCTGCTGGCAGTACGTTTTAAAGTCCAGATTAGTCACAGAATGGGAAGCATATCTCCCAACTGTTCACATTAACAAATGCCATTCTTCTGGGACAATCTGTGGTGACATTATAAACATGAGCGTAACAGTTTATACATGTCACCAAAACTCCAAATGGAATAATCACAGCCTCCAGTTACTAGGTTAGCCAAAGGTCCTCACCTCCCTTATGACTGAAGTGCACATTCTGCTCTTTGCTCATCTTTCTAAAGCCTTGGTTTTTGAGTTTGGTCAAATTTCTACCTGAGTCATTTGGATTCTTTTGATTCCTTCAAACAGGAGTTAATCAGATCCAGCAGACTGTTGGAGATATGCAAAGAAGATTCAGACATCTTTTTTTTGATGCCCAAAGCAGACTTCAAGAGCACAGGAAGAGAAAGATTCAACTGAATCCTTCAGTTTCAAAGAGCGATAAAGTCTTCTTTGGGTCACAAAACCGTAAGGGGCCACAGTGTCATAGGTGAGATTTTATGAGAAGGGCAACTTTTATTTAAAATATTATATCAGTGAGTATTTTCCTGTCGATTTAGCCAGACAAACTGCCTCATCAAGGAGTCAAATGAGCGCTAGGGCAAATGAAGCACTCATTCTTCAGAAGCACAGATTCAAGATGGGAGCAACACCACCTCTTTGGGTGGCAGAGACGTCCTAGACCCACGCAGCAACCTCATGAAATCTCAGTAGCAGACAGGTGTTTGCCTGAGCAGCCAGACCTTCACCCTACATCACCTTGCAACTCCCAGGCAAGGCTGTGAGGCACCAAATCAACATAGTAGCCATGGCCAATTTAATTTAAAGTCCATTATTTGCAGAGTAGTCTAGAAGTTGGGGGTAGGGAGTGCAAAGCGCTGCACTGAGCCAGACACTTCCAAAGCAAGGTAGGGATTCAGACATCCCATGCCTGGTATTTCCTACTCAGTGCTGACTAAGGGAAGAGGAGCACTCACCCTACCCTGCTGGCTCCAGACTAAATCTGATTCTGCTGCTCCGGATCACTGTGCAAAAGAGCAGTGCCTATGTTTTAAGCCCTCTAGTCAGTGACTGAGCTGGATATCAGACAGAGTCTGCACTATGCCCCCAATCTTTCTGTAAAATAACATTTTGAAGCACTCCAAAGCAAACTAATTTCTGCATTAGGTAGGATAGGTATGACTTGTGACTCAAGTTCCCTTGCATTTGTCTTCTTCACCCCACTTTCTGACAAATGACAAGAATTGTAATGTTCCTTATGGCCTAGAAATTTCCAAATTTACATCCTCAAACTTCTTAAAACAGATTAGCGTAATTACGAAGCTCCTGTTTAACTCACTGTCATCTTAATCATTAAAAAAAAAAAAAAATCAAATGCACATGTTCTTTAATATCCTCAGAAAAACTGAAAACTCATTTTGCCATAGCAGCTGTTGGGAGGGGAAGCATTGAAAACAGTCTGAGATTTGGGAAAAATAGCCTAGTGAGAATCAGGGAACAGGCACTCGGCAGAGCTATAGCTGATGCTGAGCACGGCCCCAGCTCTGCGGGGGCAATTTTTTCCAGTGTCCTGGCTGAGGTGTCCAGGAGGAGCCACCAAGACTGCTTCAGTCAAAGTGAACTGTGAGTCAGCCTAGATAAAAGGGCTTTGCTCACCAGCTTCTGTTGGCTGTCAGGCTGGGAAGCACTCGTTCATGCAGCTCTGCCAGCAATGCTGAAGAGATGAAAGTGTCCAGAACAGCTGGAGGATGAGCTCTCCCATCAATAGCATTTGCTTTGGGTCTGTGTGCCCCAAGCTCAAAACGTGGAGCTGACTTGGTTTGCTGTATCTGCTGCCCAGCACGGTGGTGGGCTTTGGGGTGAAACAGTCACAGGCACCTGACTCCTTCCAGCATTGGTAGGAGAAACCCAAGCAGGGTGATAAAAGCCTGCCAATAACACAGCGCTAGGAAATTAGGCTATGCTGGGACCCAGAGTGGCGCCTGGTGGAAACCAGATAAGCAGGTCACTCCTCAGGCTGGCTCGGAAAGCTGCATGCTACCTCCAGTTTTTGGGCTACTTTCCCACCCAGAGCACCTGTTCCAGACCTGCTGCCCCATCCCCTGCCTCCTCTACATTCAGAGCTCCATGGTTTACTCCCACTCTGCTTGGAGTGACTGAAGGACAAAAGCTACATTTCCCTAAAGAATTTGAGAGTCGTGGTGAAACAAACATGCTTATAGTACCATGCAAGGGGACAGGCAAGCGGTAAGGCTCTCATGTACTGATACTCCCTACCTTCCAGTAATGAATAAGTTCCCATGCAGCAGATGATCTTTCTTTAACCTGCAGGCTGCAGCTTATATAAGCTGTGTGCTCATTTCACACCAGACATGTTGTGATCTTTACATCTGCAGGGACAGTTGATGTTTGGCAAGGCAGAATGGATGTGTGAGGTTGTAAAAAAGATATGGGTGACCCTTTCTAACCAGTGCTCTATTTTGCTTTCTCATGTCAGCTTCTCACTCACAGTAAAGCTAATCAGAGCACAACCCCCAGCAGATCAGACTCACAGCTCTGGCAGAGCCTGAAAGCTGGCCCAGCTGACAGTCCTGCATTTATGACCCAAAGCCATGCATCATTTTCTAGCAGAGCTTAATTAAATGGGGACTAAGCCACAGAAATGCTGCCGGATTCCCGACAGCAGAACACCACCAGAAGAGCACGCATCGGCACTGGCAGCAACTGTTTGCAATGCTTCTTCATTATAAGCTTTGACTTTTGGATTCCTTATGACTGATTCAAAAAAGATGTATTTGAAAGGCTGAACAAAGTCCTCTTCCTAACTTTTGATTTATAAGGGCTGAAAATAACACACATCTCCCACCTAAGAAAAGAGTAGGCATTTTCTCCCATACACATTCCCTCATAAGATAAAGGAAACTGAAACTGTGTGAACTCTGAAATCTGACAGGTAAAGAACAACACAACGAAATAGAGTCAGTGTTTTGATGCCCTTGTTTGCTTCCAGTGAACAGTTTTAGAAAAAGGAGCTGGGGGGGGAAGAGGAAAAACTTTTCGCCATAGTCTTCACAGATGAGTACAGCAGCAGAGAGCTGGGTGAGGACATGTTTGTCTCTACTCTCCCCATGCTCGGGGACTGGTTTACGGATTAACCTAAAATAGTTAGCACCTGCAGTCCGTCAGGGAGCAGACTGCAGCATGAGGTACCCTACAGAGACTGAGAAAATGGCATTTAAAAAACCCCACAAAACGCTTGCAGTGGAAAAAATCAGGAACGTTTTTCTTCACCTTTAATAGCCTGATAATATCTGGTGGTTGCTTCTTGCAGAGGAAAGCTGCCCTGGTTGAAACACGTGTGCTGTGGCCATGCTGTCCTTTGGGCTCCCACCCGCACTTCCATGGACACCTTGGCTTGCTCTAGAGCTTTCCTTGATTGAAAACCACGGTTGGAAATTTCATTGTTTAAGTACTTAAAATATCCTGGTGAATGTTCGTAGGATGTGCCATGACAACTCTTTTCTCTGGTGGCAGTGCCAGCTGAAGAGGCTCTCACTGTTTCTGGCATGCTTCCTCAGCCGAGGGAAATGGAGAAATAATCTTCTTCTCCATGGTGGCAGCTCCCTGCCCTCCTGCACTGGCTCTGTCATAGCACAAGGGCAGCAGCCCCCACGGTGGCAGAAGTACCAGCAGGGACTGCGCTGCCACTGGAAGAAACCGGGACCAAACCAGGCCCTCGCCTTGCTGAGGCTCAATGGCACCAGACACCAAGCCCTTAGCGAGGTGGGCTGAGTTAAAGCACTGAAGACTTTCTCCTTGAACAGAACGAGCTACAAGCCTTAACTGTGGCTCTTCACACGAAATCTAGATTTCATGCGTACAATAAAAGGCAGCGTGGAAAGACCTCACAACGATGTGTTTAACCCGTGGGATTTCTCATCGCACCTGATAGCAGCCACCACCGCCTGCTGATTAGAGCACACGAAGGATCAGGTTTCTTGGCTGCACATACTTGCCACCTGCACGTATGGCCTATGACAGGCTGTGATATATTGTCATGGGACAAGAGGCCACGGATCCATCTGAAGGAGCTGTCAACATTTTAAACCTCAAATATAGAGCCGAAATGATTTATTACCGCAACACACGAAATAAAACAACCTCTCGAGGTGAGTGTCTGGGCAGCCAGTAATAACTCCAAGTTTTTAAGAGACAGGCAAAGGAGGAAAAAGAAGCAGAAGTGAAATGAATTTCCATCTCCAGCTCAGCTTCCGCACTTGAACAACGACACACAGTGACTACACAACAGCCGTATGAACTATTGAGTTATGGAAGAAGTATTACATACGAGCTTTCATTGACTGTTGCCACCCAGCTCTTTTCTGCTTCTCTGATACGAAGTCAAATCAAGATCAATATTGTAGTTAATAATCTCAGCTGATCTTGCAAAATGTTTTTGTCCATAAACAACAATATTGGAAATAAATAAACAACCTTTGAGAAGTGCTGAGGGAAATAAAAAAGGATTAAACTGAAGCAATTACATACACTTTCTATTAAGCAGACCAAATCCACATGTGGTGGCTTCCTACATTCATTACTCCAGCAGATCCAAAGATATTACAATAATATTAGTTTGTCAGGAAATACTTCAGGTAACTAAGTACATATTTAATCAGATTTTACTGCATCATTAAACACGCCCATGTCCCAAGACAAACAATGCAGGGCTGAGACAGGGAAGGCTGTGGGAGCACAGGATCCTCTGTTGCAGATTCAGAGGTGCAGTTCCTTAGCATCAACCAAGCTACATCCACGCTGATGCTAAGGAGAAGTCCTACCTCCACCCTTTTTTCCCACGACAACGCATTCCCCCTGCTACCCTCATGCCGACAGCTACTAGCAACTAGCCTGATCCTGTCAGGAGAATAACCCCAACCAAAAAACCCCAAAGAAATGTAATGCCAGCACAAGGAGGCATTATACTACACAGCCACATGGACACAGGCACTTTAACTTCTTCCAGGGAGCTGCATGTTTACAGACACTGTTTAAGGCTTACTCTAGTGCCACGAATTTCCCTAATGCATATGTTGGATCTGCTGATCCCACGTGAATGTCTCTGATGCCCACGTGGCACTAGGCAGCTGTGACTGGAAGCCATGCTGAGCCCCTCATGTCTAGGGGCTCTTGAAAGGGGATGACACTCTTTCACCTCCTGATGGTTTGTGGGGCTGAAGGAGCTGAAAAATATCCCCCCCTGAAATCTCAGCTTTCCTGGGATGTTTCCGGGCAGATGAGAGCTGGTGCAGTTATGGTCTCTTGTAGAGGCAGAAAACAAAGAGCTCCTCTTCAAACCAAAGCAAGAGGATGAAATGCCCTCAAGAAAAGGGGAAAGTAAAGAGCCCCTGTGTGAAGACCTGAAACTGGCTGATCCACTGAATCACAGCCAGGACAGCCGGGAATGAAGGGAGGAAATGGTTTCTGATATTTCCAGAAATGTAAAATGTGAAAATGGGGGTACACAGAAGAATTTAACTATTGGGAAAATGAAGGTTGGCAGCAACACATGACCCATAGTTACCCATTACCTGCTCCAAAGCCTCAACTCTACAAGTAAATGGAAGCACAGAAAACTGGTCTCACCCGCTGATGCCCAAGCAACACCAAAAAATGACTCAGGTCTTCCCAGAAAACTACAAGGCTTAAAAGACACCAATCCTCACACAACCACCCCAAGAAGTACAGGAGCAGGGCTGGGGTGTTTTGCAAGCAAACCAATAACCCCACCGTGACGTGCAGGTGGGTCCCCATGCCAAGAGAGCTCCCTATTGCTGCCGCCTTCTGGCAGCTCTGCAAGCACTGCCAGCCCTGGAGCCCTAACTCCCAAACCCACAGTAACCCTTGGCTCCACACTCTTGTCTCCCATAAAAGATCCCAGCTCTGGTCCTGGGAAGCACTTCCACCAGCCATCAGCCAGGAGTCCTGCTGCTCCAGGGACCCAAGCACAGGAATTCAGTTTTCCTTCCCTCTGAGAACATGGGGCTGAGAAATGCCTCCTGCCATCTGGATATCGACCCAGTAGCAAATGCAGAATCCAGAGGGGAAAGTTTTTGGGACCTTCCCCATGTTATGACCTGCTACTGGGCTGCTCGCAGAGAAAGGAGAGCGGTTAGTTGCAAGCCATTTTATGCACAATTTATACCAATACTTTGCATCATAAAAAAGTGGTTTGCTTCTTATGCAGTGAAAAACAAGAATGTTGAGTATCCTCCAATGCCTCCTAGTCTGTGAAGCAAAAATCAGGGAAAAGGTAAAGGATTTAATCAACCTCCAATTCATTTTTATTGTTAGCAGATGCTACAACTTGCTAGTTCTTGGGGGCTGCTTCTCTCTTTTGCAGTTGCCCAAATACATTGGCAGCACTGACAGCGACAGAAACACCGATGACAAAAACCAGTGATGCTCTAGTGCAGAACAGCACAGCTCTCTGCTTGGTTCCTACTCAGAAAGGACTGCTTGGAGAGGGAAGCCAGGGTGGGGTGGGCTGAACAACGGGGTGAAGAGGGAGCAGGTGTCAGCAGCAAACGGGCACTGGAAGGTGGCTCTTCAGAAGACGGTGGGGAGAGGCTGAATGATTACCTTGCTCTCCCCGAGCCCACTCGTTCCTGGGCCCCAGCATGGTCCTGCACAGCGGGCACTTACCTTGTGTGTGCCGTACCAGGGGCCGGAGAGGGGCCCGCTCCCAGCGCCCGGCCCCCCAAAGGATGTGTTCCAGGATGCCCACTCCGAAATGGGGAGGATGCCCATGTCCCTGCCCTCAGGCCCCGGCCACTGGCCATGCCATGCACTGTCACACCAGTGGGGACGGGTGCTGTAAGGAGAGGTGAACAGGACCGGGAAGTGGCACTTGCTTCCTGGTGTGGGAAAGGCTGCTCGCGTGTGTCACCCTGCACACAGGTGTGTGTGGCCGAGGGCTGCGGCTGCCGGTGGGCACCGAGAGACCCTCAGCTGGGGAGTATTTGTAGCATAGGAGAGGAAGGGGAGCTTGACAGAAGGTTTTGCTTCTCCTTCCCAGGGCATTTAGGTGCCTTTTTTTTTCTCTCTCTGACTTCCCCAATGCCCCACCCTGCTCTGAAAAGGCAGCCTGGGAATTTAACTCTTTCAAATCAGTGCCTAAATCTAATGGTCAATTATTAATTCCTCACTGCTAGGCTGCAAGAGTTGGAAGTTGTTGTTCCCATATGCATAGTCACTTGCATAAATTGTTACTTCTGTCATGTATTCTTCCCTTGTATTTCCTGAATAGTTTCTTTGCTGAGATTTCAGGCAATGGGTTTGTTCCCAGGCTGTGGCTTTATCCATTCATTCTGTTAGTTTTGATTTGATCACTTAAGCTCTCCTGGGGAAAACAACAACTAAAAACCTCCTTAAAAGGGAAAGTAGGAGCTAGCAAGGTAGGAGCTTGGCAGAAATATATGGGAGACAGAAATACCTTCTAGAGAAGCATAGAAAGGAAGAATTAAGCCACTGCAACTTCAGGCTCTGGACAAGACAACTGCTTGCAATACAGAGAGCTCATACTGTTCCTTGCAAGTATTGGGTTGTATTAGTTTATCCCGTTGGTCAGCTGGGCTTGAAAATGTCGAAAGTCCTGATAGTTAGTGTAGCAGACAAGGGTCAGCAGGCAGTTATTCTACCACCTGCCTCAGCAGAGTTTTCTCCTACTGTTAAGAAGAAGTGGGATCAATTGCTTAGTTCCAGTGGGACTGGTGGTCCTACCATCGGCAAGGTGCATCAAGAGAGAAGAAAACAAGTCAGCATGCAGGAGAGTAGGCTGGGGACTGAGCTTCCAGCAGGCAAGGAGATATGATACCTAATAGAAATGAGCAGCAGCAAAGTTGACTGCAGAGAGGGAAATGAGGATACAGCCCCTCAGTATGATTAACTTGTTTGAAAATGGAAGGAACATGCAATTACAGGAAAGAAACTGAAGTTAAATTAGTACTCTCCTACTTGACTATATAACCAATGTCTGCATTAGCCACAAGGATGTTATTTGAATCCAGCCAGAAGGTGATGTAGGAAAGGCAGAAGTGGCAAGGTAGTGCTTCGGTTAGGTGATGGTATAATACCACAAAATACAAAACCTTGCCTTATAACAAAAATGTGTTGTTCACGTGTGTGGCCTAACTTGAAATGCCAGTTTCTGTGATCGCAGCTCCAGTGAGTCCTCTGTAAACACCGGAGCTAGCTGCAGCCATGTATACATAGGTACACTGGAAAAAACCAGCTCCAATATTTCACAGCTATGCAAATTGTGGCAGATTATTTTTACAGCGTTGCATAATTATTCTCCGGAGTCTAAGCTTACATTTAAAAAAAAAAGTTTCTAGGCAATTTGGGTTATGCTTGCAGAAAAACCCTTTAAAGTGGAACTGGAGCGTAAACTGCTGCAGTGATATTTGCCCGGTCTAGAGAGAGTTGAAACAATAGCTCAGAGGGAAGTGTGAATGGACCCATTCTTCTAACTGGAGCGCTAAACTGGAAGTCTGCTGACAATTTAAGTGTCAACATCAGCTACTTCAAGGACGATCATTTTAGCAGAAACACCAGGCTAATGTTCTTATTTGTCATCCTCAATTTGCACTTGTTGGATAGCAGATCCTGGGGCGAAGAGGAAAAGCAGCAACTGGTTGTCAAAGGTTGCCAGGCTGAGGAAAGTTCTTCTGTTCCCCTGCCTCCTTCACCCACACTCACCTCTGCCCCAGCCCAAAATGGGGAGCAAAGAGGTCGATGCTTCCCCAAGCTGGGGAAGTTGTCTTTGGTAGCCAAAAGCCGCAGTGGTCCCCACCAGCCTGCTAGTGACCTCTGCAGTATGGTCCTCTGTTGCCAAAAATGCACAAACTGGTAAGAGATTGAAAAGGAGTGTAAGGGGAGTGGGAGGAGAGGAGCAGCCTGAAATATCTCTTGAGGACAGTTCTTGTTGTTTTGCTTCATTCTTGTTGGTTCACTGCCTAAAATACAAATGTGACTGTGGTTTTCTCTTGCATAAGAAAGCTATTGGAACAGGTTTTCTGTAATGTTCTCTAAGTGGAGCCCTTGTTAAATAACTTTTGAAGTTGATCTAGCAGTGACGGATCGCTATTCCGCACTGGGTCCAGACATGCCTACTCTGTCTAAACACGCCAGGGGCCCTTATGGCATCCTTTATTTATTAAAAATCTCTGATTCTCTTGCATGTATAAGAGCCCAAAGTCGTTCAGATGAATTTAACCTTTCTTTACATTGTAAGCCAGCCCTATTAAGAAAGTAAACAGCATTTTAGAAACTATTTCTGCTCGGTTACCACCCTCCATTAGAAAAACCAATTCAGTATGTGCAAATGTCCCTATACCTCTACATTGCTATTTTCAGGCTGAAAGTGATGGTGAGGGGATTGGCATAAAGGTATTAAAGCCCTTGGGACTGATGCCTAAAATATTCTGAGGAAATGTCCCACAGAGTGGAAGCAGAGGATTGGATCTGCAGGATGTTTTGACTGAGAACATTATTTCCAGTTTTCAGTGGTGCTCGGCTGTGCCGCAAGCTTCTGAGCAAAGTCAAGTTCTGTTTGAGGGTCCTTCAAAGCAGGGGTGTCCTCTGCCAGGTGGGCCAGCAGAATAGACTAGAGCCACTTCAAAACCATGGAAATATAAGGTGTTTTCGGTGGGCACCACAATACATTAGCAAAACAGCACAGCAGAGATCTGGCACCAAGAGTCAGGGTCACATCACTGGGGACGTGTTCAGCATGCACCATGTATGATTCCCCGTGTGTGTATTTTCAGTTGTTGTCCTTGTTGTACTGTGGGGAATCTGGGGTAGCTCAAGAAATACCTCAGGGGAAGTATCTTCAGAAAGGTGACCTGACTTGCTATTGCTGGCTCTGTCTGTCTTTACACCTGGGCAAAGGCAACAGAAGTTCAGTGTGGTGGCTGACCCACATCAGAATCGGGACAGGATTGATTCTCCCTGTGAGTAGCATTGCGCGCCCTCTGAGTAGCACACAGCAGGAGGTAGCACCTGTGAAGATGGAGTAGATGCTGCTTGAGCTGGTTTGCTAGAAAATCTCAAGGTTGACTAAACTGAGTAATCTGCAAGGTGGCAATCTTTGACTCCTCCCATTCTGTTGCCAGTCATTTTGGGGGTAGAAGGGGCTACACAGCCTGAGAAATGACATCCACCTTCTCTAGTGGTTCCCATCAGGCTCTTAACAGCTTGGGTTACTTCTGAGCAATGGAGACACAAGAGACTATCGTGGGTTTTAGTTGCATGGATTCCCTTACTTTGATGCTGTATTTCTGATATTCTTTGGACAAGCATGGGTCTCTGTTAACAGAACACGATGCTCGTCTGTTGGGTCACACAGCTTTGGAGACTGCAATGGGTGCTTTGTCAACCCCAGGTTCAGATGATCTGGGATGGTGCTTGATCCATGTATCTCCCTGAACTCCAGCTTGTCTGATATTGGGACCACATAAACCAACAGAGTCATTATGCAGCTTCCTACCTCTAGTTGCTTTAGCCTCCTGAAGTCATCCATGGATACCTTGACCTGGCACCAGGATCACTTCATTTCAGATACTCAATGCACTTGGGTGTCTGAAGAGGAAACAAGAGGGCCTTTTGTGTTTGCTTGCCCATGTCCCATCACTTCTCTGAGCTTACACTTCGTCACTGTAGATTAACTACATTCTTGGCTGAGAAGAGCCCACATCCTTGACTGCTGGACTCTGGTCACAGTTACCAAGACTCCCTGAGCCACAAAATGAAAGAGGTTATGGTTTCCTCCTCTGCCAAACAGGAAAACAGCCCTTCCTCCAGGGTACCTAGGTGTTCCCACCACCATCTGCTCTGCACTGTGAAGTTAGAGCCCAGGTGATGGGAAGTTCACTGCTGGGATGGATGGTCCCAGCTGGGTGACACAGGAGAAAGTTGAAGACCTTGCTTTTTTACCTGCTGCTCAGAGGACATGGTTGCCAGTGCCAGATTAATGCAAAAAGTGCTAAGCTTGTGCAGGATGATCAAACATGTTTTGGAGTTAAATGTCTACAAGCAGACTTTTTCTGAGTCAGTTCCTGTGTGTAAGGCCATACCTGAAGGCCTGAACCTGTGAGCTGGGGAATCTCCCTTGGGTGGGCTGCAGGCAGGGTATGCTGTGTAGTGTTAGCGGAGGACAACTTGTGGAAGATGTGTACAGACAGTCTGTTGATTTTTACAAGCAGCTTTCATCTCCCTTCCCCCAGCAGCTCTACAAGTCCATGGTGCAAGTATGTACTACTCCACATGCCATCAATTACAGTCCTGACTGGAAGTTGCTTTCCATCTTGAAGTCTACAAATGTACGAAAAACAGGAGTCCTGGAATCAAGATGTACGTTACAGACCTTGGAGAAGGCTTTTGTCATTCTTTTCTGGATGGTGGATCAGTGAGAGATTTGTGGACTTTGGACATTTTCATTTTTGCCTTTTAGACCTTAACAATTTAGGCTTAATCCTGATCCTTTCAAAATCAATGGCAAAGTTCCCACTGACTTCAAAAGAGACGGCCTGAGCTCTCAAATACTTTAAAGAACAATTTTAAACAAACTTAAGATGGGTAAGAATTGCATTTTCTCTCTCTATTAGGCATGCGACTTATTTTCTCCAAATGTAAACGTTACCTGGAGAGCTAAGCAGTGATGTGTTTTTTATTATTTCTTTAGGAGGCTACAGTACCCAAAGTATATTCCATACATACTTCTTCATTTAGGAGCCAAACATAGCTATGTAAAGTGAGCAGCTTGTTTACAGTAGGCCCTTATGGCTTGCTATCAAATTAGTGGCAAATCAGGACTGTAGTAAACAGAGGTCAAAGATCAAACCCACAATTTCACATAAAATTCCTGACCATGTACACAAAATTTAAAATGCAAAATCTTCAAATCACAAGACCATCAACTGCTCTTAAAACTAATCAAAAGCAGGATAAGGACTGGAGGAAATGAAATTTAAACATGATTTTAATCCAAATCTTAATGGAACAGCTACATCACGGATATCTTCTAAACCATGACAGCTGACTCCATGCTACTTATTCTCACTCGCCATGAAACAAGGTTTTGGTACATCTCACTTGCTATTCATACATGCCGTTTTGCTTCTTTTTCTCCAATTTGAAATAAAGATAAAATAAATTACATGAGAAGTGTTACCACCTAAGACTTTACAGTGGCTCTGTTCCTGCTAAAGTCCGTGGCAGTTTTACATCACTCATTTTTAGTGCGGTGATTCTCTGTGCTCAGAATGGGAAATGGTAAGATGCCATTTGCTCTGTTTTGCGCTGGAACGACTGTGTTTGAACACAGTCAGGTCCCTTGGCTGGTGGTCCCTTCCTTAACTGGAGGCCAGTGCCCACGTAAGTGTCTTGCAAGAGTTCCAGGGCCATGCCAGTCCCATACGTGTGAGTTAGGCTAATCCCCAGTCTGAAGTGGTCTGGGAGGAATCCCGTTTCTGGACCCAACTAAGGCAAAATAAGAATGCAGACTCCTTAAAACTGAAACTTATTTGTTTAACGAAGATTTGGTTACTGAATGCCACCAGATGTCAGCATACACTGTATGATTAAAAGCAAGTGTCTGAGACCTCTGAGAAGTGAGCAGTGATAAAACTGCCTTCTGTCTCATGGAAATTATGTACCAGATCAGCTTTGCTGTGGGAAAAATTATGGAAGGGATTAGCTGGAAGAATTTGCCTGTGAGGTTTTGCTCGAATATCTACTAAATTCTTCCATCCTTGGGGGGTGCCCATCTGCCCTCCCTTCACCCCTTCTCCCCACCTGCAGCCTGCGAGAGGCCTGGATCAGCCCCGTCCCCAGTCTGCACCTCCCTGGGATTTCCCAGCACGGGTGCAAAGACCTGCATCTTCCTTGGATCCAGGGCAAGGGGAGGAACTTGCTAGGGATCCAGAGATATGCTTTTCATTCACGTAGTTAGGGAAGATACACCTCGACCCCACATACCGCAGCAGTATTTGCTCTGGCTGTGTAGGAACATGAGAACTCACCGAGGAGGTGGGCACAGAGAGTGGCTAGTGATGGCTTAGGGGAAAAATATGAGTAGCAGGAAAATGTGGTATGATTTTTTTTTTTCCTGACATACTCTTTCCCACTTTGGCAAACGCCAGGAAGCCAAAGCTGTTCTTTGGATCATACAGTTGAACACCTGCTCAGAACAAGTTTTAGACTATATGTATATGAGGGCTCTATTTTCTCCTACTGAAATCAATGACACAGCTCTTCAGAGAAAGGGCAAACCTTTGGGAACCTGCAGCCAGGCATCTTCCTTGTCTTTTCTTACCTGTCTTATGGCAAGAGCTGTAATACAACCAAACATGCCCAGTCTACATCCTGATGGCTTGACGAAATTTTGCTACAGCTGGGCACACGTTGTACATTTTCCTTTTCCTCCAGTCACATGCACCATTTAAAACAGGTAAAGCAACAAGGCTTTGTAGTGTAGTCCTGGCCTGAAGGGCCATTTCAAAACTGTTTTTCTTAATGAACATGTACAGAGCTGAAGCCATTATTTTGCCACTGTAGATTTTGACCTAAATATGCCACTGTAGACACACAGCCCAAGAAGTCAGAGAACATTGATCTACCAGAAAGTACGAGTCCAAATAAGATAGCCAGAGCCCAAGGGACAGCCGAGCAAGGTGATGTTCCTCTGGAGCTGGGAGTCAAAATGCCGTACAGCTGAGTTTTCCGGCACATGTCCTCTTTTTCTCTCTTGGAGATTTAACTTCATTTTGAGGACTTCTCTGTGTTTGGCTGAGTTTCTGGGCGTACAGCAGCTTTGGTTGAAGGTCCAGTACAATACCTCCAAGTGCACTGGCACCCCTCCAGACTTCGCAGCCGTGGCTACTGTGCTGCAGCAGATAAATTCTGCTGCAGGCACGTGCTGTTGTCACCATGCACCAACACAGCAGCTCTGATGCTTTGGGGCAGCTTCAGAGGTCGCACCTTCATAGGGAAGACACAAAAAGCACAGTGCTTCTGGACACTATCAATGCCATTGCCTACGTGCTATTCAGCTGCTTTGCTCCTGCTCAGCCAGTCTGGTGCATCCCAGAAGCATCAGATGTCCATACCAGAGGCACACGTATGCAGGCCATCTGTGCAGCAAGCTCCCTGCACATGTGTATGCGGTAAACATCATGGAAACTCAAGCAATCCAAGGGCAAAAAATCCATCAGGTCTTTCATTCTCATCCATGGCATGAGCTGGAGCAACCTGGGGATGGCTCTGTTTGCATCAATTGTCATCTAAAGAAGGGCACATCCTGCCTGTGTCTTATGTTAGTGGCCTAGCAGTGAGGCTAGGGGACAAGTAGTCATGAGATTGTCTGGGGAGTGCCAGAGTGCCTGTTTAACCTGGCTATAGCTATGGTTTGGGGAACACCCCCACCTTTGAAGGGGATAAGGCAGGCACCTCGCTTCAAATCAGTGGAATATCCTTAAACAGGATTTGGGTGCCTATGTGCCTTTGAAGATCTGACCTGTGCCTCAGAAACCTTATTCCACTGAATAGCCCATTGACTTCAGAGGAAGGAAACAGCATATTATAAAATCTGTATTCCAAAACCACAGTGAAACCAGCCCTGGAGCCAGATACTTTATGTATTACAGCCTTGACAACACTTACATATGGTGGCAGTGAACTGAAACAGAGTATGATAAGGTCCGATCTGGATTGGATCTGTTTGAAAAAAAAAAAAGTGATTTAAAAATAAAAATTATGGTATTTTGGTAAATCCATAAAATCCCTGCAATATTAAACATAAAAACTAAAATAACCTGAGGCAACCTCCAGGATAACTGGACTGAGAAAGCACTGGTTTCTTCCCTCCAAGAAATAAATTGTTAACATGAATATCACATATGTTTGTGTGTGTGTGAGTGTGCTGGGAGCAGGGGAAGAGCTCAGATATGTTTAATAACCAGTCAATTGATATCACAAAGCTTGTATATACACAATATTGCTTGTTAAAATATTTGGGGAATTGGAAACAAGCTTTCTTCACATTACAAAGGACAAAATCTTTTTATGCCTTTGCGTTTTAAATTTAGATTCAATACATTTATTTCCTTAGAAGTTCTGTTTTCATAAATGTACTGTTTTGCCTTCTAAGAACAGATAAGATATCCTGATTATAAACTAGCTTTTATAAATGCCAAAGATCAAAGTCCAATGTTTTTTGCTTTAACTACAGCTATGCTCACTACAGTGTTTCAGAAATGCTGCTTTCATCCTTGTAAAACCATCCAAGCAAACAAAACCTGTACAGATCTTCAGAGGTGGAGATAAACTCTTCGGATTATTTGGACAGCACAGCAGTAAATAATAATAAATCAAGAACATGGTGATAGATTTCTTTCGCAGAGAACATCTTCACTGAGGTGTATTGACACAGATGCTTTCTGAAAGAGCAAGTAGAGATCCCTGAAGCATTTGCTGCAGAAGTGCAGATGTTTGCTTTGGTGAGGAATACTATCACGGTATAAGTAAACAGGATTTTGCAGGGGTATCTGTTGGGGGGAGGGGGTGTTATGTTTTCTTCAGGAAAATGATGAATTTTAAGTATTTCACTGAAGAAGCAGCTAACTGCATTAGTGGAGAAAATACATATTTTGCCTGTGATTTGGGTTTTTTTCTAGATCTAGACAGTTTTGTTAGAATATGTATCCAAGTTCTGAAAAACAATTTGTATAGAAAATACCTCCATCAGGGATGCTCCATGAGTTTTAACTTCCTTTGGGGAAAGTATTTCTTTTCTTGCCAGAAATTTGGTTCCGTATTTAGAGTCTGTAGAACATTCCTTCCTATATTTATTATATTTTTTACCATATTATAATAATTTTAAGATGAATAGATTTTTTTTTTTATCTTGGACTGCATGACAGTGTCCTTTTTCAACTTAGACATGAGGAACTGATCTTTCTTCTGAAAATACCTTTTTTATTATTAGAAAGCCATTTGTGATACAGAGTTTACAGACTGTTTATGATAGTTTTGAACATGATGGAAAGGAAAAAAGAGCAGTATAAATTGAAATCAAGCTCTACCAGACAAGGAAACATATTATATAAGGAAAAGATTTACAGGATTTCAATCAAGAGTGGCTTATGTGTGTAACACATGGAGAGGTTTCAGTTTGGTTGTTGCGGATCCTCCAATTCCTCATTCAGTCTTTGCACATGTGGAATAAATGGATTCCACCCAAATCTCAAGCATGCAAGGTTTTCCTTTGCCCTGTAATATACTCTTCTAAGCGGAATAGGTTTTGTGGCTTTCTCCTAAAGGTCGGTGATCAAATCCCAGATGCATGTGTGGGTGGGGAGAGCCCATTTCCAGTCCATAGCGGAACAGGTTTTTTCAACTATTATTAGCAGATTTTCATGCAGAAACCTACTCATCTCTTTATAAATCAAATGCAGCAATTCTTGTTATTTAAATAAGCATGGTTTAGAGCATGCACAAATATCTTCACTTATTGCCGTGATTATATAGATCAGGTTTGTATCCACTAGTTTGCTAGCTCAGGACATGTGTAACTGAAATGTATGACAGAAACTGTGGAGATTGGCTTTATAAATAGCTGAGATGATACAGATAGAAACTGGAAACCAGAAGGGATTTTAGGTCTTTGACATTTTGAGGACGTTTTATTTTTTTTCTTTTTCCTCAAAGGTGATTTAGATTCTCTGTGAGAAATGGTATTTTGGAGTTTGAAGGCTATAAGAGGTTTCCCTTAACTTTTTACATTGGATGCAAGCTGTATTTGCCATTTCTGTAAAGCCTTGTCTCGTCCCCCCGTCCTTCCTATTTTTGTGTTATCCTTCAGGATGAATCTTTTGTATGTGTACATCTTCCCTTTTGCCTTCTGTCCTGGGATATGGGAATGGCAAAGTAGAGATTATGCCATTAAGCCTGTGGTGGACTTCTGAGATTGCATTTATTTAACAGCTCCTGAGTTCACTACTTTTGAAAATCCAAATGTAGACAAAGATACTAAAAAGAAGATGAAAAAAATGTTCTAATTGCTTGCTAAAAGGATTGCAGGGTTAGCTTGGGAGATGAGAAATCCCAATGGACCGGCAGGCACCATGCCAATGTCACAGCCCTTTCCAGTCCAGATACACATGCCCATCCCTGGTGGCAGGAAGGAAGAGGGATTTGGGACATGCTGTCTTTCAGTTTTCAGCTGGGATTGCTGTGCGGCAGCTTTTGCTACAGCCTGCTGGAGAGGCTGCCTGACATGCTGCAGAGCTGGGCGGTGCAGGGGATGGGGATCGGGGTGGCAGGCTGCTGGGTTGGAACCTTTAATTGGTTTTGTAGCGCTGCACAGATATTCAGGTCAGAGTGGGCAAAAATAACCTTTAGCTATTTTTGCCTTATCTCTCACTGAATGTGAATTTCCTACCAGTAGCAGCCATAGCACTGATAAAGCTGCTTGAAAAATAGATTTTTTTTTTTTTTTGCAAGCATGCTTTTTTTTTTTTATTAGACCTAATAAAAAGCACAAATCAGTCTCATGTTTCCAAATGAACATTTGAACATTGTCCAGGAATGAACGTCTTGCCACAGAAAAGACAAAAAAGAATGAAGAAAAAGAAATTTTTCATTTGAAAAATTTCAATGGAAAACATATTTGCCAGGCATTTTAGCTTTTGTAGGTCACCCATCAGCCTCAGGTATGGCTTGCAAGAGTTCCCTGTGTAGATACGTCAGTGATTTTAAATAGCATGTTGCAAGTGTCAAGCTTTTGTAATAAATCAGTTCAGTACCAGTAGCTCAATTTTACGTTGTCCGAAGATTCGAATACAGATTCCTCTAATCCCCATATTTTCAACAAAGAAGGGTGTATTTGGTGTCTGTTGTTGTTAAAAATTTGCATTCTGGTAGCACCTACAATTCCCCAGCACAGATGAAGACTCCACTGTACAAACATGACAAAACGATAATTCTTTCCCCTAATAATGATTTTCAGATGGAGACCAACAGCAATTTCTATTTGCTCTGTGCAGTTTGATTCAACGCTCCAAGGTACTGAAAGCAGCTACTTCGAAATCATGTTAGATCTCTGCGTGCGGTCACATTATAAGCACTTTGTTTGTTTAGGATTCCCCATGTGTAGCATACTGTCTGGTGGTGCATGCTTATTTTCCAGCACATGCTGGTGCTGCTGAACTGTCAGAGAAATTCCTTCCTTTGCAAATGTAGCAGTATCTTTGAAGTGGTTCATTGTGAGCTGCTTCCCAGTAAAATTGTGTGCGATACTAACCACAAGGGAAAAAATACACAGGAATTGAAAGGAGGTGTTTTTAAATTAAGTAAAGAGAAAGCTCCTCTAGCGATGGCTCAAGTCTTGTGTCCCTACAAGGCCTAAACTCTTACCCACAATTTATGCTTCCTATTTATCCAGTGGAGAATAATGATAGGCAAAGACTTTCAACTGACTAGAGGTTTCATAGGCTTTCATTTGGGTAGTTCATATAGCAATACTATACGGAGACCTGGCTCTGTAGGAGCTTTGTACATCTCCTCTCGAAAATCTAATCTCTTCAGCACACTCCATCCAGACACCGAAGACTCTGAAATCACTGTCTGCTTTCCACAGGACCTTTAGTGCTGCAATGTAGAGTTAAGTAACAGAGATGTGTATAAAGCAAGGCCAAGTGGTGTGCTGCACCAGAAGAGAGCCCTGTGTCCAAAGTGGTCTTCCTGCCATCTCAGACTGCTGATGATTTACCACCTTTCAATGTTTGAACTTTCTCTATTCCAAAGATAATCCAGGATTCCTCTGCTCATCTCACAATTCTCAACTTTGTCCTTGAGCAAAAGTAGATCCTAAAGGATGTGACTGGTCCTGAGGTTTCCCAGATGACTTACAGCAACCTGACAGGAACTGCTACTGGAAGAGATTTTCCTTTTCTCCAGATACCTCCTGCTCCAGCCCTGGCTGCACACTCCTTCCCTCCTCTCATTTCAGCTCTTGCAATCCTGCAGCCCTGTGGAAAATCAGAAACGCAAGCCGATCTGGCTGAAGACTTTTTTTTTTTCTTTTTTTCTTTTCCCCCGGCTTAGTTTTATAGCTTTTTCTGCTTACAGTTACCCTTATCTTGATGTAAAAATCTCCTACTTCACCCTATAAAATATGCACACGCTACAGTATGCAAAAATAACATGTTACTTCAAGTTTGCTTAAGAATCTGGTGTGAGAAGTCTCACAACCACCACCCCTCACCAAAGCCCTGTGTAAAGCGATGCAGCGTGTGCACAGGGTGACTGAAGAGATGTGAGCAGAGTACTGAACACTTTGGCACGACCTGGGAATAATTAACCTAATCTGAAATACAACCAACTATCCTTTGGTATTTAACCTTTCCTTATATATAATTAAACCATAGGTTCCCATTTAAATTTTAAATTAATAGTTCTTGTAGGTGCTATTTTTTCTTCCTTCATAGTTGCCTAATGGCAGGGAGCCAATGAACCCTTGCTTTTTGGAGCAAATGAATTTTAAATAGTGGAGCCTCAAAGCCTGTGCAATGGTTTGCCATATTTATCCTTGCCTAAAAGCACTGACTGCCCATTCAGTTGCAGAACTGAGCCTGTTAATCGACACTTTCCTATTCTGATCTTGGTTGCAGTCTGCCAAAGTTATTGGGAGAAGAGAGGAGATTTTGCTTCTTCTGAGACTGTAAAAAAACCCCATGACCTAGTTCTCTGAAGATCATTTAAAAAAAAGAAAAAAAACGAAAAAGAGCTTGTTGGTGCTTATAGCCGGTAAGCAAAACTAGAAAGCGTGCCTGCACCATGCCATTGGAATGATGCTGAGGGCTGGGGCTCAGCCCTGCCCCAGCTGCAGCGCCTGCAGTGTGCAGCTGAGTCACCCGCTGCCCAAGGAGCTCAGACAGGAGCAGGATCAGCCCAGTCTGCTGATGCTCAGCCTCCCAACAGCTGTATCACAGGCCTTGTCTATGATGGGAAATTACACTGTGGTAGTCACCAGGAGTCCCGAGCAACATGTTCTAACATGATGTAACTTCCTAGTGTAAACCATCCCACTGGTGTCTCTTTCCAGTTGCAAGGCCAACAAACAACATTAACATTGGGCTCAGTTGCTAGTATTGCAAAAATGTCCAAAGATGCCAGTGGGAGGAAGGTGCAAGCTCTTTTCTCATGTGCTTCAAACTCAATTTAATGCAACTGTAACAAGCCCAGGTGAGACTTCATACCTATTGTGCATGTACAGAGATGTGCCAATCATGGCAGCTTTAAATGGATTTCATTAAGCCAGTGCACTTGTTCAGATTCAAGGTCGCAGCCTGCCTTTCTGGGTGCAGCTGTGATTGCTGTCCTTCCCTCTGTTAGCACCACAGGGGATGTAAGCACGCCCGTCCCTCCAAGCAGGCAAGTCCAAATCATCCTGGGTGACTCCTACAGTCCAAATTATCCTGGGTGACTTAAAGCAGTTAAAATTGTTGGCCTGAGCCAATGCTGGGGCTAGGCTACAAAGCACTTCCACCTGCATCCCCAAGAGCAAGCTGTGGGGATGAAGAACATGGACACCTGCCAGCAGCATCTCTTCCATCAAGACAGCTGGATCCTAAATAGGATGTCTGTCCATGCTGAGTAGTGGAAAGTTGCACTAGGTGCCTCTGGGGTGAGCAGAGCAAGGCAGAGCAGGGATCTCGGCAGCAACATTCGCCTCTATAGTGTAGGCACTTACACAGTCTCACAGCTCCAAGTTACTTTCAGATTTATAAGATATACACCAACAAATACTGAGATTCCCCCTGGCTCTCTAGCCCACCAGAGGTACATGATTTCCTACAGGCAAAAGCAGATACTTCAAAATCACAAAGTCTCAGCTTCACATACAATTCCACATTCACACTTGACAAAAAGTGCTCTCAGGACAGTGCGGTGAGGGACAGAGAAGCAGAGACAGGAGCACAGAAGGAAAGGAACACTGAAAATTACTGCAATGTACTCAGCATCTTGCCTTGTGGATGCGCTTTGCCAGAGGAAAAAAAAGGTTATGGTCATAATAATAATACTTTGCAGTTGGTATGGTGCAAGGGCTAAAGCAAGTCCTGACCTCACCCTGTCAGCAAGGAGAGCAAGGGATCATCTGACCTGTTTGGTCTCACTCATGACATTTTTTCTTACATAAAACTCCGCTGACTGGAACTGATTTACACCTGAGTAAATAAAAGCAGAAACTTGTAATTTCTTGGTCCTCAAAAGATAGAGGAGAATCTATAGTTAAGAGCCTGGTTTAGGATGTTTTTCTCTTTCCTGGCTAATTGCTAGAAGCAAGCATTTTCTGTCAGAATAATGTCAATGCAACGTAGCAATAAACGTTTGCAGAACTGAGCCTTTTCGTAAACTCCTTCCAAGCTAGGTGGATCACGGAACGCATCCTCAGCACGTCAGAGATTAATTTATCCTTCTTCTTTTAGCGTTGGCAAGCAAATGCACAACAGCCTGAAGTGCCGTATCTCCAGGGACAGCATGGTCCTCGAATACAAACATGATCTCAGATGGAGAATTTAGGAAACCTAAATCCCATAGCATTTGATAGGCTCTGCTTGATGCCTACACTTGGATTTGTCACGTTTTGCAGCTAGGAGGGGCAATATGTTTGTGTTTATGGTGGAAACCCAGAAAACCTGGACATAGAAAAGTATGTTGCAAGAAGGTTGGTGTTTGTTTTGCAGTGCTGTCCTACCCACAACTGCAAGTAAAATATATTCCCTTTATATGTCATATGAGTCCACAGTGTCTCTTTGCCAGGCCACAAGCATCGCTACAGCCTTGTGGTCCTTGCTCGATGCCCTCAGCTCCACCCCTGCAACGCTCGCTGGCAGTGAGGAAAGCCCGACCACAGGTGCAGGCATCCCTGTTACCTGCCATGCTGGAGCACAGGGCCGTGGGAGGCTGGCAGCAAACACAGGAGCCACAGGCGATGTTTCCCTCTCCAAAGGCACTTAAATACTTCAGAGCTGACAGCAATGATCTCCTTCTTTAGTTGGTATCAGCAGGAGACAAGGTAAATACACACAGTGTGAAAATCACCCATCCGCAAAATCCTAAGTGCTTGAATTACATTTAAACACCTCTGCACAGAAATGAGTTTCCTCTGCAAAAAAGTCTCTCTTCAGACAGCAAATACTGTTTTAACACTGTCACTTCTCACCGCACAGCCACAATTCATTTGTATCAGCCAGTCATGTTGTCATGAGCCTGGTTCTCTCTGGGTGACAGTTGATAGCCTTTATGGGACTGATAATGTAATCAAACCCAGAGAAATTAATAAAAGGTAAAATATTGTCTCAATTTCGCCATTACAGCATAATGACAAGGACAAAAAAGTGCCATTTGTTGCAGAGTAGTTGGATTTAATACTGAGATTGTTTGGGCTTTTGATGGAAGCTTTTATTATAATCAATTGCCATCCTTGGAAGAGCAGGTGTTACTTGCTGAGTGGCCCTAAGTGACATATTAATATCGAGATCTTTAGCTTGTTTGCAAAATCACCACCAACTTCTTAAAGCTTACAAAGGACACAGTAGCAACCCACATGTCCTCCTGTATAAAGCCACTGATCTCTTCAAAATTTGTCTGTGTGCCTGCAGAGACATCATTAAAACTGCATGATGCTGAAGGCTGTGGTGCCCAGGAACAGCCCGCACGCTGAAGACAGCAAAAGCTGGCTCTGAGTTAAAACACTGAATTTGTATTTATTTTCTTTTATTGCTGACTCATTTATTAAGCTGGAGAACATTTGCCACTTGCTCAGTTTTTCCAGCGCTGCACCGTCTCTCCCTTTCTCTCTTTCTGCACAGTCTTCAGCTGGTTTGTGTAGGACATAAACACTCTCTCCCACACCCACTTAACTCCCAAGGTCTCTGAAATGCCTACACCCTTTATATCCACTAGAATGCTTTTTTTTAAAACTACAGCAGATGCAGAGTCCCACTTCACAAAGACGGGGAGGCAGAGGTCACCCACTCCCCAGGGAGTGGAGGAAGGCACAGGCAGCGCATCCTGCTCTGCGGGGAAAGCCTCCCGTGTCACCCTCCGGTGAATCAACCCACCGTGCTGACCAGAGGAGCGCCTTTAGTGACAGCCGCTCTAAAAGCCAAGTTAGCCTTGCTCTGTGTAAGTAAGGATATGTAAAATGCTGTCACTGTAAACGGACCTGAGGGAGTCGAGATCATTAACACCACCAAAACGAAGTGTCATCTCTTCATCCTTGCAGGGCTGCAGAGCAGCAGAGGAGAGTGAGAGCACCAGCTCCTGCCTCTTTGCTGCGCAGGCAGAGGGCAGGCAGCCCCTTTCCCTCCCCAGGTGGGTGCCTGTCCTGCAGCAACTCTTTCCAGATGCCCCTGCCCACATTGCCTTCCACACCAGCGTCCTCCTGGCCTGTCAATCTCCTTTGACCCCATGCTGGGATCAGGGTAGAATAACCTGTCACAGAGCTGTCGTTCAACAAAGATTTCTTGTGGTGGCCACTGTGCCTCCCTACCAGGAAACAAAATCTCCCTCCGGTAACAAACCTCACGCGCACTCAGAGCCACGGGAAGGCCATTTCCTCATCGGTCAATTCCTGTCGCTTTCTCTGGGACTCGTGATATTCTCCATGATGGGACCTTGGACGTTCATACTTACTTACGGCTTTACATTGTTTCATTTCCTGCTAGTTTCTCACTAACAGCCTGCTTTGATTTAACTCCATGTGGCCAGGCAGGATATGATCAGCGAGGAAAATAGAGAGGCTCTTGATATTGATATTGATGTACTGATATTTATGAAGAAAACAAAAGGCATATATTTTTCCTCATTCTTTCCTCCTGGGGTTTCCAAATACACCTTAACTTATAGCTGTAGCGCAGTAAGGAAGAGTCCCAGCACAGGGGGAGAACAAAGCCAGCCTATTGCCCCTTCCCTGTCTTTTAGGAAATGCAAATGTGAGATCTTCTGTGATCTTTCATGGAAGTGAAAAGTTAAGGCTAAAGTCTTAAAGGAGTACCCATTCATTACCTGACACTCTTGTGCTCAGGATTCATGAAAACTGGACTGCAACTCTGAGTCCTTTCTGCTTCGAAAATTGCCTTATTTTTTAGAAAGAGACATTCCTGCATTTATTTTGTCTTTGTGTGATAGATTTTTCCCTTCCCGAGCCTAGGACTTTGTACTTGCCTTTATTGAATTTCACCTAATTGCTTTCAGACCATTTCTTAAATTTATCAAGATCATTTTAGATCCTTCTCCTGGCCCCCAAAGAGCCTGCCAGCGTGGTGTCATGTGAGAATTTCACAAGCACATTTGCTCTTCCATCATTCAAGTCATTCATGAAAATACAGAACGGTACCAAGCCTAGGACAGATTTCTATGAAACCTCATGCATGCAATTTCTTCTGTTTGTCAGCAAATTCTTGAAAACTACTTTTCGAGTACCTTTTTTAATTACGCTTTCCAAGTATTTGTACATCCTCCCCATAGCAGTTTCAGCTAGACCAGACTGCCGAGTTTCTGCATGAGAACATCATATAGAAAAATGTTGAAAATCTTACTAAAGTTTAGACAGATCACATCTACTTCCCCCTTTTCATGATGTCAGTTTCTTTTCAAAGAGGGAAAGTGGATTACTTTGACGTGATCTGTTCTTGATAATTCCATGCTCCTGTTTCTTACCATATTTTTTCCACCTTGGTGCTCCTAAATAAATGCATTTATTTGAATAACTTGAAATCATTGCAAAGCTGTCTAAGCTATGAACTTCCAGACCCTTTCTCCACCTCCTCACCCCTTTTAAAGGCAGGTATTTTTATCTATCTTAACTCTGCAATATTGCCACAATTCAAAGTCAATTGCTTCTGATCAGAGATTGCTTTTGATTATTCTTTGACTCTCCAAGTTTTATTAGGCCCTCCTGCATGAAACATCTAACCCACCACAATAAACTTCATGTATTGCCCTCTGCTTTGTCCTAAGGCACTCTCCCCTTGTTACTGTTAATTACATTGTGCATCTACTTAAAACTTCTTACTTTCCAGCCTTTTTGGTAGGATTTCTTCACCTTCTACATCAGCTGCATTCACTGAAACTTTTTTGGTTGGTTGGATTTTTTTGCAACTCTTGCTGTTGGCAACAGCTTTGGGGCCTTTAAGTCTTTCTCATAGTAACCTCATTCTCATGTTGTAGTTTCTATTCAGCTTAAGAACATGCCCTTGTTTGTCCTTTCTGGATTTCCAGATGAAGAGGAGCTCTTGAGTGCACTCTTCCTGAGGGCAATAAGGTCCAGTAGCCCCAACAAAAAGACTCAGCTGAACCTGGGGAGGGTGATGCTCTGAAGAATGGTCTGACGCTGTCCACAAGTGAACCTATGTGCAGGTCTTTGAACACAGAGGGCAAAGGTGTTGGGACAAGAACAACTTGTTTGTGGGCCCAGTGATGTCTTTTAAAAGTTGTAATTTAGCGTTCCTCCAGTGACCAGGCAGATGTGCAGGAGGCTCCAAGCATCTCCACCCACACTTTTTTCCCCATTCCCCTCACCAGGAAAATGCAAAACTTTGGCTGGATCAGGGAACTGATCCGGTAGAAACAAAAGCATACTTTAGTAGCGCCTTTTCTTTTTATTCTTCACTGATCTGGTTCAGAACAAAACTACACAAAACACTGAGCCAGTGCCACAGAGGCAGCAGTAGCGTAGCTGGAGGCAGGGAACAGCAGGAACCTCTTAAATCCCCTCCCTGGTGGGGACAGGCGTTCCGCAGGCCAGCTCTGAAGGGGAGACCAACTTGCAGATCTGAAGTAAGCGCCAGTGAAATGCCATGCAGAGCAGAGTTGGTCAGGAATTTTTGCTTTAATTATTTTTCCCCACAAAAAAGTTTACATTGCAACTTTTGGCAGGAACAGGGCAATGGCCAGAAACTTTCTTTTTTTAAAGTTTTGTAAATAATTGAAATAGGATAGTTCAAAGGGTTTTGGTTCAAAGCCAGCTTTTTTCAATTTTAAGTTAATTTGTAATTTTAAAAATATGATATCAACATCAGAGCTATTTCTAGATTATTACCCAGGCTGTGCAGATGAAGGGGACTCCGTGGATTAATGGCTGCTCCCTGAAAAGAAGTGCAGTGCCTTTAGGATGGAATTTCCATAATCTTCTTCCTTCCTCGAACACAAAATACTTAGCTCTTTTTGAGGAGGAAATGTAGGACAGGCAGGAGTGATTGCTGCAGACCACAAAATGAGCCAGGGTGAGCCGGATCAGAATTCAGGAGTTAAACCTGACTTCTCTGGGCTGCATCCTGATCAAGTGGGAAACCTTCTGCTATTCAGTGATTTTGAGATGAACAGTAATAAAAGCTTTAACTTCAAGCACGGCTGCCTAAACTTGACACAGCAAAGAAGTGGACTCAAGCAGAATTGATCAGCTGAGGAGGCTGAACAGTCGATCAGCGATTTACCCTTGTAAAAAGTGGATTATAAAAATGCAAGACAGCTATTCTGGTTAACAGCTTGCTAGATAGGGATAGTGGAGCTTTGCATATGTCCTAAGTAACATCAGATAGCTCAGTTAACTCCTGAGATACGTGCCAGAGAAGTAATGGCAGGGTCTGGCCCTGCTGGAATGCGATGACTTTTAAGAAGTATAAAAGTCAAATGAGTTGTTGGTAGTGAAGATATCTTCCCAAGATGTAATCATGGAAAATTCCTTTCAAGAGTTGGTGTTTAGACCTCAGAAAATGCACAGCAAATTGCATTGTGATTTATTTGTCAGTGTCTTTATAGGTTGGGCGTTACTTTACCCCACAGCTGGAGTCAATTTTTAATATTTAAAAGTGGAAAGAAAGCAAAACCTAAACACATACAGATCTGTCTGTTTTAGATTGTACTTTTCCCAAACATTACTGTTTAGAATTGAACCCTGAATAGATTTCTGCAGAGGCCAGCTGGCAACACAGAATTAAAATAACTGGGACCGGGCAGACTGTATAGAAAGACCTCCTAAACTGCAGTTAGCTGATCTGGTATTCATAGTCACTCCAGAAATAAATCTAATCTTTCCCTTCTTCTGATAAAGGACATGAGGATCCATCTTCTTTTTTTTTTTACCTCCACTTCTTTCTCTTTCTTTCTCTCTTTCTCTCACTCTTCCATAGCAAAGCGCTGTACCGAGTAGGTGTGGTACATTGCATTCTTTAAATACAGTAGTTGCTGGTTACCATGAGAGCCTGCTGAAGAAACAGATAAATAGAGTGAGGTGGCAACGATGATTTACATCACTCTTGAATCACACACGTTCGGAGCAATTAATGGAGAAATAGACGACAAAGAAATTTTCCGGTGCCCATCAGCTTTTACTTGGTTAGCCAGGAAAGGCTAACAAAATAACAGCTGGAGTCAGAAACAGATCCTATTTCAAAGCCTGTACTGTACCTACACTAGAAAATTCATTCTCCTGTGGTTCATGCTCAAGCTTTGTTACGAAGTTGTGCCTGGTTTGCTGCAGCATTAAATGAACTGACAGGCCAGTGCTTAAAGCACAGCTCTGAGGACCAGGATTTGGGAATTTTATTGCCTGTTCTGCCAACAACGTGCCAGGTGATTTCAAAGCTTAGACACAAAAGTGAGTTACCATGATATAGCAGATAATCATACAACAGCTAAGCCACGGTAACTGTCTGTACATGTGTTTATAACCTCTAAGTCTGCCACTAAAGGCTAGGTAACAACTTAACTTGATCCACAGAGGAAGACAGTTAAGTTGGATCTGCCGTGGGCTGAGAGCAGAAACACAGACACGGCTCAGCCGATGCACAGCGAGTTGTTAAGCCTGTGTTACCAGCTCCTGTGTCTAAGTGCTGGGAAAAATCACTTTGCTCCTTCATATCTCAACTACAAACTGCAATGACATTGCCTGACTCACAAATGTGATGTTACCGTAGTCCTTACTAAGGTCTCAGAGATTCCCAGACAGAAGGGAGCAATGGAAATGTTTTAGCTGCTTTATTATTACTGTGGATCCACCACACAAAGAAACAAAAATCGCTAAGCCTATTCCCAACCTTCCTCCTTTTTTTAGGGAGTGGTACCTGTGGAAGAATCATTGTGCCAACTGCCAGCAGCTTCCAGCTTCTCAGAGCGTCTCTGTGTTATAGTAGACTACACATGGAAACAAGACCATCTTTGCATGGCATATCGGACTTCATGCACAATTTCAGTCTCCGAGTTGCTGGTGAGTGGCCCTGGCACCCCTGCAGGGAGCCATGGATATGTTTACCAACAAAAGAGCTCTGTAATATGCAACATATGGAGATAGGAAAAACAACTCTAATTGGGAAAGGCACAATCCCATTTGGTAACATTGTTGTACCTCTTAATAGTATTTTATTTATTCTCTCTTCCCTACTGAGGCATGGTGGGTGCCAAAAGCCAGGACCACCAAGCAAAGCTGGCTCCTTCCCAAAAACATGCCTTGCCTGAGTGGATTCGCTCTGTGAAGGATTGCAGGGAGATGTTCTCCTTCAAAGATTTTTATATGATTGGAAGGGATGTTGTGAGATAGGCAAAGAATGCTTCCAGCTGAGAAAGGCTTTAGCTTCCTGCCTGTCTAGTCCAGAGCAAGAAACTTTTTGGCTGTCTTTGTGGAGCTGCTGTCTGCAGACCACAAGGCTCTTGGTTCAAACCTCAGCTGTGAAAATGTGCACTAAGGAGCATTTATTCAGCAGATGGGGGACATCTCTGCTTGAGGAAGGCAGCTAATTCAGTGTCTGGCCAGCAGCTGGCAGTCCTGGCAAATGATATATTTTTTTAAAATGTCGACTCTTGTGGCTTGTCGTCCCCATCATGAATTTTCACATCGCTTCTTTGAAGATTAGCACAATTACAGAAGGTTTCTATTACAAACCTCTCAGGATCAGAAGGGATCCTTAGAGCAACTCCTCGCTCTTAAGGGCATCTGGTCCAGACTGGTCAGGCTCCATCATGATGGGATTAGTTTATCTTTCAGAAACCTGCAGGAGGTGAGAAAGGTAATACAGATTGCTGTAGTGGCTAATAGGAAACACCGGTGAGGAGGGCTCGTTGCTTCATATCTTAGACTCTATGTGCATTCTTTGAAAAGAAGCATCTTGCTAGCTCTAGAGGCTACCTGTAGTCATAGGAAACATGGCAAGGAATTTTCCTGACAAAACTATATACTTCATGGGAAAATCTTTTGTTTCTACTCCTCCAATGTTTTTATTTGAAAAATTTCTTGTTCATTCAAGTTTTCACCAAATTAAATAAGCACAACTCTGCTCGGATTCTGGGCAGGATATGCAAAACCAGGGCCCCTCTCTCTGGGTCCATGATACCGAGCCAGCCCAGCTGGCCAGGTCTGCCGTAGGCTCTTGGCAGTCAGGACTTCTGCTTGTAGGCAGGGTAGCCCCGGCGTCAGGACCTCTGGCAGCCAGCCCCGGTCTGCAGGGCTGGGGGAGGGATGTCAGGCAGCACACCCTGAGTCTGGAGACCCAACAACTCCAAAAAGTGAGAAGCTTGCAAGCTCTGGCTCTGACCAGGTCTTGGCTCCCTAGGTCAGGGCAGGGATGCTGGCATCCCACAGAGCCTCAGGTGGAGCTGCCTGATTCCCAGCTGCAGAGCCAAGTCCTGGGAGGACTGAGACAAGCCCCAGCATTTCTGTCTACAGGGCAAGATAGGAGGGTGGGACTGCTGCAGCTCCTGAACGTAAGTAGGAAAGACAGGAAAAAAGTTTTCAGGCCAATTTGGCCCAAGCCAATATTTTACAAATTTTTCTCAGATCAGACACTCTGGTTTTGGACCACCTCTAGTGACACAACAAAACTCACATGATAAAATAACTTGCAGTACTAAAATGGGGAATCTAGTCCAAACTAAAGAGGCCACCTAAAGGAGGCCATCCCCTTCCCTGGCATAAATGCAGTCTTATGATGAGCTGCATTTGAATCTTACTCATATGAATTACATTCTTGGCTATCTGAATGGAAATGAGTAGATTTGGACTAGATCCACCTTTTTGCAAGAATGACCCAAATCTTACCCAAATATTGCAAAATTTTCATGTCCATACAAAAATTCTCAAAATCAAGGAAATTAAAGAAAAGCAATGGTGTGCAATGAGAGCACAGGAGAGGGAGAGAGAAGTATATAACGTACAAGGAAAATATATAAAAAATCAGGTGGGACACAGAAATATAAAAGGTTCTGTCTTTCTCAGGACCCAACCCATTTTACGCACAGTGTGTATGTGCCAACAGGCATGCCATTCACATCTTCAAGTCTTTTTTCTCTCTGGGGCAAGGAAGACATAGATGTAGAGTCTCAGGATGGAAGGATACTTGAAAATCATGTAGCTGGATCTCATGTGACACAGAAAATCTCAGGGGCTGATCTCTGCATCGTGTCTCAAACTTATTGTTGAACACATCCATGTATAGATTTGACCAAGAGAGACACATCCCTTAATAAATTGCTCCAATGTTAAATTCTCCTCAATAGTAAAAATGTGTCTGCACGTATCTACCTGGTAAGATCTATTTTAAAAGTGGTGTGGCAAAGGAAAAGATTTCAGGTATGTTATCAAGTTTTGCTCAAGATTCAGACATAACAATGTTCTCACCTACCTGGAGCCCGAGGAGTTTGGCCTGGGTACATTTCTCTACAGAAACCAGTGTGTTCGCCTATCCCCAAGATTGACTGCAGTACATAAATGTGAGCCAGGACACCGTAGCCCTGCCAATTTTTCCTCTGTTCAGCATCACTTGAATGCGATGGCCTTGCTGCAGTCACTCCAATACCTTAGCCATGGAGTTGTCCCAGTGACATGCCTCTAAGCTGAACAAGGCAGTCTCAGAAAATCCTTTCCTAGTTCCTGTGGTTAAATCTCACTCTGCAGGGTCGCATGTGCTCATGACAAGGAGAGGGAATTTTCCTTCATCCCACTCTAACCAAACTTCACAACCCAGAGGAGGTAGCACCACCAGCAGCCATAAAGGTCTACATGCAGGTAAGCTCTGTCCTGTCCGAGAAACATCCTCAGTCTCAGAAACTTTTACAGAGACTCTCTGAAAAACATCAGAGAAACAAACTATGGAACAGTTTCAACCTCCTGATGAAGTGCTCAAGCAGATCAGCTAGAAATGTGGTTTGCAGGAAGAACCTGAATGGAGGCTCTGGGTCACTTTACCCCCAATTGTAATTACCTGTCATGTGGCATAGGTGATCCTTCCCAAAAAGCAAAAGACATTTCTGTACAAGAGGAGGCATACCCTAAAATATGTCCTCCTGAGGACAAATGATTCAACAGCATGCAGGGAGGGAGCAATTCCAACAGCAGCAGTGAAACCAGCCTTCCTATTCCTGGCAAAATATGACTGAGGTACTCCCTGAAGCGGCTCCTCCAAGCAGTACAGCACGGTGTTATTGCTGGGTATAAAGGAAAGAGCATTAACCTTCAGAAACAAATCCTCCTGCTTTTCTGTGTCAAGTTTTATAGCACAAATAAGGAACATGCCCGAAGGGTCTTAGCAACACTTTTATATTCCCTTTTAACAGTTTGTTTCTAAATCTGCCCAAACAAGCTGTTGTCCATCTCTCCCAGTTGTCAGGAAAGGAAGCTATAGTGCTGTAGCACTTAAATTCCTGGGTGAAATCTTGGCTGCACTTAGTCATTGAGGTATTTGCTATTTACTTCAACAGGGTAAGAACTGCACAGCTCTTACTTGCCTGAAACCACAGAGAGGGACTATCTGCAAAGTTGGCTGCAGGAGGGTTTCACAGAGCTGTTTAATGGGATTTTTGAGACTGCTGCCCCATGAGAGGGATTCTTTATGGTTTCTCATTTGGCAAATTTGGGCTGCTTTTAAATTCTGCTATCTAATACACAGGAGCAAACTCCAAAGTATGAGGTGTGAGTACGCACCCCAGGGCAGAAATTGCTTCTTTTGATAAAAAAATTACACAGGTTGTGTGTGAACTCCTGGACTTGTGAGTGCTTTTGAGCATCTCGGTCCAGGTACACACCCAAGCTGTGTCCCCCTTCTGTACTTGGACAAGAGCTGCCTACAAATGATTACGGTGTCCTCCTGCACCCCAGAAATACACCCAGAAATGGGGTTTAAGCAGAATGCAGTGTGTCCAGCCAGGTACCTGGTGTGAACAACCAGTTATCTGAGTTGCACGATACAGCCTGTCCCCTACTGCATGTAGAGATGACTGGTGATAATCCATTGCAGTTCTTTATTTTGCTATTCTTTACTTAATGGTAGCCTCAATCTGTGGGGCACCTATATTCTAGGGGCACCTCTCGTGAATGTAAACGTGATCTGCAAAGCTTTCAAAAGTGAGAGCTCCACTTTTCTACACAGTGCTACATTTGTTGAATTTATTTTCTGGGCTGAATTGCCAGTCATTGATAATGATAATAGCACCTAGCTTGTATATAGCATGCTCCAACAAAACATCTCAAAATGTTTCACAAAGCAACACAAATCCCTTTTATTTCCATATGCCTCCGGAATTTCCATATTCCTAATTTAGCTCATTGCTTTACACAATCTGATACGATTCAGGAGGAACAGGCGAAGAGGAAGGCCTTCACCTGCTGTTGTTATCCAAGAGAACAGCACTGCTACAACACACAGATGGAGAACCTGCAAGAAAGGGTAGGTGCAAACAGGTCAGTGAAGAGGGAGCCAGCAGCTGCGTGGACCTAGCCCCACACTCATGCACAGCTGCACTGAAATCATCCTCATCTTAGAGTAGAAAAACCTGTAGCCTAAATTTCACCTATCTCCTTGTGGCAGTGGGGGAGCCTCAGAGAGTGATTCATAGGACCTAAATAAGGCAGTGAGCAGGCAGCTGCCTGGAGCTAGTCAATAGGAACATCAGGCACAGAAAGACAAATGGAATTTAGCCCCAGTGGTCTAATATAAAAGATCTGCCAGTGACCAGCTCGCTGCTTGGGTGGTTCTTCTGATGGTAGTTTGTGGTTTTGGTTATTACTTTCAAAAAAGGAATGAGGATAATAAAGATTTCTGAGTCTAAATTAATCTTGTGAGGCTTGTAAAAGTTATATTCTGTACCAGCTTTGTGTTAGGCACAATCCAGTGGCTTTTATTTGCCTGAATGTCCTCGTCTTCTGAAACATGCACAGTACATGGAGATACCAGATTCTACAAAAAAACACAAGGATGAAATTCATGTTTATTCTGCATTAAAACACCCGGTGTTGAATGGCAAAGGCCTGTCAGGAGAAAGTTTCTTGAAAACGAAGCACCTCAGATAGAGCAGGATCAAAGTTTTACTTCGAATTTGGAGTCAGACGCCGTATTTTCAAAAAAGTAGCTATACTCACATGACTAGCAAATAGGCCAGAACAAAATGAGAGTTTTTAGATAAATTATGCTCTTCTGCCAGCTATTGTGAAACTCTGAAAACCTACGCATGCTTGTAAATAGATCACGCTTACATGGAAGGAGATCTCTAAATGCAGTGTGACTCATACAGCTTAAATATACAAGGATGGATCGTACACTGCACAGTGCTGGAGTTTCAGTATTCTACATTAACAGACTGGTGGTATGCAGTATTACAAGGGAGCATTGGTAAGAGCACTGGGGAAGGAGAGTGGCTGTTTACCTGGCAGATTTTGAGGAATAAAGATCCAATCGTCATTTTACTTTCCTTCTCAGTAACCACTAATCAATCTAATAATTATCAATAGGACATTTTTAAAGCTTTGGAAGGTCTCATTTCACACAATAAGGAAAGAAAATATATGGCCATCCTCAGAACATTATACTGCAGGCTTATGAATCTGCTCATCAATGTAAAATAGGACAGCTTTTCTTCTTTTGATTCTTTATAGTTATGAATACTCAAAAATGAGTTTCTTACAGGCTTAAAGTTGAGTGCATGCTAAGTGCTTTGCTGGACTGTTGCTTTGCTTAAGTGCTTTGCTGCATTCTCAGTAGACTGTGGGCTCAAATCCTCATCTGTCTTCCCCATGATTTTGGCATTTAATCTCATAGTCTGCGTCTACATAGCTCTGAAGGATGATGGACTCAGCAGCCCGTGCATCTCCGAGTCACTTGGCTGCCGTGGTGACCACTGGCCGGTTGCTTCTGCAAGACGGCCTGTTGGCGGGTCATCATGCGGCTGTGTTTGGACACGTATTCCCATGTCCCCTGGAGCATGTGTGTGGGCTGTACCTCCGATCGTGCCAAAGAGGATAGGAGTAAGGGTGGCTGGCGCAGCCCTTCTTGATGGGGGTCCTGAGACTGCCGTTACAGGACAGTGGAGATGTAGTCCAAGACACGCAGATCTTGATTCGAAGCTTTTTTGAGCAGGGAGTCAGGGATCTATCCATGGCCTTCTCAGCATTTAGAGTCTCAGATGAGCTCCACTTGTCAAAAACAAAGACTTAAAGACAGCACTGACATGTTTTATACATTTTTCACGTTATTCCACAGTAATGAGGACTATAAACATCCTTTATTCAAAACTGAAAGATGAGATTTTTGGAACATGAATCTTTGGCAAATTTGGTAAGGAAGTTGCCTGGAGCACTTAGTTTGGCTGATGAGTGTACTTGCAGGCTCGTGAGCCAGGACGGGGCAGCGTCAGCAAATGCCACAGGAAAAAACAAAGAACTCTGCTTTGCGCACATCTACCCTGGGAGCCTGCTTTCGGCCCCGTCCATCGATCAGCACATGCTTGAATGCTTCCTTTAGCTGGGGCTCTGAAACAACACAAACCATTCGCTATGAGGGAGGAAAGAAACTCCTGAGACTTCTGCAGCCTGAATTTTGAGCATCAAACGCTAACATCATTAATTGCTTCCAACCAAGCTAGCAAAGCCAAAGCGATGCACAGACATCTGTGCATGAGCAGCTCACATTGAACGCATTTAGGAACGTTGAGGCAAGTCTACTTGGAAGGCCAGTAACGTTCACTAGGCAAGTCAGTCGCTGCCAATTATTCACTGTGCTGTAATTCAGAACACGGTCCTTATGTTACAGATTTAGTGATCTCGGCCCCTGTTCAGAAAGACTTAGAAGCGCAAGGCACTCTGCTTACAGGCTCTGGCTCTGCACAGGGTTTCGGCCTGTGAAGGACACCTATTTTCATTGGAAGAGACTCGCCAGCAGCAACTGTCAGATTTTGGCCCCATGAATTTTGTTTGTGAAAGGAAAATTCTAAATCTATTATTCGACTTGGAAAACAACTGAGTATGAGTCTGTGAACCATCTTGCCATTTGAGGAGACAAATTAATGAACCGTAGTAATATATTAGTCCAATCGCCTCTTTTCTCCTATTGAAAAAAAAAGATGATATAGAAAGAGGTTAAAAAATGTTGTCTGCCCATTGAGCTGGTGCCTGTGTTTCTTGAGTTACGAGGTGCATACATTATGAGCCTGGAGGGATGCAGACTTTTGAGTGCATTTCGAAGCCTTCCACTCACTTTGCCATTGAAATGTTTGCTGACAACCTAAGAGGGTGGAGGCACCTCTGCAGTTCTCTCTGGGGGCTTTTAAGGTTTATTTTGTGTTTGTGTTGTATTCCAGGCTCGCAGCTGTAATTTTTCTACTGTCCTTTTGATATTATTACTGACCATGAGTTCATTTCCTTACCCAAACTGGCTGAGGCCTGTTTGTAGCCATCCCTTTCCCTCGCCACATTTCATGCCTGAAGAGGGATCCCACAGCCAGTGTCTCTGTGCCTCCTGAGTGGAAAAGAGGGAACACTCACCCAGCAGTCCCGCTTTCCCCTTGTCACAGGCAAGCATCCTCTCTGGCCCCAGCAGGACCGTGCAGCCCATGGAGATGGGCACTGGAGGTATAGCAATGTGCCCGAGAGGCAGGCAGGACCACTACCAGCTGTCACAGGGACACCCAGTACAGTCATTAGTTGTGGATCAAGCAACTCATGTTTCCCACAGACCAGGCATACCGCTCATGGCCCACTGCTGGTGGAGGGGGCTGGTGCTCTCTGCCCAAGCTCATCCTGCAGGAGCAGTTCTGCAGAGTCAGGCGAGCCTGCAAGGAGTCTCTGGCCTTTTACGTGCAAGGAAAGCTCCAAGAGACTCTGTAACCCCAGCCTGTCCTCTCAGCCCTTTCCCAGTCTCACATTTTTCAAGCCCCAAGGTCTCACACAAGCCCCCAGCACACCACATGTACACCAGGGCCAGCGTGAGGAGCTGGGTTTGGCTGGGTTTGGCTCCAGCCGGGCCCACAGCTGAAGCAGCCGCACCCTGGCCTGCATCCAGCTGGCGTGGAGCTGCTCCCCAAGTGTCCATAAATGCAGACGCTAGCTTAAAAACAGTGTGCAAACACAGCCAAACTGCTCTTCTACCTGGGCTGGTAAGAATGCCCATGACAAGGTAGCTCACTAACTCAGGTTCCCCTATTGCTTTCCATTTGGTTTTGTGCTGGTTTTGGCTGGGATAGAGTTATTTCTCTTTATGGTGGCTGGTATGGGGCTACATTTTGGATTTGTGCTGGGAACAGTGTTGATAACGCAGAGATGTTTTGGTTGTTGCTGGGTAGTGCTTGCACTAGTCAAGGACTTTTCTAGCCTCCCATGTTCTACCAGGTGCACAAGAAGCTGGAAGGGGAGGGGACACAGCTAAAATTGTTGATCCAAACTGGCCAAAGGGCTATTCCATACCATATAACATCATGCTCAGTATATTAATGGTAGGGAGCTGGCCAGGGGGACTTGCTGCTCGGGGACTGGCTGGGCGTCGGTCGGCGGGTGGTGAGCGGGTGTATTACCTGGGGGGTTTTTGTGTTTTGTTTTGTTTTCTTTTCTCTCTCTCTCACTGTTTTCCTTTTCATGACAATATTATTATTATTATCAATACTATTATTATTATTATTATTTCTATTATTTTACCTTAGTTATTAAACTGTTCTTATCTCAACCCACAAGTTTTCTTGCTTTTGCCCTTCCAATTCTCTCCCCCATCCCCCAGTGGGATGGGGGGGTGAGTGAGTGGCTGTGTGGTGTTTAGCTGCCTGCCAGGTTAAACCACAACAGGTTTCTTGCTGCAGCATCTGAATTGCCCAAAGCTGTCAAACGCTCAGGACATATGCCTACAAAATAGAAATAATTAAATTAGTTTAAGTAGGAGATTTTTAGCAGATCAATCAATCCCTTCACTGTTTGGGTTTTTGGGGTTTTTTTTAATCTGTCTTCTGAGGCATTAAGATGCATGTGCATCACGTTGTGAGTTTTTCCTCTGCTGTCCTTCCTTGTTCAAATAAAACCTAAGGTTCTCACTCAATTACTTTTCTCTGCAGCTCTAAGAAAAAAACCAGTAATATGATGAGACTTGTGCATCAGTGTTGGCAGCACTATCATCTCATACATTGAGTTTTTCCATGGCAGAGAGTAACTTTGCCACTAGCCCAGAATATGGAGCAACACATAGTTTACTCACAGAATCACAGTCTAGTCACCAGCTGCCCCTTATTCTAGGCATTTATTATATTAGTAGATAACTTCCCTTGGCAAGCTAGTTGCCACATGGATGAGGAAAACAAACCTTCACTTCATGGGTTGCACAACTCATTTGAGCAGATAAACCATTAAGATGCATTGACATCAGGTAAGATCCTGTTGCAACCCCTCCAAGCCTCTCCCACAGCCCTCACATCACATTCCCAGCTGAAGAAAAGCTGTCAGAACCAGAGTCCTTCTGCACATACCTGAGGTCTCAGAAGAGGTACCACATTGCTTTATATGTGTATTAATATCCTGTATTGTCATCATGAGGGTATTTCATCCTCTACAGAAGACGGTATTCAGTGCTGAATATTCACTGTCAGCATCAGTTCTTTTGAACTTCCTATGAGAGGGGAATATTTTGAATTCCCCAGACTTTGCCAAGAGAACGATAAATGATGATGGTGTAAAATTTCCATATTTTAATGGCACCCATTTTATGTTCAGGCTCGGTACTTAGAATAATCGAGTTAGTTTCATTTCTGTTTATAGCTCATTTCTGCTCAATTTCCTCTCCTGCCTTTCCCGCAGTAACTCAGCATGGCAGGGCTCGGGCTGCAGATTCTACAGGAAAAAGGTTAAATCCAAGTTAAAATTTGTTTCACTAAAAATACACTCACAGTTCATACAAACCTATTTATTGATCCTATTTTCAAAAAGCTTCACCTGTGACCTAACTGAACTAGACTACAACACTCTAAGCTTTTCATGATATGGATTTTCCCAGATATTGCTTACTGTCTGTTTCTAATTCATATGCATGTTCCTGATCTATGACAACTGGCTGGTTTATTTTTAATATCATTGCTGCACATGAGCAATAAAGGGTGACACTTCTTCAGAAACCCACAAACTAGCAATAAGCTTCTTCAGTTACAAAGAAAAAGAGCAGAGCCCTGCCATCAAGGAGAAATCATCAAATCTGGGGGAGAAGTTGCAAAGAGAAGAAAAGGGTCTTCACATGGTTTGCAACCCACATACTTTTTTTTTTTTGGCCACTCAAAGGTTTGTTGCGATTGCCAGTGAAGTGCTATACAGCAAATTTCAGCTCCACTGGCGCTATCAGAGCTGCTCTGGCACTCTGAAGTTAACCTAAAGCTGGCTTATGTAGCCAGATGCGGTTTTTCCAGTTGCAGAGGATCATTGTGGAAGGATGGAGAAGGTCACCAAATGGACACATGTGGGGCTACCAGAGTCCATCTAAGGCTCCCTGGCTCCTGGGGGAGGAGAGGGCATTTCACAGGGGAGACTCACAGTGACTTTCACGAAAGGCAACCACAGATGAGAAAGTACCATCCCGGGGCTAAACAGGCACTTGGAGGACAACACTAGGCTGGCCTAAAACCCCATTTTGCTTCCTCTTCTTAAACTGAAATGAATGTAAATAAAAGCCTCCTCCCCAGTGGCACCATCTCTCCAGCCTGCTGAAGTGGAGTGGGACGAACAGCAGGAGCATGACAGTGGGCGCAGCTGCTCTTGGTCGGGCTGTGGAGGGAGAAGCCAAGCCCTCAGCAGGCTCTGGGAACTGCTGGTGGCCGTGACCTCATGGCTGGGACCACACCACCAAGATGCACACCCAGCAATTATTCTCTCTACAGAGTGAGGGGATGTTACACTTCACATTTCTAGGTCTGATCAAGGTTTATTCAGCAAGTTCACAACTATACATAGGTAAAGAGCAGTTCTTTTCCAACAACCCCACTTTATTTTTCATCACATCTTCAGTTGGTAAAGGCAATCTGTATAAATAATACACTTCCACCTTGGCAAGCTACTAGATGTAGTAGCTTGATCTAGGGGAGGTTGGTTGAAGGATCGGGAGCACAGGTAG
>WAAD01010581.1:0-36829 GCA_013389945.1 Fregata magnificens
CCTGGCGGCTCTCTTGGCTCCCCCTGAGGTCCCCCTGGTTTGGGAAACCCCCTGAGCACGGCACTGGAGCGCTCCACTGTGGATCCTGCTGGCACCGGAGCTGCTCGCCCCGGCGATGTTGAGGCCTACGCTGTACCTGAGAAGGATTTCTCCATTGGGGTGAAACCTCCTCACCTTTATGGAGTGAAAGCAACTGTGAACCTTGTGAGATACACTGTTGATTTGAGTCTCAGGGGATGGTGAACTTGGAATTTAAGCAACCAGTCTTGGAACTTCAGGAAAATTTTTAAAGGTTGGCCTGGTGTCCTTTTCACTACTTGCTCCATAGGGAGAAAAATAAAAGAAAGAGTCATATGCCAGTGTGTCAGGCTAGAATAACTTGAGGGCCTCTGTATGGGTCAGTAATTTTCAGGTTGGCATGAGAAGGGTTTTGTATATTTAAGAACATCTTCCTCTCCAGAGAACACTGTTCCAATGAGTAACAAAGTAATGGAGGTAGAAAAATACCAAGATATATTTCTTTTGTGCCCCCGTATCCGCTAAGGTGTTCATACTGAAGTGTACTGACACCTTACTTCCACTGCACAGTAACCTGTATTATTAGAAGCTTCACTGACTGAGTCAATGCACATCTAGATATTCTAGGCATTTCCTCCACAGGAAATTTTAAACATGGGCAAGGAAGAAGAAATTTATAGTCCTTTATGCTACAGTCACTAGTTCAGAGATTCTTCTGTACATGTCTGTCCTAGGTGTATGTCTCACTCTGTGAAACTCGTTTTAGATTTTAAAAAATCCTAGATAATAATAATAAAAAACTCCTATAGTGTTAGTAATGCAAGACCTCTGAACCTCTCAATTCTGTTTAATGGTCTTTGTACTCAGCCTGTAAAGGTGTTCCTGTGGGGGGAGGAATCAATGACTCATTCTGCTTTTTAAAAGAAAGAAAGTCACCAGACCCTCTAGATACCCTTAACTGTCTCCTCTGGCCCTGAAAGGAAACCTACGTTTAAGGACTAGGTAAGGAGAGCAGAAGGGTGCTTCCCCCGCATTCCCACATGCCTCACATGACGACTGCAACTCTTTCAGCAGCCCCTTCGCCTACTCAGTGGCAGTTCTTGTCCTTTGGGCTAACAGCCATATCAGCACCGAGGATCTCTCAGCTTGGGACACTGCTCAGAATTATTAATTGAAGCCTGCCAAAGGACTGCATTGTCTTATATTTCATGTGATATCAACTCAATCAGTGCAAATCTCAATGAACCAGAAAGATTTTAAGATTGCCTTGTGCTCTAGTTGGGGGAAGAATTTGAAAGTGTTATCTACTGCTATCCATCCTATTTGTAATAGCAGTTTTGTTTCTCTTCTTTCTTTCTAAATCAACAGCCACAGTTACAAACACCACCTGTATAATAGCACTACTGCTGTGGAAACCTCATCCTAAGCAGCTTGCTGTGTTTTTCGTATTCCCTGCTCTTTGGGGCCTATCTGATGCCATTTGGCAGACACAAACTAATGGTAAGTCCTGGTGACAATGAAATGAATTCTCTTGAGATACAAAAATCTGCATGTTTGCTTTTATAAAACAACACGTGCATAAAAATTGTAATGGGTTTAAGGCAGCATCTAAAAGAAACATGTTAGCTCATTGGAAAGTAGAAGAAATAAGAACAAGTTGGGAATAAGAAAGTAAAATACTCATTAAACAAATTTTTCCAAGATGAAGAGAGAAGAACACTGCAGAAGATGATAACAGATATTCAGAATAAACATTCTGGAGGAGTATAAATATTTCAAAGAGAATTAGAAAACTCAGAAGAATGATACATTTAGTCTGTCTTTTGCAATAAAGGAGAACACTCCGGATAAAAAATCAACTGAAAGCTCAGCAAGAAAAGAAGCAACAAATTGGCTGTTAGGAGTGATTAGAAAAAAATTGAAGGAGCAAACCACAGAGAGCAACATTATGCAATCAAGTAAATCCATGCAGTTCTGATTTGCTCCATTTCAAAAATCATAATCAAATGTGATAAGGCATAAGAAGGCAATAAAAAGGAGTAGAGTCATGGGAGACTTTCACTTGAAGGAAGACTAACAAACTAGAACACTTTAGCCTGGACAAGTGATACGTAAGGAAAGCACTCAGTAAGATCATTAATAGTATGGAGAAGGTGATTAGAAATTCACTGTTTCTCTTAATAACAGAACTAGTGGCACCAAATAAAGTTATCAGGCAGCGGGCTTTATAGAAATCAAAAGAAATACTTTTTTTCACACAATGCATAATCAAAGTATGGAATTAATTGCCAAAAATGTAAATGTTTTTAAGCTGGAATTACATCACTTCAGGGAAAAATGTTCCTGGGGGCTATTAAAACCTGGTGGTCCAGAAGAAATATCCAACTCAGGAAGTCCCTATGTCTTTGATTGCCAGAGTCAGGAGGGCATTGGTGGGGAAAGGTCACTGTATACTTGCCTCATTTCTTACAGTCTTATCCTAAGAGTCCATTACTGGAAGTCTACCATTGGACTTCTTATCTGAGGCATTACGGTTGGTTTTATTATGTTTTATGTTCTACTGCTTTGTGATACAGTGCAATTATTAGGTACTGACAGTTCAGATAATGAACTGCTACAAACCGACTTTTGTAAGGGATTATTTAAACTTATCCCTCAATCAAAACTAGAGGAAGTTCTCTTACAGAGACTAAAGACAGACCCTAAAGTGCTGGAGAGGGCAAGAAAGAGCTGTAGTCTGTGATGACTTGAAGTAAATTCTGCTAATCACTGTCAGTCACACTCTTTTTAAATCAATGCCATAGCCTGTGTCAGTAAGACAGTTACATGCTCTCCCATCTGCTGCCATATTTTGCCTCTTATTTCATGAATGTTGAAATACGAATATTGTTTTCCTCTATCTCAAATTCACATTTGGCAGATGCCATAGGAATATGCACGTGACAGAACTAGCTTATCTGGGCCCACATCAGGTTATGTGTCTTGGCCTCCCTCCCTCTGGTCCCTCTGGTTGCTTCAGTAGCTTAGATGATTTCACCCACTAGATAAATTATCATGTTTCTCCTAGACAGCCAAAGGGAAAACACCACAGTCCTCTGCCTGGCACTAATCTCCTTTCCAGGATCTCCTTTCCTGTGCGTGTAGAGTCCCCCCTCTACACACAAGGAAGTGACCAGCCAGACTTCCCTGCTCCTACAGCAGCTCCAGCTCATAACCCTTAGAGGAGAGCTAGTACATATGTCAGACAACACCCTCTCATCTTCTCTCATCCCAACCCACAGCCTTGTGCCTTTGGCACGATTTTTTATCAGTGCTCTCATTATTCAGGTTCATGGAAGGACAACATCAGTAAGGATTTGCTCTCTCTGAAGTAAAGCTGTTCATTCATTTCCTCCTTCTTCAGCCACAGTCTTCCTGACTGTTCATCAGGCTCCTTCCCAACACTCTTGAGAGCCATATCTTAGTCTCCCACTGGGATGAAGGACCTGCCCTTTATCCTGCTTCTCTCTTTTCCAGAAAGCCTTGCCCTCAGACACTTGGCTTCTTTCAGAATCAAAGAAGGGTTGAGGTTGGAAGGGACCTCTGGAGGTCACCTAGTCCAACACCCCTGCTCAAGCAGGGCCACCCAAAGCCAGTTTCCCAGGACAGTGTCCAGTCAGCTTTTGAATATCTCCAGGGAGGGAGACTCCACACCCTCCCTGGGCAACCTGTGCCAGTGTTCAGTCACCCTCACAGTAAAAAAAGTGTTTCCTGATGTTCAGAGGGAACCTCCTGTGTTTCAGTTTGTGCCACTCGCCCCTTGTCCTGTCATTGGACACCACTGAAAAGACCCTGGCTCCATCCTCTTCAGGCATTTATATACATTTGAGATGTCTTTTGAGAAAGACATCTCCTCAGTAAGGTCCCTGCATGCCTGATGAAGAGGTACCTGGTGCCCTTGTTAGGAAAAGGGATAAGTACGGAGGACGTAACTGTCAGAGAAGGAGGATGGGAAGTGGCTGCAGTTCCCAACGCCCGGATGAGGCATAGATGGTGGACAAAGTTTTGTGCTTACTTGACGGTGAGTGAGATCTGCAGTGCTGTGGCAAGACTGACCTCTATTACAGCACTGTAACAGGTCACCTCTATTCCCAGATTCCTGCAGGATACCTGTGAAAATTTCATGTTTGTGTTAGTTGGGGAAAAAACCCAAATGTTCCTTATGCTTGCACAGTATCTTTTTTTGTCTGTACCTCCTTCAGCTGTTCCATAGCTCCCAGTTATAAAATTATACAGTTTGCTTTGTCACATTGTCACACTGAAGCATCCGGTGATGACATGAAACCTTAATAGAGAGGTGCAGTAACATTACTCCATAATGCTGCATCCTAGAACAGGATCTTCAGTTTGACATGCCCATTTAGGACTAAATCTCTTCTCCCCTTCATCAGTTTTATACAGATATACATCACATGAGAAATTCCCAGCTCCAAAGGCTATGAGGTGAGATAAAATCTCTAAACCAGCATTGGGGACCGAGGTCTGTGGTCCTTCCTTTGGCAAGCTCCCATGACTGCTGCTTGGGCCTCAGTAGATTAACCACTGAATAAATACAATGGCATTGTGCCACATACTTAAGGCATTTTATGGTAATCGAAGATGGCTTACTTTGGCCTGCTGTGGATAGTTAATACTGGAGTTCCCCCTAGAGGATACATAGGCTCACAGTAGATGAGTCACTTGATCTTATAAAGGTTTCCTAACATGTTTGTGTACGTGTGTGGACACTCTCATTTATTTCCAGTGCAAGCTGCTTCATTGCAGAGTGTGTAGCACCCTCTCTTATCTAACCTGAACACAGATGCTATTACCCCCTGGCAATAACTGCACTTGGGGCATAACAATTGTGTGGCACAGAGCTATTGGCTAGACTACAGTAAAATAAAGTTCTTTCCAGGCTGACGTGCATCTTTAGGAAGGATACGAATCAGTCTGGAAAGCTTATAAACCTGGACTCAAACGATTCCCAGCAGTCCTGTTATATACCCATGCCTACTAGTACCAGGGGAAGGAGTGGGAAAACGGGCAGTGGTAAACAGGGAGGATAATTTCCATGAAGTGAGCTGCAAGAATTCAGAGCTAGCAGCCTCTCCACTGAGCCAGCCCGGCAGGTCCTGCTAAAGTTTCAGCCAGGCAACTTGTGCCACATTGCACTTGCCAGTGTTTGTTGTAAGGACAAATGTTTAGGTTTGAGGCAAAACCACCATTGTGCTCCTATGTAACTGCTAACTAATAAGACGTATGCATCCTGGAAATGAGAGCTTTCCTGCCAAGTCAGCCCTTCCTATAGTTGAACCTTGGACTAGATCCCCACTCAATTCTCCCATTGTTTTGATCAAAAAAGAAGGCTTCAAAATAGCACGGGAAAACAGGTACCAGCTGAAAGCCAGAATCTTTTCATATCAGAAACCGTCCTATATTAAACTCTCCCCACTAATCCCTTTTCAGAAGATAACACAGGGCATATCAGCAAAGTTATATGAACAACTTGTACTTGTTCATTTATTAGGCAAAACTATGAAGGATTATCAAATAATTCACACTACACTACACTCAGGCAGTTTAATGAACTAACTATATCTTGTGATGCACTTGTCCAGGTTTTCCACCATGTCTAAATTGAATCATTTAGTAAATGTCCTCTTACAGTCATCACGAAGCAGTGAATTTTTACATACAGCTGATGTCTCCCCCTTCTTAATAAAACTGAAGGGTTAGTTGAGCCTACCGAGACTTCTAGAGAACTTTGTACTCCTCTGTGTCTTTTGGCTGAATGTGCATATTTCAAATGTGTTAGATTCAGATGTGTTGTTAGATAGAGAAGTGTATAAGAAGAGTCAAAGTTCACGATATTCCTCCCCTTCCCTCCCTGCACACCACAGCTGAGTCAGTGGAAATGCCCGCTTCTTTATCACCACTGATGCTAGCTCAGCACCCAGAGGAAAGCAAGCTCTCTCCCCTTCCCTGTGTGCCCAACCAGTGAGACCTAGAGGCTGGGAAACCCTCCCTAACTCCCAGTTGTGGGTGTGCAGCAGACTGAACTCAGTGGGAGCTTCCCAGGGAACGCGACTGCATTAGGATGATCAGTTTAATTAAGTCTCTATGTCAAGCAAGTTTTCCAGTTGCTGCCCAGATGTTCTGTATGCATCAAGGATATTCTTTCTGCCAACCCATCCAGGAGCTAAAAATTTGAAAACCTGGTTATCTCAGAGAGGCAAATCTCCTTTGCATATTAAATCTGAGCCCAGTTGTAGCATGCTCCTCAACTTTCTAAGTTTTTGGGTCAGTTTGTTTCTTTTAACTTGGCAAGTATGTATAGCACACGTTGCTACCACTGGCAACGCTGTGCAAGCCTCACCTGGGGGCTCCCTAAGGCCAAGTTCTTGTGAAAACAAGGGACGTGCATTTTATGTGAACAGTCTCTGCATATTCTTAGGCAGGTGAAAGAAATGGTTTGAAGACCAGGTAGACAGTGCATGCAGGGTCCATGCAGGTTCCCCACAAAAGTGGTGAAGGATGGCAGCAGGGAGGTCCCTATGGTTCTGTCGTGGTTTAACCCCAGCCAGCAACTAAGCACCGCACAGCTGCTCGCTCACTCTCCCCCGGATGGGATGGGGGAAAGAATCAGAAGAGTAAAAGTGAGAAAAATTGTGGGTTGAGATAAAGACAGTTTAATAAGTAAAGCAAAATCCATGCACGCAAGCAAAGCAAAATAAGGAATTCATTTACTACTTCCCATCGGCAGGCAGGTGTTCAGCCATCCCCAGGAAAGCAGGGCTCCATCATGTGTAATGGTTACTTGGGGAGACAAACACCATCACTCTGAACGTCCCCCCCTTCCTTCTTCTTCCCCCAGCTTTACATGCTGAGCATGACGTCATATGGTGTGGGATATCCCCTTGGTCAGTTGGGGTCAGCTGTCCCGGCTGTGTCCCCTCCCAGCTTCTTGTGCACCCCCAGCCTACTCGCTGGTGGGGTGGGGTGAGAAGCAGAAAAGGCCTTGGCTCTGTGTAAGCACTGCTCAGCAATAGTGAAAACATCCCTGAATTATCAATACTGTTTCCAGCAGAAATCCAAAACGTAGCCCCATACTAGCTACTGTGAAGAAATTTAACTCTACCCCAGCCAAAACGGGCCCTTTCTACCCCACACTGAAAGAGCAACTTGGTCCTTCAGGACCACGTCCCTAGACAAAACTGCCTGTTCTTTGAAAGCCGGTAAGGACTTGGTATAACCTTACCAATAGTTACGTGGAGACTCTACAGTGTAAAGGGCCATTCCTGGCCATCTCCTCTTCCTCCTTACTCGTCAGTGCAAGAACCTTCTCTTTTGTGGCTGATAATTTGAAAAATAAACTTCCTGCCATCTCACTTCAATAAAATCCATCCTTTCTTCCTTTCTCCCATTTTCTTTCCCTTTTTCTCTGATACTCTCTATTTTGTCATTTTTACTCTGTTATTTCACTTACAACAATCCACGGGAGTGCAAAAATGTTTTAAGACAAAGTTTGTATTTTCCCTTCTCTGACTTTTATGAAGGAGGGTCTGTATTCCCCATTGTGTGGTTTCAGACTTAATCTTCACAAGCCGTGTCTCTCTTTCCTTCTAGGACTCTATGGCATTTTATTTGAGAAACACAAGGAGGCTGCCTTTGCCAATTACCGTCTCTGGGAATCACTTGGATTTGTCATTGCCTTTGGTTATAGCACCAAATTGCAAGTCTACATCAAACTGTACATTTTATTGTCTGTGCTTGTGTTGTCTATGGTGACATATGGAGCAGTTGAATACCTTGAAGCTAAGAGCTCCCCTGGGACATCTACTGCTACAAAGAAGGAAAATGGAGGACCCTTCACCCAGGAAACAAACATATAATCCAACAGGGTCAGAGCGATGGAGGCAAACTGGCCAGCTCCTACTGGCATGTATCTAAGGGTGTTCCAACATGTATGGTCTCCAGAAAGGGGGTAAAGGAACAGATTTCAAGGCCAGTATAATGCAAATGTCTTAGGAGTAAAAATCTCTTCTGACATCTCAGCTTTATAAGTGATGACTTCACCCTTTCATATAGACAACAAACTAAATGTTTTCTCTTTTTTAATTAATGAAGTCTTAATAAACGTAAACAAGACTCTTAAAGTCCTCACATTTTTGTATCTGTGGATCAGACCTAGTTACCATAGCTTTACAATCAAACCTGAAAGCCCACATGCAACATCAGAAGATGACAGCAACTGGGGTTGCTCAGCTGACCGCAGACAACACACATCATTACAAGGAACCACTATTTATAAAGATTTATATTGTTCTTATCCTGCATTGTTTAACACTTGCTGCAAATAACATCAAGTTATAAACTGGCTATATCTACAGCGCATATCTGAACACCGCAAAATCCGCTAACTGCTGAGTCCACCAACCTGTCTTAGGTCAGCAGACAGCTGTGTTTCTGCCCATGCCATCCCTCTGTCCCAGCACTCTTTCCCTTTTGGTTTTCCTGTTTCCAATTTTTTCCTCACCACTTAGAGCAGCTTTCTCCCAAAACAGATGCCTTCTGCGTGACCAAATCTTTCAATCGTGATGAACTTTCTCCACTTTGCCATGCACAGACAGAGCTGTTTTCAAGATAAGCAGCCAGGGCATGTTATTTGGGGAACCCAGCCATGCAGAGGATGCAGATAACAGTGCAAGTCATAGAGTGAGAAGGAGAAAAGGAGGATGGACCTATGCTGTAATATCTCCTTGAGACCTATATGCATCTAGCAGTGCCTCAGATGAGGACTTCCCTCATCTCATTTCAACTTCAGTTTAGTTTTATACATACTATATTCTTTCCAGATTTGTTTTTTTGTGGTTTTACTGCAAGGAGAAGAGTGCTACAGTGCAGGTACTGGGCAGTGTCCCTACATCTTGATAAGAAGGCACTGTACAGATATCATGATCATTACTAGTAATGACACTATGATCAGATCCTGCATATGAGGCAGACAGCGTAAAAGAAATTGAAGACAAATGTTCGTCACCAAGATTAGTGCTGCCCCTGGAAATAAACTACATGGCTAGTTAAGTTGCTGCATGCCATGGAGCTAACATTTGAAACTACTTCTTCTCAGATATTAACCATAGCGGGAGGATGAGGCACCATATGGTGTGACAACATGATGGAAATCAATAATACAATTTATGTGGAAAAAAATCCCCAAATTGTTAGGGCTTTTAAATAACAATACCTTTCAGGCTACTTTAGTATCCCTCTAACATTTCTCGTTCCCAAGCACCTGGACTCCCCTCCAGACTTCACCTGTGTTGCCTCATGGCTTTTCATAAGATAAGCTTCTTTTCCAGGTCTCATACAATTAAGTAGAGTTCATTATGTCCTGCAGAAAAGAAGGCGACAGGTGAGCTCCCTCACAGATCCACCTTTCTCTTGTGGCTTTGCCCTGTCAGCTCAAAGGCATGCTGTTAATCTTTGTTGGAAATACAAATGGCAAAACTATTGTGGCTGCAGAATCCTGATGGCCTCCTAGCTGCCCAGAGATTAGATGGATTTGCTAGGCTGCTGCTGATTCTCCCCCAGCTCTTATCTCACCCACAGCAACAACAGTGTTCATCCTGCAATGAAACAATAGCTTTTATCAGTCTGACTCTGACTGTGTGAGGTTAACGAGAGCAGCTGTAGCCATCTCAATGGACACTAGCTTTGGGGTTTGAAGTTGTAGCCAGATGAATCCCTCCCCAGTCACGTGCCTGAAGCCTTCAAGAGCTCTAAAGCTGGCAATGGGTAATAAGCCTGCTAACGCTCATCTACTGAATGCCCTGTGCTCCCTGGCATCCTCAGTCCCAAACTGTGCTTCCCTAGAGATCTAGGAGGAGAGTCAGACCTTCGCACAAGAGAACCATGAGACAATGCAGGTAATGAGGACACTGAGTGAGGGGCCACCTATGCCAGACAGGAGGAGAGGCCCTGAGAAAGGACAGCTGAGCCATTTCTTTCAGAGACTTCAGGGACTTAGGCTAGGTCACACACCGATCTCTGTTGAGGTGTCAGGGAGCCCGTGGATTATGGCATTCATCTGCAACACAAGATAGTGAGGTTCAAGTAGTTAATATTGATACATTAAGAAATTGCTTTCATGAGGCACATAATATCATGGCGTCTAATGGCATGAGCCAATGGTCCAAGCAGCTGGAGGGTCTCAGATACAGGCACAGGAGGTGGGAGACATGCAGGGGTTCAACCAGCACCTGCAGCTCCCAGGGCACCTACGCCTCTGCCTGTGCATGGCCCTATGGAGCAGGGTCCCCCCACGAGGCCGGCGGGGACAGAGGTCCATCCTGGGCAGGTGGCGGGGCTGAGCCGCTGAGGGAAGAGAGCACCGTGAGCGAGGGCAGAGGGCAAGGAGCGACACAGGAGAAGGGGGAGCCGCCGGTGACGGGCCTTCTCCCTTCTGGGCGCCCTGGGGGTGCGCGTCTTCCCCGGCCGGCTCCGGTAAGAAGGCTGCGGGCAACTAATACAGCAAACAGCCCCAGCCCCTGCAAGGGAAGAGCCGCAGCAGCTGGGGTGAACTCTGCCGAGACCCGCCACCTGCGCGGCCGGCCTCAGCCTGAGGGAGGGCCGGGCCCGCCCCCGCCCTTCTCCATNATGTGCGGGCCCCCGCCCCAGCATAACCCGTGACCACGGCTTTAAATACTAATACTTTTGCTAACGCAAGCGCGATGTGGAGCAGTTCAGCCTCGCTCCTGCGCCCTCAGGGACGTTTGTTTGGTGCTGGTAGCAGTATCTCACCGCTGAGAGGCTGCATGCCATCAGAGCGCCGGGCGGTGTTTTTACGGAGCGTGCCCCTGTGGGTGAGCAGCCCTGTGCCCTGACTGCAGCCCAGCAAGGCAGGCAGCTTCCAGACCCATGTTACGATCTGTCACCCTGAGGAATTAAAGGCTTGATAGGAAAGACCACCAGTCAGCCTGCTGAGTTTAATCACACAGAGACATTCCACGTTAACTCAGCAAACAAACACTTTTAATGCCTAACCATTAAGGATCGTACTTCCTCCCACAGGTGTAAAACTGAGCAACTGGAAGGCGTGAACTGCTGGAAGCAGCCGTGGTTGGCACGAAGCTCAAGCTCACGTGAGTGCTTCCCCAGGGACATGGGCACAACTGCGCAGCACCGGAGCTGTGAGGTCACAGACGACGGCGTCCTGCTCTCCTCAAGGTCTTCGCTTCTGGGTGCCAGTTGGCAACAGAGGTAGGTAGGTAGGTGTTAAACTTGAGCGTGGTCAGAGACAGCTGTAGCGTTTTTTGCATTGTGGAAGAAGGTCTGCAAACAGGTGAGTGGGTTTCCAAGTTATTATGGAATGGGCTGAACACAGAGCCCTCTGGCAATGCAGGCTAATGAAGAGGTGGGCATTCATCTGGGCACACATTTATACAGAGCAAAGTGAGTGAAACTTATGTTTGTTCATTTAGACCAATGCATTATCCTAGAGTTACTGTATCATAATGGCACTTCAAGAGCTTCTGCTTATGTGATAAGACTTCCTTAAAAGCAGGCAGGTGTTCTTTGTTAGTTAAAATGTTTTATTTTCTTTACACTCAATTACCAGGAAGTTTGAAGCTGACATTTGTTATATCTAGGCTTGGTGAGCCAATTTCCTGTAAACTACTGCCTGAACACCAGAGGTATGAAAGATGTTCCATTAATACAAGCTGACATGAACAAACCACCAAAGAAAACTTCATTGTTCAGACATTACTAACAGCTTAATTTATGATTACCTAGCGGAGACCGTGATGACACAGTTTACTACGCACTGGATTCATGTACAACAGTGCCTTTTGCTGAAACACTGCTAGTAGCAATGTTGAGCAGTGCAGAAAAGACAAAGCTAACTGCAGTCTGTAAGTTGACTCATCCAAATGCTTAGCATGGCTACTTTCAATTACATCATTTTTTCCTTAATGTATTAATCTTTGGCCAAGGATTTGAACCAGCTACTAAAAAACTTGTTTAGTTTTCTCTATTTTTTTATTTTTTTTTTCATTTTGTCATGTGACATAGTGCTGTTTAATAAGCAGACAGGAAAGAGAACTCCCAGGAAAGAAAGTGGAAGCAAAGATAACAAACATTTCCTGGGACCACCACGCAGGGTTTGTGTGCAAGCCCAGCAGCAAGCCCTCAACTTCCTGGCATCTGAAAAGAAGCACTGACTGCAAGAGACACAGCAAGACTACTTTCACCTTCGTGGTGTTTTGTGTAAGTCCCATTACATCATGACCGCACTTCATTAGCCACTTATCATGTTTCTTTCCTGTTCCTTATAAACCCCTCACCCAAGGAAAGCTCTCACTAAGGAGAATTCAACTGCAGCCTGTACAGGGATGGAATTTCTGATCTCTAAGGGAATTCAGAGGAATAATCCCATTGCAGTTTAGATCTTGCTCCCTTCCAACACTGGCTTAAACCTGAAATGGAAGAGTACTGCAAGTCTGACTGTAAAACATTGCTGTATATATTAACATACGTATTACATATTTGGAATATAGAAGGTCATCGTATACAGAAATTCAAATTTTGGCCACAATTTCAGCCCATTAATGAGGCCTAAAGTCCCCTTCCTCATTCCTCACATCCTGGACCAAAGCTTGCTTCAAATCCCTTCATTTTTAGGCAATGATTCCCTCACTACAGGATATAAGAGGTCCCAGGGCTATTTTTAACCTACACACTACAGTCCTATGATAAAGTAGCCATATACTCCTAACACCACTGCCCTGCTTCCGAGCCTCACTGAAATACCTCCTGGACCCTTCTCTAAAACCCTCCTCCCATCAAGGCTCCGTTGAGACTCTCCTGGCTTTGCTCTCTGGATTGTAACACACTTGTTACAGACTCCACAACACTGCTTGTAGAAGAGCTCTGTGACTGCTTTGTGGTTACCCTCAGAGCCTGTGAGCAGCAGCAGAATGCATTGGACAGCCAGTTATACGAGAGTCACCAAATGTCAGAGTGGAGAAAGAAACATGTTTTTTCATCCTGCAAGAATTTTTGAACTGTTTTTCACATTCAAATAAAATAATGAGAATCTTAAACTGTTTTGTGACTTGTGAAACTTTTGAATTATGCTAATTTACATTTTGATAATGGTAAAGCATTTCTTTTCACATTTGGGCTTTTAGTTTTAAAACTAAATTGGCATTTAAAAAAAAAGACTTTCTGAACCATTGTCTTTTAAAAAATGAAAATAAGATATTCTGACAATTTCAAAACAAGAAAATCCAAATGAAATAAAAAAACTGGCAAAAGATTACTTTTGTTCTCTGGAAAAAAGCTTTCCATCTCAACGAATTGTAATTTTTCCACAGAAAAAGCATCCCTGGCTAACTCAGCTGCACACTGCATTGAGTACTTCCAGGTGTGACATGTCCCATTGGTTTCTGTAGTTATTTGGAAGGCAGAGGCTACTCATTCTGGAGTCTAAAACTCAACCCGAAAAGAAAGAGCAAGGATGTCACTCTGGTAATAGGATGTGAAGGAGTCTTGTCTAGCGTATGTCCTGCCCACTTTGTATTTCTTTTGCTTGCTACTTACTGAGAGGAGGTGGAGGTTGGTGTGTTAATGCTGTGTCAGAATGGTCCTCGGCCCAAACACTCTTCTCTCGTCCAAGGCACTCTCCATTCCAAACACGGAGTCTAATCCTCAGGGAGTGGCTCTGTAGGGTTTCAGGAAATTAAAACTGAGAGAAACAGCAACGCTCTCAAATCTACAGGTTCATAGGACTTTTTGCCCCCTATGCCACCAGCCAGTAGGACAGGTGTTTTAGTTTGAGTCGTCTTTATTTTGAGCTAGCTGGGGAGGGAAGAGGACACTTCATGAACTGTTTATATGAGAATTGCTATGGCCAAAATAACTCAAAATGTGTTTCTTACCCATAAAAATAGATGGGGACCATCATCTACTTCCACTATAGATAATGGGAAATGGTATTTCATTCAGAATCTACATACATTTCTATATAATGTTATTTTATTGAGAGGAAAGCAATGAGACAAGAATGTGCCCTGCTCATCAGGAACTGGGGAGGAGCTCACTGGAGGAATAGCAGAAGATTAGCAGTGAGTTAAATCAGCTTATGTCAAAGGAGGAAAAGAGCACTGGAATCAATGTGCGTTTTCCTACTATCTACCATCAGTTTTGCATCAGACTTTAGTCTTAACCAAGAGAGTTTGCTCAGGGCAGGGTAACATGGTACGTTAGCAGAATGTCTCAGCAATGCAGCAGTGCACAGCAAGTTTTACTAGGCAAAGTTACAGCCACTAGGCTGAAGGCAGTTGCAAAAAAAAAAAAAAAACAAAAAGAAAATTCTCAGTATCCAAGAATTACAAAAGCTTTGAGACAACTAGTGGTCTAGTAAGCTACCTCAAAGAAAAAGTAAATAAAGTGTGGAGACATATAACTTTGCAGCAATCGGTGCTTTGTGCTGCCTTAACAGCTATCTGGAGTCAATGCCCTTTTACATATCTTTCAGCTTAAACACAGCCTTTGACTTCTCAGTCATGGACCATAGAAACACATAGTGGTGACGTGCTTTGCAAATACCTTGAGAGTGACAGGCATTAAGAATACAGTGAGGGTGATGACTGCTAGCAAAATCTATGGCATTAACTTCATTGTTTCCTTCCTGGCAATTCTGTTTTCTTTCAGCTAGTAGGATGGAAACAATGGCAGATGACTGTGATACAAGAGATATCTTGAGGCCTTTGGTGTTCCGTCTCCATGAGAATGTCCCTGCAATAGTCCGTGAGGTTTTACTGGAACGCGGCTGGACTGAATTTGACAAAAAGGAGCAAGATGACGCAGACTGGAACCTGTACTGGCGGAACTCACCTTTCCGTATGACAGACCACCACAGCATTAAACCATGGCAGAGGCTCAACCACTACCCAGAAGCTGTCCGTATCACCAGAAAAGACTATTTGGCAAGGCATCTGAAACGTATGAAAGGAGCATATGGATCAGCTCTGTATGAATTTAGTCCAGTGGCATTCGTCATGCCCAACGACCATGTCAAATTTATAGCAGAATACAGCAAGGAGAGGCAGTCAGTAGGCAGAAGACCTAGCTACTGGATTTGCAAGCCTGTGGATCTTTCCCGTGGAAGGGGCATACTCATTTTCCAGGACATTAAAGACTTGGTATATGACTGTACAGTCATTGTGCAGAAGTACATTAGCAACCCCTTGCTCATTTCAGGGTATAAACTGGATCTGCGCCTCTATGTGTGTGTCACCAGTTTTTGCCCCCTCACCATTTACACTTACGAAGAGGGACTGGTGAGGTTTGCAACTGAAAAGTTTGACCTTGGTTCTCTGGACAATGTCTATGCCCACCTGACAAACACCAGCATCAACAAATACGGAGCTTCATATAAAAAATATAAAGAAGGGATTGGCTGTGGCTGCAAATGGACATTCAGCAAATTTCGTTCTTACCTTCGAATATTTGGAGTTGATGACATGCTCCTCTGGCAGAAGATCAATAACATAGTGATTCTCACCCTGCTTGCGGTAACCCCCTTACCAGTGGCTTCCAATTGCTTTGAGCTCTTTGGCTTTGACATCCTGATTGATGACAAATTCAAGCCGTGGCTTTTAGAAGTCAACTACAATCCGGCCTTGTGTTTAGACTGTTCCATTGATGACACTGTGAAAAGAAAACTTCTTCACGATATTGTTGAACTGCTGAACTACAAACAGATTGACACCTTCAGGCAAAACCAAATGGCTGGGACAAGGGCTGGCAGAAGGCAGGTGCCCTGGAGCACAGCTGGTGAGCATGCCACCAGGGAGGCTCCTGGCTTACTCACTTGCCGAAAAGTGGCTAAATGTACTTCTGCTTCTTCTGTACAACCTGCCCTGCAGGCTGCAAGACGATCAATTTGTAAGGTGGCAGCCCTGACCAAGAAAACTGCCAGAGCACATCCAAGAAAAACACTGACTTCCCAGCTGCGGGAAAGGATGAACATGCCAAAAATACCCTCCCAAGCAAAAGCTGAAGCTAAAAATAAACAACTCCCAGGAGCTGGGCATTCTCCACACAAGTCTGCCCAATTCAACCACTGGTTACCTACACCCAACTTCTGCAACTACGAGTTAACCACACGCCCCTATTTCCTCTCTGACAAAGACCAGAGGCCTATCCCCCGGGTAGGAGATTTTGTCCTTATTTTTCCTTTCAATGAAGCTGCACTTCAAGCTTCCAGGGATGGGACAGATGTAAAGAGCATCATAAAGGAAATAAACAAATTAGTGAGCAAACAGTTACCATCAAAACAGCAGAACACAAAGAAAAGTGTAGGCTATCTAACTTCTGTGTAAGTTCATGATGTTAGGTTATATAGACATATCATAAATGAGAACTTTAGCTTGAAGGAGATAGATGTACACACTGAAATTGTATTAGAAAGATACCTCAAACAATACACAATTTGAAAATTGTAATTTAGCAATTACCATGAGAGAGTATTTTTAAAAATTGAAGTACTGACTAATTTTTGAAGTAATTCTTGCAGTATTAAAGTAATCCCAGAATAAAAATGGAGAATTGCATTTCTCAAAACATCCTCGGAAATGCCGGTCTTTGTTTATTACTTTTCTCAGCGATCTTTGCTTCTTTTCTTTTCCTAACTAAGGGGGCTTTATGACTTTAAAAACTGGTCACTTTGCACTGGGGAGCATTCAACATGCACTCAGTTTACAAAGATGCAGGTAATATGAATGGCGCAAAGCTATCATGTTTTTGAAGAATCCAGTGAGCTTCCCGACATTCATTTCCAGAAATTAATTTTGCATTGTATGAAACAACAGTATGAAATACCTTTCGTTTTATGACCAGTAGGATTCTGTAGAAATTCTTATGGAAAGTAATTTTTAAACAGTCTATATACTGCTTCACTGTTTTGTTTCAGAAAAACTCTTAATAAAGAAATAATTAGGCTTCCCAAGGTAACAGAGGGCAGAATATAAACGGCAAATACCACATTCAGAAGACTGGATCAAACCTCTCTCATGTAGACTCTGCATTAGCCACCTGATGGGTACAGTGGTTAGGCAGCTTTGTTTTACTTGCAATAAACCTTTGGTGATCAGCTGTGCATGGAAAAATACTAACACTGAACTGAAGCATTTGAGATGATGGTCAAAATACTACCCTTCCTTTGTACCTTCTTGCTGCCCCCAGCTGTTTGAATGGAAGTAACTGTTCAGAAGTCACAGCGTATTCTAAATTTGAATCAAAGTTGAGGCCAAATACTGGCTGTAGCATGCTTCCACTAATGCCAGAAAACCTGTGGAAAGACGAGAATTGGGGTTTCCCAACTGTGTTCCATGTCCCTGACGGATTCATAAGATTTTGTTCACTATAAACCCTCTAGGGCAAAAAACATAGTGAAGTAGGTATGTGTATTGCTACAGTTTAAGTACATATGCAGTCACACTTAGATTGCATTATTTGTGTTCCTAGAAAAACGAACTATAGCTGGTAGAGCCATTACTGCTTCTGGTTAACTAATGCAAATGGAAGGCAGAAGAGACAGGGTGTGAGAATCGGCCTGAGAAAAATAATGTGGCTTGTGTCATAACTGGTCTGTGAAGGACTCCCAGTTATAACATACCTGACAGAGCTTGTCATTTGTGTAGGTATTTTTCTGTCTCCTCCTTTTCAAACCAAATTTGTGGCCTTTATTTCAATAATCCGTTTGCTATTACACTATAAAATATTACTTGAAAAACATGTCTTGGTAAAAATGGTGGCCACACACTGGTTGACAAAGGTACTGTGAAATCCTCAGTAGTCTCACCCTTTGATTTCACCAATGGAAGTTTTGCCATTGATTTGCCAGAAAGAAGAACCAGGCCTATACTTATGTACCATTATGACCTCCCTGTAAGCAGGAGCAAACATGGTGAATGCACACATCAGCGAGGTGTTTGCACACATACATGTCTGCATGCACACGGTTTTAGAGACTTGACTTGTGCATATCCCCCATGTGTTACACCTGTGCAGGATTGCAGGCCTAATTATCCCAGAATCAGAATGCTTCCTGCAAGTACAGTAGGGAGTGCTTAATGAAGCAAGGAGGAAGCAGAGTACAAACAAAATTGTTCTTTATTTAATTTACAATTAGAAGGGATTGTATACACAGGAATGGCAAACGGTGATTTAAGGCTAAAAGCTGCAAACAAAGCCTGTTTTCTGTATTACTATAGAAACAAAGAGAATGTCAGCATATTGACTGGAGAACAGGGACCTTTTGTTAAAAGGAATTCCTGGGAATAAAAACAGTGGTCCTTTACAAAACATTAGTATCGCATCTAGTTTCCCAGCCAAACTGAAAACATTAATCACATTCACTTTTTTCATGATGCTTAACTGAGAAAAAAAAACCAACATAGATTTGTTTTAGTCATGATAAGGCAGCATGGGACTGAAATTCTTAGTGAAACACACGGAAAACAATGGTCTCTTGGATTTCTTTTAATTAGAGTTTCCTTTTACAAAACACATATTATACATTAAATATTTTAGTAGTGAAAAGCACAGGTTTATAAATTGTTCCTTTGTTATACAGGAGTAAAGGAAAAACAATGCAATTTTATTATCACACCAGCTGGCATCAAACTGCATGGATGTTCAGGGCATCATAATTAAATTCATAAACTGCAGCATGTGTATGATCAATATTAGCAACACTTCTTGCTCTATTCAGTCTACTCCTTCCAAAGATGCTTTGTAATTTGAATGGTGGTTTGCTGACCGTCTGACCCACTAGAAACTGAAGAGAAGGAAAAGCAGTTCCATAATCTTGCAATTATTTTGCACTTAGGTGTGAGAAAAGGCTAAAGCAGCATGCTAGGGAAGTGTGTTTGTTGCTACAGGAATTTGAAGGGCATGAGGAGACAATTGGTCTTCTCAGTCAATGGGCAGGTAATGAGCTGAGCTCTACAGGGGAAATGCTTCAGTGCTTTGGAAAAATTCAAGACAGATGATGGACAGGCAGTCTACAGGGAAGGCAGATGAAAGCAGCATCTGATAAGTGATTAATCCCCCTAGGTATCAAGTGCAATCCAAAGAGCCTTGAAGCTGGAGAGATTCACTGACCAGAAATATTTTTCCACTGCTGGAAGAATAAAGGCAGTAGTGGGAGAGATTAATGCAAAACCAAAGCAACATAGAGGAGGTCTGAGGAAAGACTGCTGGAGGAAAAAGAAAGGGTTGTTTCATCCAGAATAATGACCAGGATGGAATAAATATTACATTTTGTCTTCAAATGCATGAGACAGAGTTCTTAGATTATGGTCATATAATTATTGAATAATTTACATTGGAAGAGACATCCAGAGGTGTGACTATTCACTGAACTCCTGCTCAGGTTTTGGTCTAATGTATAGCTCATGATAAGGCCTGGTGCATGCTGTGATCTTCTGCTCCAAAGAAGCCAACCAAACTGAAAACATTAATCACTTCCACATTTTTTGTGGTGGCTAACTGAGAAAAAAAAAAAAAACAAAACCTGTAGATTTGGTTTAGTCAGCATAAGGCAGCACTGAACTGAAATTCAAAAAGCTTTGTAGATTTGAGGTTCTTAAGCCATGCTCCTTAATTGTAGTCACTTTTGTAACTAACTAGCAGAAAAACAAGGGAAAGTGTGAACAGTATCATGAAACAAACACTTTGATGAGAAGTACTATGGGTATTTATTTTAATGTTACATACACAGAGAGGGCATGACTGCATTTCCTTCAAGTCTCACTCGAGACATTTCATTCAGGTAAGGTTATTCCAAACTGAGCACCAGTCACCAAACCAAAGTAAATTTCAGCCCTACAGATCCATCCATTCATTTTCACAAGGCTTAAATCTTCCTAACAGTTCTGACGTGCCGGGAAAGTGGGTTGAGCTACTTACATACAGTGCAGCCTTTTGAAGGGAGGAGTCACTTCTTGTCTAGGGTGATATTACCCTCCTCATCTTTGATTCGAACTCGTCCAGTGGAGTACTTGGTTTCTTGTCTGCCATTGCAGTACACAGTTTTTACAGTGCCATCTGGGTACTCCCGCCTCTTGAACTGCGCAGTGTGAACTTCCTTTTGGCCATTAGTGAATACCACTGTTTTGTTTCCATTCCTGAGAGAAATAGCAATGAATGAAGTGATGAGAAGGCACTATCTGTCATTAACCTATCTCACTGAGCTGTCTAATGTGGCACGATGAAAGTGGAAAATAATGTCAAGTGACAACTTTCTCAGGTTATAAGTCACCTCAGAATTTACGTGGGATGGCATTAGAGATCTGATCTCACAATAAGATTTCAATACAAAGGTAGTTCAGTACATAGTATAATACCTAATGGATGGTGGGATCTGCATTATACAGGACTTCTTCATGCAGGGATCTCAAGACATTTCGCAAGCAGGAAATCTATTTTATAACAGGATCCTCCCTAAGCCCAGAAGAGGCGTGTGTAAGAAAGTCCTATTGTTATTTTTCCTCATTTTACATGGAGGAATAGAGAGATAATACATGAAATGCCTTGCCCAAGATCAGAAAGGGAGCCAAAAAGCTAGCAATAGAGCTCAGGAGCCCTCATCCTGAGTCCTTTAGTACCCACATTGTTAAGACAGACAACTGGTGATCTCCCAGCAACCCTGGCCAGTGTAAAGTTACATGGAACTAAATGAGGAATATTTCACAGTCACTTTGCCAGTGATAAATGGTCATCCATCATCCAAGGTGGAAGTGAACAATTTTCAGTGCCTCATTGTAGCAAAACCCTCGTCATCTTACAAATCCTTTCCTCTTTCATCTGGAAATTTCCCAGCCATGCAGAATGCAACCACAGTTTCAAATGTCAGTATCATTGCACCTGTGCCCAACGCCTGGTTCCTGTCATTAACATGAGACTTACTTTTCTACTTTTACTACTGTACCATCTGGGAAAAAAGTTTCCTTGAATCCGTCACTATAGAGGCATTTCACTGTGTGATCTGGGAACACAATTTCTTGTGTGCCATCAGGATAATGTTTTTCTGTGGAAAAGAAGATGTAAAAAGTCTGTCTAGTATTCTTTCAGTCTAGTATTTCTTCAGAGCTAGATCAGATTTTTTTTTGACATTGTAGTGAGGATGGAAATGACATCCAGCTTACTGCTAAAGAAATTAAAGAATCAAATAATCAGATAATCAAAATTAGAAGAGGTGCACTTACACCCCATTGTTATCTTTGCTTTGTAACAGGAAACCGAGCAGTAAAGTGATGGAACGTACTGGAAGTCAAGTGCAAAGACAATGCAAATTGAGAAGAAAAAACCCAATCTGCTGGAGTCAGAATCAGATGACACTTTCATAATAGAAACCTTCCTGCACATGTAGTTCACATTTATGAGCTCTTGCATACCTATCTGATTATTAGGGAACTGCAACACCTCCAGGCCATCTGGATAAGCAGTGTGGGTTGTCTGGGCATCAGCATAATAATAAATCTGGAAGGAGAATGAAGTGTTTGTAGCATGTTCACAATGCTTGCATAAGCAGATTCAACCATAACAATGTGCTTAAAAATAAGCCATCTTAAAAAAGTCATTTCAAGGTCATTTTCTGTATCTGCCATCCATAAAAGTAGCTATGTTTGCACTTCTGTTCCTTCCTCTCATTCACCCCCCTTCTCATGGCTATGTCTATGTTGCTACTTTCATCTCTGTAGCGTATAAGACAACAGTGCACGCATGAAAGTCATCTTCCTATCTCTTTGCTTTCGCTCCCATCCATGCACTATTAATTTAAAATAGTCCCACTTCTGCCAAGGCCTCACTTACTTCCACTCTAGCTCACATTATTGTTAACTATTTATATTTACATAATGCCAAAAGGGAAGAACCCCCTGTGCTACCTACCCCACAAATGTATAAAAACCAGTCCTTGCTTCAGATGGCTGCCCCTGCCCTTTGCCTTCTTTCAGTTTCCTTTAATCTGCTTGGCCAGCTACCCACTTGTTCCTTTGGCTGTTACCTTCATGTCTTTCCTCTTTTGTCCTTGCAGATGAAACAGTCTCACCACTCAGCGTTGTTAAACCAACACCCTTCCTCATCAATTTCTCCCAGAATTGAAATATCAAGATAAATGATAGGACCTTGTTGGAAAATCGCTTTATCATTTAATTTTCCTTAAAGAAAAAAACCCCATTACACACCACTCTCTGATCTGGCATGATCTTCTTTACATCTCCATTGAAAAAGCTAATCGTAGTCATCCTTTTATCAGCACTGATCTCTTTTTTAGTACCATTGCGGAAAGTGATGATTCGACGTCCATCAGTAAGCACCTCTTCTACCTTCAAACAGATAGATCATCTAATGTAAATGAAGTTAAAGGAAATGAGTAACATTGCACTGCCTTCCAACTAAATTGGAGCTTCAAGTAAGTCACGCTATGCCTTTGTATTTCAAAAACTATCTCTGCAGCACAGGTACATTATTTGTGCCTCATTTGTGTGTAAAAGAGACCAAAAGTAATTTTCTTCTCACAAAATGAACTCACTTCTGGCACTCAGTGCAAGTTCCCACCCCACCAAGTTGTTTTTCTGTTAAGTGAGGTAAGGCACACAGCCCTGTGGCAGTAGGGAAGCCTTTCAGGTCTTTCCTTGACCGGCTTCAGTGAGTTACTGTCTGTACTAATTTCATATATGCTGGTACACATTCCACACAAGTCACTCAAGAGACTCCGGTTCTGGATTGTGTGAACCAAAATGATTGAACTTGATATATTAACAAAGATTGCTGACATTTTATTCCAAGTAACATAAGTCTGTACAGACATTCAGTACTACAGAATTGAATGTAGCTGCATGCAGAGATCTGCAAAATTGCTGAAGACTTCTTAACAACAGGGGGTAATAATGTCATCAGTGTGCTCTTCTACAGAAAATACATTGATCAAAGAAGACTTCATAGCTAGCATACCCTCTGGTTAATCAATTTTCCCGGAATTACTGTGGCAGCTTGTTCTGTTCAGCATATATCAAATCCCATAATATAACTCATTTGGTGAAGTCCAAGGAAGAAGACAACCAGAAGGTGCACTATAGCTCTGCCATATGGTTCCAACTTTATCAGACTCTCCACAAAAAGGGAATACCTCCCAACCAAAAAAAAAAAAAAAAAAAAGGAATAAATATGCTTGGGGGAAGAGAAATGCAGTATTTCCCCAAAAAGGCATTGTAATGATTACTGAGGGTAAGATTTTAGTTTTTTAGAAATGATTTTATTTAAAAATTGCTAGGTAGTAATGGAAAGATGTTGTTACACCTACTTAGGTCAAAAGGCATTGCTACAAGAAGCTCCACATAGTTTAAATGAGAGTTACTATCTCTTTCTAAAGGCATCACTTCCCTTTTTGACCTCTCTCTCTAGTTGCACAAGAAAGTCTAGCCCACCACTCAATTTTATGAATAAAATCCAGTGGTAAAAATGTCAGAGTGAACTTTTTTCACAATTATTTTTCTTTTGAGGCTCAAAAAACCAGATTGGATTTTCTACTTCTACAAGAGGGAATTGTGATTGGTAGAAGCTTTCACAGAGCCCATCTCAGCATTAGCTATGAAAGAATTGGCATCTCAAACCAGTATTCCCTGAACAACTGTTATATTGCAAAAGTCATTTCTATGACTGCTCACTGGAAGGTTTCATTAATCAATGCCTGTATTGGCAGGGTGAGAAGATAAGCCCAGAACTCAACAGACACAGAAACCAAATTACTGCCTTAACTTTATCTAGCCAAAAACCTTACCCAGAACTGACAACTGTAATTGGGCATAGATTACCCTCAGTCAATAGCAAGGAAATGTTTTAACAGGATAAGCCTGCTTGGAGTAGTGTAATTGAAGAGACATCTGGGACTGAGTTCAGATCTGGCCCAGATGAGCAGCAACAGTGTTGGAAAGAGTGCTTGTCTATCAGCAGTGAAACTAGCACCAGCTCACTTGGTCACCTTGCTGACAACCTTTCCCAACAGCGATGCACCAAATTTCCAATGCATAGACTCATCTACAGAATCAGCCTTTCAAGATAATACCTGAGGTGCTGTGCAGGAAAGGTGACACAGCCACTCAGGAATGAATTATCCAGTTTGGTGGCAAGGAGTGCAGGTGCACAATGGGAAGCCAGCAAGAATTGCCCACTCATCCCTCCTGGAAGACAGGGATTTCCGGAAAAGAGGCAAAACCAGCTGCCATGCTGAGCTATGGACCTCAGGACAAGGGGCAGCTGGAAGCAGTCTCGAGATGCAACTGGGGAATCCCTGGGGATTGTGACAGGTGGCTTGAGCAAACTGGGCAGGCTGCATCTAGCACAACTCTGCTGACGCTACTCCAGCTGTAGCTAGCTGTGTATAAGGGAAGACTTCTTCCACAAGCGGTGTCCAGCTGGCACAGCTCACTGCCATTAGATTCAATTCCAAGGAAAGAAAATAATGGCCTTTAATCTTGCACTACAAAAGACCATCACTATCCCACTAGCACATTTTCATTTCTAATGGTAAGCATATCATTCCTCCCAGCCCACAAATGAGGTAGCTGAAACAAAAAGGACTCAGTGAAAGTCATAGAGCAAATCCATGTGGGAGATAAGAAAATAATTTGGTTACTTGATTTCCAGCCCATCAGCTATACATATTTCCTACCATTCATGGTGTGAACTTTACACTTCAGCTCTCCTTTAAGGAACAGACACTTAATTGGAGACATAATTTTCTCTGGCTACTTGAAGCAGTGATTCCCATCTATACTGCAGTCCTATTGGTGATCTCTTCAAGTATTTTTGCATCCTATTTTATCTCACCTTTCCATCACGATACTCTATTTTTTCCTGCACCTCTTCCTCACTTTTTCTTCTTTCTTGATGTAACACTGATCTTCTAGATAATATTGATTTTGGAGGCTATATTATGAAAACATCACAGTCAGTGTTGTATGAATGGAAATGTTTGTCTTAATTTTTTCATTAATTTTAATCAACTGTGCAAAAAACATACTTTCACACACACAGAGGAAAGCTGCCCTTCTTTCTGGTATTGCCTTGCATTTATAATGAATTTTGTTCTTTTAGTCATAACTAGAGGTGTTGCACATTAACTCCAATTAACTTCAGTTTGCAAAGCAAAAGATAGCGTCGAGAAAACCCAAAAATTAGGGGACAAGAGTGCATTCTGGTGAAACTACACTATAGGAAATAGAGAGGATAAACACAAGAACAAAAACCAGAACTATCTCTGAATATTGGGTTACTGATTTGCAAAGAAAGGGACCTGTATTAGTTAGATCCACTCTTCCAAAACAAATTACATGGTTCTTAGCTGTAGGTAATGCTAACTATGTAACTAACGGCTATTCAGGATGTTGCACATCCAATTTACCATTACAGTGAGTGCTCTTTGCACTGTCTGGCAGCATAAAGGAGCCTTAAGTTAACTGACATCTAGCACATAGCATCCAGAACAGTTACTAACTAACGTTAATTACAATTTGAAGATGTGAAGTATTTTGAATTGTAGGATCCAAAGGAACAGGGAGTACTGCTCCCCACAGAGCAATGATATGCTCCAGTAAAAAGCTGTAAACACAGTGCTTGAAGTTGCCAGATCCATCCCTAAAGCTCTGTGTCCATTGCATAGCACAGGAAATGGGAATGGAAGATTTTCTTTTTCTTGGTGTGCTTTATTTCACTTCACAAATGGAAAGAAGACAGTTGCTGATCATATAAGAGCCAGAGCCATAAGTTGCTCAAACCTTTGCTTCAGCATCCAGAAAAGCAGGAGAACTGTGTGTAGGTACTTTGTTGTCATATGTAGTTATGCCACTTCTGTGTGTGGTCACAAAAGCCACTTTATTCTGAGGTTTTAGCAATTTTTCTGTCTTTTTAAGATTAAGAGTCTCTTCTTCCTGAGCCAAAATTAAAATGTTAACTAGCAACAGAAATCTATTAATGTCCAACAGTTGTGCAGGAATATCTTGATAAAGAAATCTACTATGCTATTTGTAAGCCATTGCAATATTGTTTTAAAGAGTGTACTTACCATGAGTAAAGGCAAGAAAATAAAGCCAGGAGAGTATTGTTCCCAGCTAAATGGGAGTTAGCATGCTGTATATGAAAACCAAGATCACAGACTCACTGAATTATTTTATAGAGTTACATGGTGAAATACCTCTGTTTCTTCATCGTTACTGCAGAGTACAAAGCTGCAAGTGTTGTTGCTGTGGTTATGTGAGAGGGGCATGTCTTCTGAGCTATCTGAAATGGGCAAAGGCCTGCCTATGAGAAAAAGCAAAGTAAAACAGGTCATTGAAAGCATATGAAAGTTGCTGAATCCCATGTTTCCATACCTATCATCTCAGAAGGTTTTTTAAAGATGCTAGCTCTCAGATTCTTGTAACACTTTGCTTCTTATACTGATAATGTTTGCTAACAGCTTGCCCATCCTCCTGAAGGTGCTTTGTCCTGGACCAAAGAGAAGTGCACATCCATTTTCCACCTTCTGGGCTTCCAGGATGACAAACTCAATGTGTAAATTGCAGGCAACAATACAATCTGTTCTCTCTCTTGTAAAATATAAATTTTATAATTCTTCTAAGAATCATAGGAGAGTTTTAGTGACAACATATTGCCTGTGAGCCAAGAGCTGGGGACCAGTGTCTCCAAGTCATTTGCAGACCACTCTAAGCAGGCAGAAAATTCCCACAAATCTTACCTTTTACATAGGAGGATGAGTTAGGCTCCTTAAAACCACTCACATGTGAGACAGCTCCAGGTGATTTCCTATCATCTGTTCTTCTCCCAGCAGGAGAGGGTTGACGTACAACCTGAAGCAAAATGGAGATGCCCTGACATACAGTCATGCTTCACTGTAACATGTCACTTCATCAGTGACATGACTGGAGTGCACTTCCCCTTCTTAGGACTTTAGCTGCCTGTGCGCATGACCAGCTCGCTGATATGGTGCAGGTGCCTATTCTTGGTTCAGACTGTTGTGAAGAAAGAGATGTGAGTGAAGGAGCTGGAAGAAGCCTGAGACAGCCCCCCCTCCTTTTCTCGGGAGCTGTGTTTCAGCTGTGGCTCTCACACTTGGTCCTTGTTGGGTTGCATCGCAACCATGTGCCTGGTGCCTGGCCGTGCACCTCATTGACCCAAACCCCAGCCCTGACCCATGGGCTGACTTCCTGGTGTAATCCAGACCTGCCTCATCACTATGGGCTTTGACAATTGGGATTCTGGCCTGACCCTGACTCTCATCCCCAGCCTGCCCTTCTGCCTGGCTGGGGCAGTGGGATGGGCCTTGCCCTGCCGGACCCCCTGTGGAACCCCCAATGCTCCCAGCCCCTGGCCCCCAGGAAGCCACTGACCCATGAGATGCCCCGATGCTTGGTGCATATGATCACCTCTGAACTTTTTCTGAGGGGGGGGGGGGNTTCTCCCATGCTCTGGCCTGCAGGTGCCCAAATAGCTCAATGTACGAACAGTCTCTAAGATAATTTCTGGCAAAAACCCTGCAGTACCAGGGAAAGAAGACCAAGCAGCAGCTATGTGGGGATCATGATCCCGGTCCAGCTTCTGAACAATACTGTAAAAAGAAAATAAAGGCAGTCTAAATATATCTTGCTACTGGCTTACCTTTTCTGGTTCAAAAGGTGTCAGTCTTCCTTGGTGAGGTGTTCTCCTGCCAGTTGGTGTTGTGCTTCTGCCAAGGGAGGAGTTGGATGGTTTCTTTTCTTGATTTTCCTTTGTCACCGATCTCAAAGGATCAGCCCTTTGCACAGAGCTTTTTATTGCCTAAAAGGTTTGAATACATTTGTATTAAGTTGATATCTTCATCTTCAAAGAGCATTAAAAATCTTTCTACAACAGGTGCATCATTAAGTGTTTAAAACTTTTAGCAAAATATTTATTTTTGTATGTGGGCATATACACACATGCAAACACACACACACACATTTTATACATAATTCTCTATTTGGGGTCTTATTTATTTCCCACATTTCTCTCTACTTGGACAATGACACAAGCCAAGGGCAATCGTAGGCATATAGTGCGAGGCCAACAGCTGCTCTCAGGCTCTCATCCCTCAGTCCAACCACCCTGCCAACAGCAGGAAAGATATCCCTCCCTGGGATACCACAACTGGGCTGACCCCAGTAAAATAGATTGTGTGACAGTTCATTTTTACTTGCCAGATGTCCACCCTTTTTACATTTCACCCTCATACCTCTCCATCAATCAAGGCTGACACAAGTCTTATAGGACCCTAAGACATATGTGAGCCACAGAAGGGAAATGAGACGTGAACAGTTTCAAAGAAACTATATCATAGAATATATCATAGAATCATTAAGGTTGGAAAAGACCTCTCAGATCATCAAGTCCAACCATCAACTAACACCACCGTGACTCCTAAACTAGGCCCTGGAGTGCCACGTCTACACCTTTTTTGAACGCCTCCAGGGTTGACGACTCCACCATCTCTCTGGGCAGCCTATTCCAATGCCTAACCACTCTTTCAGTAAAGAAATTCTTCCTGATGTCCAATCTAAACCTCCCCTGACGCAACTTGAGGCCATTTCCTCTCGTCCTATTGCTAGTTTCTTGGGAGAAGAGTCCAACACCCGCTTCACTACAACCTCCCTTCAGGTAGTTGTAGAGAGCGATAAGGTCTCCCCTCAGTCTCCTCTTCTCCAAGCTAAACAGCCCCAGTTCTCGCAGCCGCTCCTCATAAGACTTGTTTTCTAGACCCTTCACCAGCCTCGTTGCCCTTCTCTGGACACGCTCCAGCACCTCAGTGTCCTTCTTGTACTGAGGGGCCCAAAACTGAACACAGTACTCGAGGTGCAGCCTCACCAGCGCCGAGTACAGGGGCACGATCACTTCCCTACTCCTGCTGGCCACACTAGTTCTGATACAAGCCAGGATGCCATTGGCCTTCTTGGCCACCTGGGCACACTGCCGGCTCATGTTCAGCCGGCTGTCAGCCAGCACCCCCAGGTCCTTTTCCACCGGGCAGCTCTCCAGTCACTCTTCCCCAAGCCTGTAGCATTGCATGGGGTTGTTGTGACCAAAGTGCAGGACCTGGCACTTGGCCTTGTTGAACGTCATACAGTTGGCCTCGGCCCATCGATCCAGCCTATCCAGATCCCTCTGCAGGGCCTTCCTTCCCTTGAGCAGATCGACACTCCCACCCAGCTTGGTATCACCTGCAAACTTGCTGAGGGTGCACTCAATCCCCTCATCCAGATCATTGACGAAGACATAGCAGATATTTAGACTGGAAAGATCACAGTTGCTCAAAAGGACTTCCCCAATTTTTCTTGGAGACCTTAGGTCAAAGCACAGAGAAAACATACAATGTTCCTGCATGACCACCATGAGATATATGGGATTTACGTAATGATTGCAGGGGTTGGCAGCTGCAAAGAAAACATTACGTTGGTATGACAGGAAGACTGAGGTTGCACTCTCGCCTAGTCAAACTTTGAAGGTACTGAATCTAACGTAGGAATGGCTGGCAGTATGAGACAAAGCCATAGTCTCACTGCCCATATTGCTGAAGTCGTCCCAGAAATGTCAAGGGATGGTATCTGTGTCTGTCAGAACTGATAGCAGAAGAAGCTCTAATGCATTGATCTGGTGGATGACTAGGAGTGACCACATGATGCTCAGAAACAAAGAAACATTCAAAAAACCCATGGAAATGGTACCAGGTACTCTGATTTTGAAATGTCTCACACACTGGAGAGTGGCTGCTTGGGAAGGTGAGTGTAAGCAGTCCATGCAAAGAATATATTTGCCATCAGCTTCATTTGCCCGAGTCCATGAGCTATTGCTCAAGGGACATGGGACTACCAAAGCACAGACATGGGAATACTGCACAATTCCTTCTCTGACAACAGTCATTATGGCTATTTTTTGACAGCTGTAAAATTTTCTCCATTTGTTCAAAGAAACCTACAGGATCTGTTGTTGTTGTGGATAGTAATCTCTTATTTATATCAATAGATGACATTAGAATTTAATGGATGTGCTTACAAGGAAGGAGCCAAGAAAGAAACCATTGCAACGTATTGCAACACCAGAAACTTGTGGAATTTTAAAAGGCTAAATCTTTCGCTCCAAGCATAAAACGGTTCTGAGCAGGAGATAGGCAATGGATTTGCTCTTTCAGACAAGGATGCTAAAAGGTACAGAAATTAATAGAGTTCATTGTTAAAGGAATATGATTTCTATTTTAAATTTCGAGATGTTTTCTGCAGGCAGATTCTGTGAGTATGCCTGAGTTCTCCAAATATAATCATTTCAAATACAAGTGAGTAGGCAAACTGTCAAAATACGCCTGGGACTTCAGCTCGAGACAAGTGGTATAGTACTAAAGACTTTTAAAATTATTTTTGATTAAGAGAGATGATCTAAGAAATTGCGGACTGATAGAAGGAAAGAGCTCTTAAGCCATCATTTTATTGCTAAGGATCTGAAGACGGAAACTACCAAGTGATTTGAGAACTTGAAAAGCCATTGGTGCAGTTTCACAGCAGGTCAAGCCAATCTCAGCCCAGATTGCTGGAATCCCACTCCTCTTCCCCTGTTTCCAGCCCCTCCTTTACATGGCACCAGCAACCACAGAGGGGGATTGACCTAGCTCAGTGAGTAGAATCAGGCAAAAATGACCAGCTTTTTTCTGCCTGGCTAGTATTGAGCCAGCTCACCATCATCAGAAAATGTCAACAGGGCCACAGCAGCTCAAATATTCATCAGCTTCAGCCAGACATGTTAGTACATGTGGCAGCACTTTTTTTGCTGTGATGTATTATAGAAAGAACGTTGCAATTAAAGCTTTTAAAGAACTACCTGCATAAGACTTGTAAATAGAAAATACTTTATGGCAAGAGTTTTAACACAGAGCTGCCTAGAAAGCCTATTTTAGAAAAGGAGGACTTATGAGCTATCTAAAAGCCACCTTTGAAAATGGTGTTCAGAAGTCAATATTTACTGATGCAATGCAATAGGTGATGCCTTAGCCAAGGGACAGAGACCTGTATAGGCCTTAAAATTACGATGAGAAGAGGCACATGCTTGTCCTTTTTAACTGATGAGCTCATGAAGTAGGATGTATTGGACTGCAAAAGTGAAGTAGCAAGATGAAGCCAGAGAGAAAGAACTGTTTCCTTGAACATGGTGAGGTTTGTTCACTGTGTATCTAAAGAGCAACCAATTCAGTTGAGGGAGCCTCCATGCAGAACAGTGTTAGTAAAGGTACTCCAGCTGGCTACTTATACCACTGTAAAAGCTGCTGGTTTCATTTTTTATGCATCACAGAGATTACACATTTTTAAATTATACACTAACAAACCTATTTTTAAAGCAATAATGTCAGAGGAATCAAGACAGGCTTGGTGAATTATGTGTGGTCTCTGTTTTCATACAGATGGATGTCATTCTAAGAGATCATTTCATAAATCATAGCAATCACTGTAACCCAGGCAACAACTGCAATTTAGCTCTACAGTTTTTAAGAGACCCAAGTACTCAGTATTTGGGTTAATTACACATAATGAGGTTCTTGATAAAGATTCTCTCAGTTCCATCACTTTCATAAACAAAGTCACCAAATTATCTCAATAAATCTTTTTACTTTTTTTCATTGGAAACACATGGATTGCCAGTAAATGCAGACCCTTGATACAAAGGGGTTGCAGGGTTGGAGGAAGAAACGGCCTTCCAACGTGCACAAGGTAGATGAATAGTTTCCCATCTTCACTGAAAACAGAATAAAAATTAATCAGCTGATTAGCTGGTGACAACAAAAGAGATGGAGTTTAGTTATGAAGTAAAACTTCATAACTAAAAGAACAGGTAAGCAGCAGAAGATGCCAGCTCATTTTGGATCTTTCTCATGGGAGCTAGCGAAGCACAGATTAAATAACCATCAGTGACACTGATCCTGCTCTTGGAAAAAGGAGGGACCAGGTGACCTCTCAAGGTTCCTCCAGTCCTACAGATCTATGCTATCAGGCAGGCAGTGGAGAGTAGGAGGAGGTGTTGTTACTCAGGGCCCACCTAGACCAGAGAAACTTTAAAAATATGATGTTCTCCTTGATCCTCATGCTCAACAATAATCCTTTAATTTTTCTAATGAGCTTTGTCTTCCCAGATGTTAATACCTACAGTTGTTCATCATTCTGATAAAAATCGAATTGTTCTTGAAATGTCTCATTTGTCAATTCCCATAAATAAGTATCTCTTATAACCTTCAAATATCACAGTGTGTGTCATGTAGAATTTGCATTCCCACTAACAGATCAAAAAGCTGAGAAAAAGCAACAAATACTCATGGATAATGCAGTGAAAATTCAAAGACTACAAAAGTCTGTCTACATATTCCGAGAACTCATACTTCCGTGCTTCAGAGTTAGTAAATGGTCGGGAAGAACCTTCGTAGGCAAGGAAATAACATGCTTAAAGGTCATCAAAATCCCTTGCAAGATTAGACAGCAAAATCCGTCGAATAAGATTGTAAGTAAGCACATTTGACCTTGGTTGAAACTTTTCCAACAAAAACATTAAGAAATGTTATCGGTATACCTTTCAGTAGAACTCCCCCCCTCGCCAAGCAAATGAATGTATCTTTTCTCATAGAAATCACTAACATCTCTCCATAGTTGCATGTCTGGCAGGAAACTGGCAACTCGTTCCTGCCAAATGTATAATGTGATGCATTCAGAAATCAGCTTGCTTGGAGGGAATTCATATTAATAAATACTAATAATTAATAAATATTAATCATTTTGTCCAACCTGTACATCTTTCAAGCCATATTCTGAAAGAATCTCTAATGATATGCAGCTAAAATGGACTTTTATCTTGTCTCACTAAAGAACAACTTGAAGTGGCCACTCCTCACCAACTAGGTCATGCTACGGTACAAACAGAAATCATCATTAATAGAAGTATTATAGGCAACCAGAATATGTCTTTTTCAGAGATGTAGAACATCTCTCGGATATGGTTTTTTTCATAAAATCACCTCTTCCAAAAATCTGTGTCTTTAACCTGTACTGATCATTATTCAGACTTGCTCCCCAGTTGTTTTTGTACATATCCTCAAATTCTTTTAGCTTTGTCAGATGTCAAGTGTTGTTTTGCCTTCTTGATTACAGCTGATGAAACTCACCAGTCCTAGCTAGCTTTAACTTAAATATCTTATACAGGTATACACATGTCCCTGCGGCATGCATCTCTACTTCTGTTACTCAAGGTTATCCCATTCACTTTGACGTGGTCCCATGCACGGTTTCTCGATTCTGGACACAAATAGCATGAGAGTTTATTATATCTATATCCAAAATTTAGAATTGTCCAGATTCAGAGAATCTTTGAGGGAAAGCATCCACTTGTTAGCAAGAGAGCTCAAATACAAAGGAAAACACAAGTGAGTCACCATGTTCAGACCTATCGCTACGACACAGATTTTGGGCTTGTTTAATGTTTCATTTACCTAAGCCTTCAGTTCTAGATTCAAATAATTGGCAGCCACTCTATTCATTGCAAGGCCTTCTTCTGCCATCAGATCAGATAAAGAACGTGTGTCTCTGTCAAACATTTCAGAGTTCACTCAGGACGTCTGGGCACTATGCCCACCTGTCTAGCTCATGCTTGCACTGGATTCCAGTTGGATTGGATCCAATGCTGGCTGGATGGTGAAAGCTCAGATAACAGCGAGCCCAAAAGTCTGCTGTCCTCAGCTTCCCCCTTCTCAGAACTGCTGCTGAAGCCACGATTTTTTTTGCACATGGCTGTGTGCCACAGGAGGAAAATGAACTCAATGGGCCTTAGGGAGTCTTTACGTAGAATAAATGTTTCTGGTTTTTCCTCATTTTGCAAGAGTGCTTGAGATGTTCAGATGAAACAAACTCTTTCATACCTTGAAAATTTCCAGGGTAAGCTACCAAAAACAACTTTTTGACTTTACTGGCCACTTTAACTGCAGATAGTATATCCCACATTACTTGTCTGGCTTGTATTTCTGTCCACCACAGCACAGAGGAATGGAGAGATCCCAGCTGTAGAAGGTACTGGGGAGATTCCACATCAGTATAGAACAAGTAAAACAATTTCCTGCAGTTAAACCCTCCACCTTCTGACTTCTGGACAACATATATTGCTTAGAAATATAGCCAGTCTTGAAGGCAGGCACATAATAGCTGCACCCTCTTTGAAGCTATTTCACACATGATGGATTCTGCTCTTCTAAGCATATTCAGTTTAGAGTAATTCTTATCATTATCTCTTTTCGTATCTGGCACCATGCAGGATTCACTAAAGCCACTGTCTAGTCACTTTCAAGCCACACACTGTCAATGATCACTAGAGTGGAATAGTTGCCTCCTTTCTCATCTGACGTTTTACATTTGATTTCAGTCCCTGAAGAAGCAGAGAGAGCAGTGTGTTGGCTAATCTGAGCTAAGTTTTGCTTTAGTCAATGGGGTCAGGAGATTAGTTTCCAGTAGATAGGAGGAATATCAGAGAGACTGTTCACTTGAACAAAGCACAGATTTCGACTAAATCTGAGCAAAAGGAAGAAAGGAGACTTGCAATAATCAACATGCTCATAATAAGAAGCAAGAAATAAAAAGCCAAGAGAAAGAAAAGCACAAGGAGATGTTTAGATATCTATATATTCTAAACAGTGAAATGTATAAGAAACATGGTAAGCTGGCTGTGGAGGAGCAGTCATAGAGATACCAGTCAGAAACAAGCATCTCACTTGACATACTGAGTTAACTTGTCACAGCTTGTAAAAAGCTAAGTGATTTTCCCTCTGACTTTATCAGGCAGAAGGCCACTAGTGCTTATTGGCAAGTAATGCCTCAAATGGCAAAATACTGGATTTACGGTTTGCTGAAGCAAGGTATGGCGGTTCCCAGTAAAACCAATCTGTGAAGTAGCAGGTACAATGAATTCAGAGCATGTCTGCAAACAACAGGCAATTCAGTTCGGTCTGGAAAAGGAAAAAAAGTTTTGTCTCCTGCCACTGCAAAACCAGAAGAAAAACTAAAAGCAAAGTTACGCTGAATCACAGCACAAGCCCACTGCAAGAAAACATGACCATGCTTGTACAGAGACTCTCATTTGCACAAATTTTGATTCCAAAGAACGTTCTCTTAAACAAATATCTGAAACTGTGGAAAAGTGACTACTGGCAATAGGAATGCATACTTTGCTATTCACATCTCTAAAGAAGTGTTTCTGCAAAGATGTCTTTGGCCCCACATGAGAGATGCTGTGGCTCTTGTGATTATCTCTCCGTGATCTTTCTTCTTGTTTGGATGAAGATGCTGTCTCTCGCAGAATAGCTTCTGCAACCTAATGGAGAATTTGTTATAAATATATAATTTTAAGTTCAAGTCACAGCTAGTATAATCAATTAACCCTCAAAGCCGTCTGGTTTTCTCTTGTAATAAAAATGATGATATTTAAACACAATGAATGAAATTCCACATCTTGTTCTGCTAGGGATGGAAACTCCCCAGTATCAGAAACAACAATCTTTGTATATGGCATCCTAGCATCTTTATATACGACATCCTAATATTACTCTCACACAACAAAAATCTTCAGTGGCTTGAGCAGTAAGTTCTACATCACCAAATGTTCCAAAGCAGTAGAAATAATATGGAAATCTGGCCTACAACAGAAATCAATTTGCTTTTTCGTATCCTTGCTTTTATTGGAATTTTAATATTTTTTCATTCTGTACCCATGACTCTAATCTTTTTTTCTGACCTTCACAATCTATAAAAGGTTGAGTCATATGAACAGGTAGGTTTGGGAAAACTAAAAGTGAAATGTAACTTGAAATGACATTTTCAATGGAACTTAACAGTGTTAGGTGAAAAATCTCATTAACAAGTACATTAAAATCAAATAAAAAGAGAGACCAAAACTTTTCACTCCATAAAGCAAAGGACAGGTTAATTGGTGGTTCTAACATGTTTTAAAGGTACATTACTAGAAATTAGACTTGCAAATTAGGGAAATACCTAGGAGTAAATGGCTCAATTTTATTTTCTCCTAGGTTCAGCCACTCTGTGGAAGAGTAGGATTCATCTCACTAGACTGCACCATCTAGAAGATAATTATGTGTTCTAGGCACCTTGACGCACATAGGATGAAATTGATCCCTCTTTAAAGGCACATATTTTTCTCCCTTGAATACACAGGGAGATGAAATGACCCACTCAAACCAGAATTCTGTCTTTTGAATTCTAGTCTGAACCATTTAATCTCACCAAGACTTGCTGTCTCCTGTGTAAGAAGTGGGTAACAGCATTCTTCTCCCTCCCTTTAACTCCCTTAAATGAAGTTACTCAGTTATATAGTAAGATTGCAACTAACCCTACAAGTATATTAAACAAATGGGATGGATACTAAGTGAGAAAGGGCAATAGAATCAGTTAACCTATGATTAAACCTCTTTGATTTCAGGAGGTTACCAGAGACATTTACACTAACCAGCTGTATTTTCCACCCTGACTGTCTTTCCTGCTCCACCCCAGTGTAACTCCCATTCAGGAGTCCAACTTGTGCCTTTGTAAGGCAGGCCACTGACAGTGTTTTCTTCCCAGAAAGTTTACAGCACAAAATAAGAACTGAAATGAGATTTAATAAAAGGACCCACTATATC
>WAAD01010581.1:37460-62209 GCA_013389945.1 Fregata magnificens
CTCAGCTTGCCATAGGCAGCAAGCCAGCAGGACTCATTTCTCTTGAACTCCTTCTGCAGTCCCGCAATCTGCTGTTTTAATATCTAACAGTAGGAAAAAAGTGTACCATGTCATTGCCTGCTCTGGACTAGGCATGCCCACCTTATACACCCAGAAGGAAGCATGGAGTCTTTTGTTCTGCTTAAAGATCTATAGTATAAAGGTCTTCAATATAAAGGTCTGCAATATAAAAAGAACACATTTGAAATAATTTCTTAAAAAAAAAAACCAAAACAAACAAAAAACCCACTACCCTGCAAACTCCTATGTTTAAAACAAACCAATTGTTACAAAGCAAGCAGAGAGAAGTCCTTGCTGTGTAAAGGAAAATCAGGAAATGCAAACTAATCATGCAAACAAACACCATTAAATGTGGATGTTTTCAAAAAAAGGCAAGGATACAATGTATATTTTAATGGCAAAAATGTCAGTTCATCGGATCTTCCTGTAGTGGCAAGGGCACGTGATTAGTTAAATGGTCCTTACAAACAGCAGGGGATCATAAAAACATAGTTTTCAACTCAGTTCAGGAAAATGAAAGTAGTGAAATTTGGTGCATTTTGGAGAGGACTTTTCCATATACATGCGTCTCCATTATTTTTCCCTGCTCCCTTCTCCTTCGCTCACCCATGCTGATGCCAACACTGAGTCCTCTTCCTTCAAAGCACTCATGCTGGATGCTGCAAATGCAATGTTGGTGGAGTTAAGCTAGAAATGTGGAGTTTGCTCTCTAGTCGGCCAATCATCACATGCAACCCTTTCCTACTTTCCCTTCACTTGTGTATCTGCCCACTTGTGTCCTCATCACCACCCTTTCTTTGCTGTGAGCTGCCTGGTCAGAATTTGGCACATCCATTGGCCATTTTCAAGAAGAAGCAGACTTCTGAACTTGGGAATCACACAGATAAGTGTCTCAGAAAGTGTTTTGTAATTGTTTTGTGGAAGACTAACTTTTTGAACCTGCACTCATTATGTTATCAGGTGGGAACAAAAGATTAAAACAATTCTATCAAACTTCATCTCTAGGGCTAGACCTAGTCAGGAAACACAATTATTCCCTGGTAGAAATTCTAACAATTTTTTTTCTAAATCCCAGGTGGAAATAAAGCTGATGTTTCAAAATATTGTGCAGAGAGGATTTTTAAAATATTTTTATCCAAAATACTAAAATAACCTCACTGAAACAGTTAATAATTTCCTGTTGTAAATGTTACCTCTAGAGAAATATGGAACATGAGCAGAGAAAACATTCACTATGTGTATAGTACAAAAACATGTATTTCAAAAATGTACAAATGAAAAATAAAGTATAGAAAGTTTGAACAAACTACTGTCTTGCCAGTTTCATTTGTTCTGAAACTTTTCTGGTCAAGAAAATCATTGAAATTGTCAGTTTGCTGTCAAATATATCAGTTTGGTTTAGACATCCTTTTGCAGCAGAACATTGTTCCAGACATTTCTGAGCATTACCATTGCCTACTCTTTTATCCTATAAAAATATAGCTATAGCTGCCCCCGTCTCCTTTATCACTGTCTCACATGGCTCACCATTTTTTTCTTTTCTTTATCAGTAAGTCTTCTAGGAAATTACTTAGTCATATTATGTCTAGCTATTTTCAATGGGGATAATAGCCACGGATATTCAGTGATTACTTTATCACTAAGGAGGCTGAAATAGAGGATTCAAACAGATAGAATCCTCTAAAGAACTTAGAAGAAACTACAATAAATGACTCAGTGATGTTATTAGGCAGGTTAGGTTGTTAGATACACAGCTAGATATCATCAAAATACATCAAAGCCAAAGGTCAGGATAGTTTAAAGAAAAAAATCAACAAACTCACAGCTCAGGGATGAGAATAGAGAATGATGGCAAATAACTGACATCTGGCACATCTGGCACAATGGGTCCTTATATCAAAAGGATGTAAAGCCCACTATGGCAGGAGTTGGAAAATTTTCAAGAGCCAGCTCAGATGTGGGAAAACGAGTATAAGGAGGTACAAGGAACATGGGAACCTCCCGAACTTCCTTACAAAATAAAAGGCACAACCTATTTTTTTTTCTTATATAAAGAAAGTGGGTTGTACATTTAAAACACAAACCAGAAAAATATCCTATTGTCATGAAACATCTTCACTGTTCATACAACTGCCCTCAAGAAGTAGCATGAATAATTGGCCATCTGTGACAAATGGAAGGATTCAGGTACTACCATAAGATGCCTGCATGGAAGGATATTAATTGATGAGAACTGCATATTTATTCTACAGAAGACAGCTTACTTGTATTTCTTCTGATTTCACATTTTCTCCAGTGATGCTAGCTGTTCCTTTGAACGTGCTATGGGCATTTTTTTCTTTCTGCAGTGGGTCAATTTGTTCTGTCTTGTATTCCAAACGGTGAGTCAGCTCCTGGCTCCTGACAGTCTTGAGCTGGTCCATTCGTGTTCTGTTCAGAAGGTAAACAAAGAGTATGAAGTTGGCATAAAGACTATAACAATGGACCATCTCTAGATGTGCCTTCTTTGGGCATGATTTTTGGAGGGCTTGGGCATGTCCCCTATATGCTAATGCTGCTGGGAGTGGCAACAAGTTACCAGCACTTGTCAAAACTGAGGTCCTTCCTCACTTGGAACACTCATGCACACGTTCAGCTGCAAAATTTATTCTATTGAGCAGATGGAACAATTCTCATTGAAATTTTCTGACAACATAATGACCATGAACTTAGAGGCTTTAAAGCACATTTTCTGTTCAGAGAGATAGATAAATTAGGGCAGACTGCAGAAGGCACAGCTTGTTCCCTGGCATTGCACCTATGAAGCACTTCATCATGCAAGGCTGGGGACTGAGCTGTATTTCCAGCAGCCCAGTCATTCCTACAAATGAGAACAGCCATGGACCTGAACAAAAGGGGATAAAGTACTTTACTTTCCATAGGTAAATACACTCCAAGAGTTAAATGTGGAAGCTCAGCACCCAGAAGAGATTTTCCCTTTGAACTCTATGTCTCAAGGCATGAGTGGTCTGGAAGTGCACTTAAAAACTCAGCAAGAAGGGAAGAGTATAAATCTTTACATATCCTCAAATGGAGTATATTTGTATGACTATGATCCAGCTGCTTAGTTCATTTTTAATATAATATTAAATTATTTGTTAGCTTCCTGCTTCAGCTCACTTCATGACCTACAGCCACCCTCTGGCCATCACTAGGACTCGAAAAGCAACAAGAGCTACAGGAGGCAGCCATGACCTCATGTTTTCTTCTCAGTAATGGAGTTTAGCACTTCAGCAGCAAAATATGAATGTTCTCAAAGATACTGAGAGATAAACAAACTCCCTATATCCTGCTGCTCTTTAGAATTCATTACCTAATTTTTTGTTGCTGTTGTTTTCTATCCTAAATAAGCCTATCTAATATTCTGGTTAAAAGCATGCTAAAAAAAGTCTCATCAATAGTCAATAGAAGTATTAATTCTCCTCACATTAATATAGTTAAATTAGCAAATATAGCCCCTGCGTGATTATGTCCAGCCTACCGCTGCTCCATATCCAGATCAGTTGCCCTGAAATACAACATACTAGAACAAAAGCAAGATGCAAGATCTATATATAACATTTTCCACTGAAGACTGAACAGTACTGTCTTAAGTTTCTTGCACTCTGTAAAATAAAATCCAGGTAGCTATTCCTTCCAGCAGCTCAGCTGATATAAACCTCTTCAGAATTGCACAAGAGTTACATCTGTACAAATAAACTAATCAGAGCTGGAGCATGAACCCAAGCGTGCAATTGCCCAGAGTGCCATATTGCTAGCATGACCTCTGGTCTTGACATCAGTCATCCAGCACGGTACTAGGCAATGCTGGGCAAGGTTTGGAGGTTAGTGGAGGCCAGGCATCATGTCCCGCAGACAACTTGGATGTAGCCACACTGGTCTGTGGGGTAAAGACAGGTTAGTCATATGGAGGTGTTATGCTCTGCCTCTTTGCCTCAAGGCTAGAAAACAGACCCTGGCCTGAGGAAATGTAATAACCAAGGACACCAGGAGCACACACAATACTTACTTGGAGCCTCGGACAATTAGTTCATACCCTAGCTATAAGTTGCAAATAGGAGCTAGGTGCACATCACAGATATAAAATATAGAAAAAAAGGCTAAGTACTTTGTGCTAACTCATATTCTTGCATGAGTCCCAGGCATACCTCTGCATGAGGCACATCGCATCAGGCTGGCTGTGAGGCAAACACATATGTGAAGCAAAGGTCTTTTTCCAAGAAAAAGCCTTTTAGTGAAGTGCAGATGGGAAAAAACCCAAACCTGCTGGCTACTGCTGTTGGTCCAGAAAGAGTGCAGATTCGATACTACAAGGAAATTAAAAATGGCAAACAAGTTGCCCTTGTTGAAGGAACAAGGAAATGACCATCATTGAATCCTCTGACTGATGTCAAGAGTGACTACCTCAGTGCTGCAAGGGTGGAGCCACAGGCTGCTGCCTTGAGCACTCTCCAGGCTCTGTTAGGCACCAGATACACAGAACATGCTACATCCCAACTATTTTCACTCTCTTGCCTGTATTATTTGTGCCTGCAAAGGTCTAAAAACAAAGTGCTTGGCAACAAAAGAATGGATAGACAGGGCACGTCCAGGCATGTCGTGCTGCTCTCAAAAGGATTTTCAATTGCTTCCAGTGAGCACAAGTTGTCAACATGGCACAAGTGAAATGCTATCAATGTAGTGGCCATCTTGTGTTCCTAGTAGGCTTACTGGTTTAAAAATACAAAGCAGATTCTCAGATTGCATAAATCAGCACAGGGCCAATGCAGTCAAGGAGGAGAAGCTGCCTTTTGCAATTAGTTTTAGCTCATAAATTACAAAAAGTGAGTGAAAAAATGCACACATTTTACTAGGCAGGTATTTTTGGATAAACATCTGTGTGAAAATGCTAGTGGTTACTATGGCTAATGAGATGAATAAATCCACAGAAAGCTCTTTTAAAAACCTGCACTATTATGAAAAAATCAAAGCCACGTCATCTGTCAGGCAGCACTGTCAGCAGGCAGAGAATGCAGTGCTGGCAGAGAGTGCACTGCAGTAATTCTGCACCAATACATCTCTCCACAGCCAAAATTTACACCAGTAAAAGGAGCACCTAATTTCATTAGTAATTTTATGAACTGCCAAATCCCACAAATATTCACACCTGAAACACCTATCACGGTCAGCTGGTGATCATCTTCCAATATGTTTGCAAGACCACAAACAAGAAGGATCTTTAACGAAAACATTTATTTTTAAGACGTTGAAAGTATTTTGCTAAAAGACAGCTATAGGAGGAAATAATTCAAACTGATATATGTAATTCAGAAATATCCTTTGGCACTAATCCCATGGTCTTTGAAATCAAAAGGAATGAACAAGCAGATGTGAAAAATAATTTCTTGGTTTGCATTATATATTAAAAATCTGAAACAATAAATTATGCTTATTTGGCACTAGTTAAGAACTAGGCTTGAAATGTAAAAAGGAGAAGAATGTCTCCTGTGTTTACAGTAGGTTGTACCTAGTAATTTCTAAGGGATTTCATCACATTAAAAAGTATATATTTAATTTGGTTGTAAGCATGCTAAATTTTCATTAGAGGCATTTGCATAACCTGTAATTAGTTAAAGTTGTGATGGCACTTCCATTCTAAACCCCATAGTTTCAAAACTTATTTCTTGCAGGGATTTTGTGGTAAGGAATTATTTCACTTCTATGAAGATGTGAAACCAAACAAAACCAAAATAGTTTTCAGCATTTAATAATTATGAATTACAAAAGCAACTCTCTTGAATTTTCAAGTTCTTCATCTATATGGTACCAAACGCGTCCTCAGTCTAGTTTGAAGATAGGTATTTCTGAAATAACAATGCTGTTGGCATTGACATATGCTTACACTTTTTGTTAACTTTGGAAATATGGGCCACCCTGATGTGAATGTGATATGAGAAGTTTATCCTTTACTCCATCAGAGGCCTGATCTCATAAAATAAATTATCCTGAGTTCTTACTGATTTCAATGTAACCTGAAGATGTTCAGCAACTTGTAAACAGCATTTGGCATCACTCAGCTTGAAGATCCAAACTGCACCAGTGTTTTCAGAGTTAGCCCCCTTCAGTCAGGCACTTTACTTTTTATCTAGACAGCTAAACAAGTGTTTCAGTTCTGAAACAACATAGACACAGTTGAAAAGAGGCTAACTAGTAAGTATGAATTTAGCAGCCTGATTTTAAGGATCCTAAAGGAAATACTGGCCTTACTGCACAGGCAGATAAGTTTCTGGTGTATACAGATTTACCTGTGAAAATGCATTGCTTTCTCTTGTTCTTCTTTCACCCTAGTCAGTGAAGGGGTTCCTCCGTGATATATATCAGTCTCTAATCCTCTGGTGAGGGTGTTCTGGGTTTCTTCTATAAAGACATCCATGTTAGTACACAGAACTTTGTGAATATTTACGAACCCTCTCTATGTATTTAAAACCACAGACTGCGTAAGTGCAGTAAGCTTTATTGCTTAATCTATCAAACAGAATTAATGTATCTTTGCCTAATTATGCAAGTATTCCATTCTCAGCATAATTCTTAGTAGTGCAATCCAAGCCCTACAAATTACGGTAAGTGAAACGGATTTGGGGATATATCAGTGTCAGTAGCTGAATTCCTTCTCAGGAATGTGAATGCCATGTGATAGTTCAACCTTATTTTGAATGTAACTTTCAAAGAGGCCTCAGGAACCCTTTTTTAAGAGCAGCCTGACATGGAGTAGAGTGTGCTTAGCAAGTTGTGACAGAGCAATTGAGAGCCATCTCTGTTCTCAAAACAGAAGCTAATATTTCTGCCCCGGCGATTACTGCAGGTAGGACAGCTGATTTTGACTGATCCTACATAAAGAGACAGCCAACAGGTTTGGGATGAGGAGTCAATGTAGGGGAAGTCCTTCAGTGGAAACTAAGAGAGAAGAAAAGTCGAGAACCAGTTTAATAAAAAGGACTAAATCCTGCTCAAGCAGGATACCATTTCATTGCCAGAAGTAAGATCACTGGGCCAAAAGACTGGAAAGATTGGTTGACCAAAGAACTGGGACTGCATTCAGGACAAACTGAGTGAAGATGTTCTTAGGAATTCATCATTTTCCACTGATACGAGGCTCTCTGTGTCTTAGCAACAAAACATGCAAATTTGAGAAATTATTTTGCCCACCTTTTTTAAAGTCACATTATCCCCGAGGAGGGTAAATAGAAAATGTGAACATCTCACTGTCAAGGGGTCAGTGGAAGGAACATACCTAAGCTACAGGGAACTCTAGCACTGACTCCAGGCACTCACTGAACCTCTCACCCGTCTCATGGGTTCAAAAGTCTGCACCTGAAAATGCACCTCAGGCAACTGACTTAGGAAAAATGGCTAGTGAAGATGGAGAGCCAAGTATAACAAGGGACTTGCAGATATATCTCTCCTCTCTTCTTTTTTTTTTCCAGTTTAGGACTGACAAATACTGACAGAGGTGGGCATATACCTAGGGAGCACACACAGGATGAATCATAAATCCAAGATAAACTTTTTTCCCTATGGAAAATAAATGTAAATCAAAACTCAGGTACTTCTTACCTAATGCATCTGTAAACAGTTTTTTCTGTGGTTCCTCCACTGCAGAGGTTTCTTTAATCATGAAAGCAGGAATCTCACCAGCCACTGTTGAGGAGGGTAGATCTAGCCTTTTAACATCCCTGGCCCTATTCTCATTCTTTGATTCAGGCTCATGCTCTCTCCTTTTCGATCTTGTGAGATGAAATAGGGACTGCTGAAGAGAAGAGCGAGCCTTGCTCCCTTTCAGCCTGACAGCCCCAGTACTGGAATTGCTGCTGCTTGTGCTGCAAGAGAGACCTTGTTGTCTTGAGATGACTTGAATATCTTGTTTCCTTGGGGGTGATCTGCTGTACTTTTTAAAGGATATTTTTTCAGTTCCACTGGGCTCATCACTAGCATAATCACCATCAGAGAGATCCAAATGTCCGCCAGTGTGATCTACTCCCTGAGGCCCCTGCTGGGAGGGACACTGAGCATGCTGAGATTTGGGGTCATCATCACTGTTGGAGGATGAGCAGCTTGACTCACAGGACAAAGATGCAACATGCCACGTCGAGGCAGCTGTCCCTTTCCTTTGCCGCTCCTGCTGCAAGGCTGAGGATGAGCTTCCCTCCTGCACAGCCTCAGGTGAGCTACATGTAATTTTTACTATCTTATCATTGACCATCTTAAACCCAGTATGGATTTGTCTTTTGCTTTCTGAGCTCTGGCTCCCTGAAACAAGTTCCTGTGGGCATACCTGAACCCACTTATGGCCCTGTGTGAATGCAGGACCTGCACTCCGCTCTGCCTCCTTGATGCAATCTGTTTCTAAATCCTGAAGTGGGCAATGCTTTTGCAGGACTTCCAAGGGGGTTTTTGCTCCGTCTGTGAGATGACCCTTCAGAGACTGATCCACCCTACCTAGGTCCTTTTGCAGCATACCCTCCATAGGTCTTCCATCAGCTCTGCCTGCTTGCCCTAGAGAATCCATATGATGAGTTTCCCTTTCCTCATGTACTTGTAGGTTCATTTCTCTTACTGTTTCAGGACATGGTTGCAGGATTTCAGGCCACCTTCTCTGTGGTGAGCCAACAGGATTTTCCTTTGTGCCTTCATCTCTCCCAATCACTTCTCGTTCTTCTGCACTTTGCTCAACTATTTTTGCTTCACAGTCAGTCTGAGCCTTTATCTCCCACTCAGCTAAAGCACAGTCTGCTTTTTTTTCAGATGTACCCACCTGCATGGAGCTACTGACCTGCAGATTTAACTGAGAGCATTCCCCTGGCTGCAGTTTGCCTGCATCCACTTGACCAGGCTGGGGGAAATGACCCCAGCAGTCCAAACCATCTCTTCTGGAATGCTTGCTGTCTTCTTTTAAAGGCTTCTGTTTGTTTTTTTGGAGTCTTGCCCTACCTTCTTTTCGTTTCGGAAAAGCCTTCCGAGGTGTTACTTTTGCCTTGCTCTGAAAAAAACACCAAAAATCCTGGCAATCACAGTCTGAGAATCATTCTCCAGAAAGGAAGATATTTATGATAATTGAAAATGCTGAGACACCAGAAGTCTTCAAGACACTGGCTATGGATAACTGAGTGCATAAGTAACAGCCCCGAGACTACAAGGAAGGTATGAGAACTTTTAGAAGCAGTCGCTATGTGATTCTTCCATTAATTCATTAGTCGAGTCAAATGGTTAAGATGGTGCTAAGTGTTTATATGATAGAAGATGAGACAAGTTCTGTCTTTCTTTGTTTTTAAAGGAAGTTTGAGTATTTTTACAATGTGACACAGAAATATATAAATGCATCAGTCTGAGATGTTATTTTGCCAGGGAGACATAGAGAAAATTCCTGAGTGATGAAATGTGCATCTTCCAAGTCAACAAGCCTAACAAAATGCTGAGTCTGACACCTAGAGGTGTCAGACATAAACTCATCTCAAACTGCACATAAGGCAAAAAGCAGAACAGTATTACTGTACTTGGCCCTTGTACAAAAACTGTATTTGGAAATGCCCCCATTCTTGCAGTAGTGGCACATGAGACTGCATGGACCATTTACTACAAAACAAACTAACAGAATCAACCTTGAGGTCTAATTTAGCTAAGTAAGTTGAGACTCGGGCACAAACTATGACCCAGAAAGTATGTAGAAAGAGAAGAATCCAGTGGGAAACATAGGGGAATATGACTGTCACTGAGTAATACAGGGTTTTTTTACTTTTGGGAAAAATCTTCCAACACCATATGAAACAACAGTGGAAAAATGTGCTGCACGCAATGAGCCAAAACAGAGCCCACACAATACCCAAGTCCATGTTTTTTGTCAAAAACAAAGTGAATGCACCAATGGCACAGTACCTGCTGCTCCTTCTGCTGTTTTGCTATGAGATGATTGTCTACTTTACGTTGTCCTTCAACAAATTCTTCAGAAGGCTTCTGTCTAGTACCAATTGTTGGTGTTGGCCTAGGCAAAGAACAGGAAGAAACTTATTTGCAAGGTTCTCCAACTAATTTTCTTTTGATAATTCTCATGGAGCTGCTGTTGAGTTTAGAACTGAAATGTTCCCTCCAATTTTTTCAAAATGTGAAGCATGTTACTGAAAAGCCCACTATTATGTGACACCTAAGTCTCACTTTAAAACATCCCGTCTAGACTAAACGTTAATTATGCTTTTAGCAAGTAATGTTTTTTTGCTGGTATCAGTCTCTCCTTAAAAATAGAAAATAGTCAAAAGGAAAAATATTCTCCAGACTAGAGCTGGTTACAGTCACAAAGAATTCACTATCTCTCTGACAGAGTGTTTTGAATTAGCTGGTGAAGAGGAGGAAAATAGTGTCTATAATGTTGTGGAGGGACAAACTGAACACTGACTCAAAATGAAGCATAATACAGCATACATGAACATATCTTATTTCATTGGAAATGTGCTTAGAGCCTTAATTTAGGCACTTACTAATAATTTCTACTGAATATTAAAAAATCTTGGATTTAATAGAGGTACTGGTTACACAGCACATTACTGTTCTTTCTATACCCCACCTCCACGTAACACCACTGTACCACGGATCATCTTTTCGTTTGTCACTCTGGCTCTGTCTATTAGCACGCAACACGGCCTAATAGGATTAGATTTGTAGAGCAAAACTGTTGTTGCTGATGACTCAATGTTAGACAATAAGAATTTCAGGGAAGTTTACTTCAAACCAACTATAGCCTGGTCCCATAGTGAAAATGTCACAAAGATCTGGAGTACATTCTGTGCTTGAGTTCCATCCAGTTCATGCCAAGACCACAATGTGAACCAAAGCACAGCAAATGGGGGTGACTGGGAGACGGACTTCAGAAGCTCGCTGCTGATCCAAAAAGGCATATGTGGTCAGGCCCACTTGCTCAGAGGTGCTTATGGTCCTGCCACCTCTTCTCAGCCTTCTGCTCTGGGGGTCCCTGTCTTCCTTCTTTGCCCAACTCCCACATGGTTAACGCACTAAAACACACTCCTGACAATTACTCTCAGTCTGTACTTGCCTAGAAGTTTGCTGCTTCTCTTTTATACTTGATGGAAGGCTCAGTGTGCCAAAAAGCTGCTGCTTCTATCTGCATCAGTTAAGGAAAGTTAACAACTCTACGAGGATTTCTTCCATCACTAATGCCAACCTAACCATTCTTGCCTAGCCATGAGCAACCCCTCGGTGTGCTGGTACAACTGCTTTTGCAATGCAGTGATGAACCAGATCAGAGAACTGATCTGAGTTAAAAGTTACATTTCTCCTCTCTCAAGATAATTTTAATAGGGATTACTTTGCTGACCTGTTCACTAGATAGGCACATAAAAATTGGTCTTGGCACAGCTGAAGAGGCAGAGCAAGGACAAGAATGAACGAGCTACTCAGACTGATGCTGCTATCACAAACTGATGGCCACTGCAGAAGAAATGGTGGCATAATAAAAGATGTTATCTCTCCCTGACAACTTTTGCTTTACTTCTATCATTTGAAGATCATAGTTGCAAAACCAGTTAATTTAAATTGGCTAAACCAGCATCCTATTATATAGAAGTAGATCAGCTGCCAGTCCCTAGACCTGTGCAATCTCTGCCCGTGCATACCTGCCACTCTCAAGCAAAGGAAAGAGCCTTTGTGTTGCAAATATAACACATACAGTATGTGTACAATCAAGGAAAACATGCTTTTGTAGCTTGACTGACTGATTAAGATCATGTCTCACCTGTCTTCTATGTTTCCAGTCTTCATCTTCCCCTCCATGCCAAAGGGAGATGGGGGGATCTCCTCCTTTACTTGTTCTCTTTGTTCCTCTTTGACAGCAGAAAAAGTTTCAGGGAAACTCCTTTCTTTTATTTGACTGTTATCTAAGCAGCAGGAAAAAGGTCAATGAAAACAAAGCCTTTATAGAACGAATAAATGAAAAATAAACATCACAAAATAAATTAGAAATGTTTATATTTTAAACAACATATACAAGATTTTGGTTTTTGAAAACACTTCATAGAATACAATTGAATTAAGTAGGTGGAAGGATGCAACCCATGAAAAAAAGAGTCTCCCAATCCTCAAGTCCAGTTGCTGGAAATAAGGAAAGGGCAAATGGTATGATTTGTGCTCCTTGCCCCTAGAGATTTGTAATGCTTGGTTAATGTGTTCACTGCAGAACATTGCAGTGGAGGCACTTTGCTATACAGTACTGAACTACTCATGTGTCTGTAATTATGTGACCTGCAAGCCAGTTCATTAAACAGTTTAACAAGCAGTATTTGTACACCTGAGACTTTCTAACTGGGCATTTTCTATTCTATTTCACAAAAGTGCAATTTTGTACATCTTCCTATTGAAGCTTACTGGCTATGTTCACTACAACAAGAAGGCTCCCACTTCAATTAATCTTTTTTCTAAGTGTCAGCTAATGGAGACTTGCTCCTTTAGTTCAGGTAAGGTCTGTCAACTGGAGCAAAAAGCCTTTACTGGCTCATTCATAGTACACACTGTTGCTGTAGCCAGGAACTATATAGCTCACTTCGTCACATTAGTGCACCCAGAGCTACCAAAGTCCTTTGCAACACACTGAAAGGACTTCCTGGTCCAACAACAGGAATACAAAAGCTTTACATCCTTCCCTCAGCCTTTCCCAGCTACACACCAAAAATCTCCAGTCCAACGGCAGACAAGCAATGCTGTTTCTGCAACCTTCTCACCTGCCTTGCACCAGAATATGTCTGAGGAACCACAGGTGACACAGCAGGTTGGTGGCCACAAAGGATGCAGAACCCATGTGTCCCTTCTCACAGTCTCATGTGTGGGGCTATGCTGTCTCCAGAATGCTCTAATAGGAGAGATGCCCCAGCACTATAATTTTCCTCTAGTGCTTCCCAGTGCAAGGCAAGAACAATGTGTCCAAGCAGCTGTGTAATTCACCTTTGTTTTCTTTTCTGTTCCATTCTTGAGCATCTTGTCTGGAGAGGTTTTTTGTGGGGCTCTCAGTACCCTGAAGCAATGGCTCGGTGCTTATGCCTTTAAATAAGAATGTGAAGTGTTACACAAGCTGTTGGTACACTCATGTTTATGATTCCAGCAGTAAAAACCCACACTCGTCACAACAGTCAGGAAGGTCTCAGTTCAGCCCACTCCTCAAGCACACATTCAGCTGAAGCATATTTCAAAGGCAACTGCACTGACCAGCTTCGGTGAGGAGCTAACCTGATGTGCTAAGGCCTCTGCACCTTCAAGCCTTAGTTTTACACACGCGAAGCAGGTCTAAGTCAGCGCTGCTGTCAAAAAAGCAGTCATACCTCCCCCTGTCCTAATGGGTTCTTGCTCTCAGGTTCCTGCTGTCCTCATCCACCCCCACCCCACACCATTTGTGATGGCAGAAGTATTCCTGAAGCTCTCTGATAAACTTCACTGGGCAACTGACCCAGGTTCAGGTTAACCCAGCAAGAAAATAATAGCGCCAGGCACAAGAAGGAGACAAGACTCTTTCAGTGAGAGTAATGGCCCTGATCTAGCTTGAAGAATATGAAATTAAAGTTTCAATTGTACTACGTCACTGTCTCACAGCATCACAGTCAGGTCTTGCTATAAAAGTTCAAAGGAATCCAGGACATAGATCTGATTTACATCCTCTTCCCCTTTAAGTGATTTCATTCCCACTTCTTTTTGTTCCTCTTCCCCCCATTTTGAAATCAGCTTTTGATTTCTTGCAAATCGCTCTTTCTTCTTTCTCACCCCTTGGTATCTTCCCACAGGAGGCAAGGCTGGCAAAGTGTAGCAAAGAGAAGACGCCAAGTAGCAGCTTACATTGTTTTTCCTCCAAACGATGTGACTCCATATCAATGTAAGAAACACCAAGATTGCTGATGAAGAGCAGGCCGCCTTAGCTAAAGAAACACATTCTCTCACCTTTGGAAGCTAGATCCACTTCCTACTTTTTATGCTTCTCCCCCTAAATATAACATACTCCCTACTTCATATAACTTAGTGTTTCCAATGACTTTCTGCCCCATTTCTATCTACAAGGCCCAATTTCTCTGTCAGTAGGAGAGGCAGGATGGCTGTGATTCAAAAAGTTAAAAAATCAAGTTCAAAATACTTGAAAAGCTTTTATAACAAGCCACCAGAAAAACAAAGCACCTTCCCCCGACCTGCAATAAAATCGGTAACAATCACTAGCAAGGGAAAAAATTCATAGGATTTGTGCAATAGCCTTAGCTTCAGATTTCCAGCGCTTTCTACCCACCTGAATCTGAAAGCTGCATGTGCTCTCCTGAGACTTCTGAACTGCTCTCGTTTGGCATGAACGGCGGGGATCTGCTTTGCCAAGCAGAACGCATTGCCACGGGCGAGGTCTGTAAGCACTCTGGGCTCTCAACTTGGGAAGAATTTTCTGATGGGAACTGGACAGGAATGAAAGTAGCCGGAAAGCACGGAAGGGGTGGCATCGTGGCTGCTAGGTGGGAAGGTATCCCAGGAGAAACTGAAAAGCCTAAAAATAATTACCAGAGAAGAAAAAATAGAGAAGCTTAAGACCAATATTTTGCACCTCACTAGAAATCTCTTGCTAAACTGGTATTGCACAAAAGCAACATTGCTTTCGTGTTCCCTGGTGGTTTGCATGTTCAGAGTGAAATTATCAAATTCTGCTTTTGTTATTTTATTTAAATTGTAAAACGTACTTGCTGCAACCATCAGTCATAACCAAAATTATCGTATGCTACAGGCATGCTGAATTAAAAAGAATTTACAAAGTACTCCTGAGCACTTAAAACACACATTTCCCCTAGGACTCCTTAAGTCCCTTAGCAGGTAAAAGTTAAGCATTGCAAAGTGTCTCTGAGGCACTCCTCAATGCAAAAGAGGGGAAGCTCTGGATGCTGGTTACACATTTCATTAGAAGACTTCCAAGTGGAAAAGACATAAGCAGTTCTGCATAGGGACCAGAGGCCAGGCTCACTACTTCCAGGAAAGAAACCCCTTTATAAGGTAACAAAATTAGGCTCGCTTCTTATTTTCTTTCTCCACAGCATGATTCCTTCCTGTCCTGTGACCAGACTTCAACGAGAAGAATAGAGAGTGCCTGCAACTGAAATTGCCTCACCCCCAGTTAAGACATTTTTTGGAAGAAGGCTGATCTGTGGATTCAAATCGTGTCTGGAACAGATTAAAAAAAAAAGCCCAACTCGCTACTTCTGGACAGATGCTCTAACCACGCAGCTAGCAGGTGGGCAGAGCCACTTCTGTCTGTGTTGCCATGAGACATTAAAATGATAACCTGTAGTTCAATGAGGTTTTGATTTTACTGTTGGTCACTATTATTTCTTTAAATGCATGGCAATATTAAAGCAACTACCTTTATCATAATAAGATAAATCATAGCCCTAATAGTTCTTCATATTTTACCTCTTTAAAGCTTAATGGGACCAGATTATGCAATGTTTGTTGCTACCCTCAACCTACACTGCCTCCACTAAGAAATGAGAACTTTCAGTGCAGATTTTGGGCAGCTTTTCATTCAACTAACCGTTTTGTCTGCGGCTTTATATGTTAGCTAAATGTATCTGGATATGTAAATACACCCAAACAGCATCCTATAACTATATTTCTTACTGTATGAGCTTGGTCTTGACTTCATGATACTAACTGTACTTGCTTTCTTCAGAAATGTGTCAAGTGATTTACAGCACTGGGGCAGTGGGAAGAGAAGTTTGCATGATGAAGCATAGCAGGACCCAAGGCACTTTCCTTCTCACACTGTTCTGTCCTTCCTGAGAACCTGAAGAAAGTGGTGCAGCCTAACTGTTCTGCTCACAGTGAACCAGTGGAAGCAACAACAAGCATCTTGCTAATTGCGGCGTTTGGGCAGGGATTAATGAACAACATAATTGCTCTGTGGATGTTCTGGTTTGATTAGAAAACTTGGAAGCTGCAGACTGCGTACTTGTTCAACCTGGTCATCGCAGACAGCTTGCTGAGCATTTGCCTGCCATTTCAACCAGACTTTTGTCTGAGTCAAAAAGCACAGGATCATGAAGATACCATTTGCTCAGCCATAGTCTTCATTCTGTTTCTTTCTTGAGCTGTCTCCCTAGTGTACAGCAGTGGCTCTTGACAGCTATTTTGCAGTGGCGTAGCTCCATCAGGAAAATTGGTACGATGACAGCCAGGCCTGCTGGTGTCACTGCTGGTGTAGCTTGGCTTCTGGCTATGGGGTTGATGGTTGAGATCCTGCCTACCCCTCCCCACCTGAAAAAACTGATTGTCACACAGCATCAAGTTTGAAAACAAGACCTTCAAACAGATGTGACACTGTGTTCTTTCTCAAGTTTCTTGTTCCCTTCAGTCTCATATTGCTTTGTACTGCTGGCATCATCAGGAAGCTCAGAAAGCTCCCCATAACACAAGCAGACAACCTAAGCTGCAGAAAGGCAGGCTTTTGATGGTCACTGTGAGGGTGGTGTTTGGCCCTCGCTTCCTACCCGCTGCATATACCCCAGTGTACACCTACTGCTTGCGTACATGCTCCGCAGCTCTGACAGCCATGCAGCTTTTCAAGTTGCAGTTGACACATTCGATGTCAGTATCTGCTGCACCTCAACAGTGTGCTGGTTCCAGTTGTCCGTTGTTTGTCCAGCCCAACTTTTTGTCATTCCTACAAAAGGTTCTCTGACCCCATGCAGCTGAGAGGGAATGAAGCAAAGCCCCAGAGCTCAGATATTCTTAAAAGACACTGACACTTGAAGCCAGCAGAGACCATTTGATGTATTTATACAGATCTAATTAGGCATGCATATACACAGGTTTAAAAGACTGGGTTTTTTTTATTTTCTTCCATTTTTGTTACATTCGGAGTAGAGGAAAGTTAAAAGCCTGCAAGTTTCCTGGCCAATGTTGTTTAATTCCACTTTTCTAAACCCTTTTATTTTGTGGCTAATAACTGCTATTATATATATTAACGAGGTACATGAAACTTGCTAAAATTTAAATTTCTTTTATGGCAAAAATAATGTAAGGTCATGTTTCCCTAAAGCCAACTAACAAGTGCCAACTCCCAGTTTCTGGGGCAGGGGGCAGGAGGAAGGCAACAGACTGTAAATTCTTGGTGGTTTTATTATTATCATCAACTCTGCCTAAAGTAATGCCTATTGTTTTGAGTGGACCTTTGCAAGCGGATGTTCCTTATAAGGCAACTGAGACAGAATTTTGATTATAAATGGTTCTGTCCAAACTGGTCAAACTAGGTGTGCTCTGAAGTATTTTTATACATGCATGGAGGGACAGCAAAAAACATAGCTGTCTTTAACCTAGAGGACTTCCTCACACGATGTATGGTTAGAACATGGGAAGAAAGTTTTGGAAAAAATGTAGCTTTTCAGCTCTAAAAAGACCCCATCTGGCTACACTGAACTCTAGCATACAAGGTGCCATCACCTACTTCTCCTAACTATCCTCTGAGATCTTAGCAGAATGAGACTCTTGCAGCTCCTCAAATGGGCAAAGAAGCTTGAAATTAGACTGAGAAAACTGATGCCAGATCAACACACAGATGCAGGCAGGGGATGCCTTAAGCTGCTTAGGCTCCTACCACATGGGTTAGGTGAAGCTGCCTCCCCAGCAGGTTATCTGAGGAGCAGCAGCAACCCAAGGATCACCCTGCCTTCCTATGGGATGCTCCCTGCCTGATGTTATGCATAAGCAGCCCTGCTAAAGCCAGGCCAATGCTGCCACAAGTCTACATGATTTCCCTAAATTCTTCTTTCACCATGGGGTCAACACGGTGAGGAGAATGTGCTCCTACTGTGGACAGGGTGGGAACAGGGTGGAGGGGTCCTCTTTTTCTACTTGCTGAGCAGATGGCGTTTTCTGGCAATGCCACTGGTAAAATGAAGCTGTTCAAGGAGTTGTATCATCCTGTGAGGAACAGGCTGTACTATTAAAGGTAACAAGAGTCTATTAACAGAAGCATGGTGTGTTGACTTTCTTCCTCTTCTTTTTTCTATGTAAAAGCTGTAACTTTCAGAAAAAAAGGATATTTCAGCTTTTCTGTAATGTTCACCACTATACTATAATTTTATGCAGTACCATTTAAATCTATACTTCAACAGAAGTCTGTACAGGAGGTCTGTTATTAAACAGAAAGGACTCCTCCTCATGGTTCTCCTGGAATTTTAATACACAAAAGTGGAAAGAAGTGTTTTCTGGGGTTTACAGCTTGTGTGTAATGTGTGTAAAGAAATGAATGTTTTGGCCCAGCTGCCAGAGGAAGAGCCCCCAGCCGCTGAAAACAACTATCAAACCTTCTCTTTAAGGAACTGCCACATTTCACTGCTGGAGTACAAGCATCAGCAAGTGAGGGTGCCGCAGTGTCAGGAGGGATTTCCCCAGTACCTGGATTGTAAAGTGCGATGATTTTCTGCTGTTCAGCCACCAGCCTTTGCAGCTTGTCCATCTGCTGTCTCATCACCTGGTCCTGCTGCCCTGGAGTCTGAAAATATCATGAATATCAAACTACATTTCTAGATGGTTTTTAATCAGAAAGTGTCACCATATCTGGACTTTGTGGGTAGGTATTTCTTAAAGTGTGTATTTCATTTAATAAAGAATGTTGACATTTGTATTTAAAACTCTTTTGCCATTTTACAACTCAGAGGGTACACTGACACTGTGCAGGCAGTACATGCCTTGCCAGATTTTGCTACTTAGCCTTACATCAGCCAGCATTTTCTTCTGGTCTGTGTGCTGGGATTTCCTTGCCACAGAAGCTAAAGCACAAAAGGGAGAGAAGTATCCATCCGTGTTTCACACCAAAAAGGTGTTAGAATAGCATCAGAGCAGATGATACCCTCCGGTCAGACTTCACAGTAAAACTTCAAAATGTGCCAGGGTCCAGCTTTTCATTGTTTGTTGAACAATCTGATAAACGGAAATTGCCAGTATCGTCAATGAAAAGCAGCTTTCAAAAGTCAATATCCACAGAGCACAGATGCAATTAGGAGGAAATACGAGCATGGTCTGAAATTAGGGATGAAAGGATAGAAGAATAAGTCCAGTCTTTGCCTCCACAGAAATCTTCACTAACACAGAGAAAGGACTGACTCCGTCTCTGACTAAATTGCTGCCACTAGTTCCTCAATCCTTCTGCAGACCAGGCACTCCCCCTTGCTTCCCTGCAGGTACACACCTATCCAACTTGCCTTGGCCTTCTGAGTTTCCCAGTTTATCTTTATTTGACTCCTTCTCCCACTCGTCTGTTTCTTCTGTCCTGTCCCCTGGGAAAAACTACCAGAGAACAGTAGTGCAAGAGATGGGTCTTTTTTTTTTCTCTTTTTTTTTTTTATTTATTGTGAAGTACCAGATCTGTTCCAGGACTAAAACTCAGAGCATAAAGACACCCTCATGTTGTTGCTGTGCATGGAGCTTCCCAGCAGTCTGCCTGGAAGCATCATTTTCACTCTACTGCCCCTCTGTCTGGTATCACTCGAGAAGCACCATGTAACAAAGCAAACCCCAAGTTCACTTTTTCTTTACCAGAATCTTTGAGAACATTTCAAGTAATTCATATAGTCAAATGCCAGAAGCCACCAAAGAACAAAGAATGCCCAGTATCAGATTTTATGACCAGCTGTTGACAGTTTAGCATATCACAGTATACAGTCTGGTCATTAAACTTAATGATCTGGTTTATGTCATCCAAGAAAAGAAGCAGCAGACTCCTAGGACTCACAAGAAGTTATCTTCAACTGCAGCCTTACGTACATTAATATTTTCCCAACAACCAAGGAATAACAAGTTTCCTGTCCCTATATGTAAAGTACTAAAATCTTCATTAGACTGAGAGCTGAAGGTGGTGAGGACTCCTGACTGGCTCTTAAGTATTCCCTTGAGAAGGGCAGGGGAACTGGATCCCAGGGCAGCCTCCACACCCCACGTAGCAGTCCTCAGCCACAGGAACTTTAGATGGGCAAGGAGCCGCTGCACTGGCACAGCCCAGCTGCAAATCCCCTGACACATGACTGAAGAACAACAGTTTTCCCAGCTCTTGTCTATTGTGCAGAGGCGGTACCAACAGTGTCAAGAAAAGAAGCCCTGAGGTGAGGTGGGCTCAAGGCAGACGATGCAGCCTTGTTAGCACAGGTACTTCTGATTTTGACACCATCAAAAATGTTAAAATGATGATAGACTTCCAGTGGAGAAAGTGTTGAGACCTGCCAGCATAGACACATCTTAAATAACAAATTCAACTGTGTTGGAAACATAAGAGTTTCTTTAAAATATGCAACTAAGGCACTGTATTGTTTACTATCTTATGAGAAGCACATAGAGCACTCAGTGGAAGAGATACTGTGGAGCTACTCCTGTCCATCACTTTGTCAAAACTAAGAAGGAGAGAAAAAAGTCAGAAATAGAAAAAAGATAAAAAAGGAGATGGAGCATGTGAAGAGGAGTGATGGAAAGACATATGGAAATAAGAACATGAACATGCCCCACAACCATTACACACATGAGAATGTGGAGCCAGAACATGCAATCTTTTTTGCCAGAGGGAGGGAGATAGCAGTAACTATTGAACAAAAGGAACAAGAGAAAAATTGATTAATTGTCTCTTGGGCAAAGCACTTTATTGCATGGATGCATTAGAGCAACAGCATCAGACACAGGGTTATGAGGCACTTCCCAATGCTTTCCAGTAAAGTTTCCTACGTATAGACAGACACAAAACTTACCGGCCCTTTCTTCCTGAAGAGGCTGTGCAACTATCAGAAATATACAATATACAATTATAAATTCAGTGATTATTTAAAGCAAACTAACCTGTTCCATGTTTTTGTAGGTGGGAGCGCAATGGTTCATCCCAGGCTCTGAGGCAGGGAGCAGAGGAGGAGTGAACATTTCCAAGGTGTCACTTGCATCATGAATTCCAGCCTGGGTTACACTGGAAGCTAACTTTTGAGGAAAAAAATCAGAGCTGGCCAAATAATATAATTGCCTTGTGTGCTGAAAAGCTTGGTTGTGGCCCAAGTTATCTGTTGAGACATTGCTGTTGCCCATCACACCGCTGACTTCTGAACTGTATGGAAGTGGACACTGCTTGCTGGAGGACTCACTCGTATTGTCAACCCAACCTGGGGATAAAGAAGGCATGACCTTCTCAATCATTATATTGGAAGATGGTACCATGCTTGCCAGATCACTGGCAGTCTGCTGTGACAAATTGTCTTCCTCCTTAAAAGTGTCTGCTTCCATGCCCTGCTTTCCAAAATCCATGCTAGGGATGTCTAATAGAAACCACCATGAACAAATGTGTCATACTGAAATAGTTAATCCTGTGGTTTGTCTTCTTTCTTTTTTTTTTTTCATCCAAGAGATTATTTTTTTAGCCCAGGCTGAACATAAAGTACCTTCTGACTTCAGAAACTGTAAAACATACAGAGATATATATATATAAAATATATAAAAAAGTATATATAAATATACATATATATATATAAATAGTGTTAGGATACATGCAATTCAAAAAACCTATAAAATCACAATATTTCTGCCAGCTAAAATGGCTTAGATGTACTGCCTGCTCTCTCACTATTAAATCCTAAAGTCTCAGACAAACAGGAACAGATGTAACACTCTATTACGATAAAAACCAAAACCCATTCACCACTAGAAGCATTTGCCAAAGTGTCCTGACCTTGTCTTTCAGCTAAATCTTCAACCTTTAAATTCAGAGAAAGTGCTTAATGTCCAAAGAAGTCCACAGAAAGCAGGGAACAGAGATAACAGGAGGAAACAGGAGAAAACAAATTGCATGTGAAAAAAACCAAACAAAAACATCACTAAAACACTGCCTGACGTTTAAGTAGCTCAGAAGAATGTTTATTTTAAAAGGATAGAATAACGCTGCTACAGCTTGCATCGATTCTCCTTGAGACCGGTACGGCTGAGACAGCTGTGCAACACAAACATTCTGCTTCCCCTCTTTAGGCACTTGGTTCCAGTCCTTCCGAGGCAGGGGCCGGGCATTTGCTTCTTACCTTAAAAAACTGCGGGGGCGGGGGAGTATATTTCAGCAGCTGAAGCTAGTGAGCTCCCCCATCTTGTCTGCTACGGGAGGATTCAAAGGTAGTTTATCTGAACTCTTTGAGACATGTGGAGTCTCCAAGAATTTCGTTCGCTCACAAGAAAATGACTTAATGTGTTCTTCCTACTTTAATGTAAGTGGTTTGCGTAAGATGTATACATACCCCACTGGGTTGGATACCTGCTTTGACAGATCCATCATGTGTAGCTAGGAAACATTATGTTGTTTGCAGGCTTAAACTCCCTTTGGAGTAATCTACAGGTCCACTGGAAGCATTTTGGAAATCTACAAATCTAAAACAACAGAAGTCCAGGCTGTCTGGGCACATGCTTGTACGCTAAAATAAGAACCCTACAAAGTGGATCTTCCGTGGGAGTGGAAAAAAAAAGGAAGGAGGTGTAGTGAAGACAGAGGACTGGACAGGGACAGATCAGAAAGGATGAGCTAAGAAATCACATTTAAAGAAAAGAGTAGAGCCCATGACCCTATTTTGCACTTCCCTCCAAAGCCTAAGAGGGAAAACCAAATTCCTGAGTCTCCCAGTTCCTCTGCTGTCAACAGCAGTATTGGTTGTATCCTGGTACTGCACAGGATATGATAATTTGCTTCTCCCACAGATCCCCACTTCAGGTTGAACTCAAGTGGAGCTGAAAGTTCCAACCTGCCAGTGATTTTTCTGAGTATAATGCTATATGCAAGTTGGTGGGGGGTTTTTTTGTTTGACTTTTTTTTAAACCTAGGAAACAACACATACCCACAAAAATCACTTAGCTATTCATAGGGTACAAAGTTCAAATGCTGAGCAGTTATCAGCTGCCAGCATGAAGGTTACTCTCAGTAGTAACGGGCAATACAAAGGCTGTTGGTGGCCTGTCCCACTGACATCACGTTTTGCACCAGGTGCATGGAGACTTCATGTCCTGGTCATGCTTTCTCAAAAATACAAATGAAGGAAATATAATCTGAAGACTAAGAATGCTGGGATCTGGAAACAGGCAACATTTGCCAAGAGTCTCTCCAAACACATACTTTGCTTTAGGCACCACACCCCTGCACAGTAGGTAAGGAATTAGGAAGAACTGGATTTTGTGAGAAAACCTCCCTGACATCATCAGAAAGGAAAAAATATTCCAACCTTGACACTGGTAAGGAGGTCTCTGAGAGACTAACTTGACAGTGTCAGCTTTTATCCCATTAAAAATAATAAGAAATTCCAATAACTGTCCATCATAGTTGATCTTCTTCATCAGTTTAATATATTGTAATCCCAGAAAGGCGGGGGGTGTATTCTTAATGTATGAGGTTTCATAGGTAAGAAACAATTTGTTTATAAAAGTTAACACTGCCTAGGCTGGTAGCTGACTTTAATTTGGATAAGAAACTGAACACTAAAACTTGCTTTATCATGAACCTTTTCAATGTTTGCTTTCTCATTGTTGTGGATTGCCAGGGAATTAGTGAGTAAACAGAAGCTCTCACCCACGTCCCTGATCCCCGCAGTTCTTCCTGGACTGCACCACTCAGTCAAAGCCACATGAAGCCTCCCCCTCTCCAGGCAACAAAGTAGTTCCTCAGTAAATATGGCCAAAGCAGTCAAAACTACTCCCTGTGAGGTAGAAATACCTTCGCACAGAGCACCTTGGCAGCCGGCAGGAGCAAACAAGGAAGTGCGGTACAGGCTGACAATTGTCTTGGGAAGTGTTTGTGGGGATTCTCTGTTTTAGCAGATTTTTTCATTTAAAAACTATTATAAAGACTAACATATTTTATCTCAGGTAGTCTCCTAATAAATACTAGACAAAATAAACAAGTAAAATGCCTTGCACTTTCACAGAGCCTTCAACCCATGTAATTTTAAAGCACTCTATGTGCTAACTGCTTGCATAAAGTCAGTATGCCTACGCATACTTGACCTGATCTTTAACACTGCTAAATCCTCACAAATTCCCCTGAAAACAAGTAGAAAACTAACTGGAAGCCCTGACAGTTTTAATAAAGTCCCCCAAAACAGCATTAGGAGGTTAACCATACTCGCTCAGGCCTGCAGACCTCAGCTGAAGCCTCAGAGCCAGGCGCACAGCCCTGCGAGGGCTGTCAGTGATGGGGTGCCCCAGGGAAGCCCTCTTCCCATAGCACTGTCTGAAAGACTTTAGGGAGAAGAATTTTCCTAAACCCTGGGGCAGTTCCCCAAGTATCGCCCTACTGGAGATAGCAATGAGAAGTTATTATTTGTAAATTTTCCTTTTGCTTTTTTAAATCTTGTTATTAAGAGTGGAGCAACAGCCATAAACTTGATGTATATAGATAAACAGAACAAGGAGACATAAATCAGTGGTGATAATTCACTTTTAAGCAGCACAGAATATAAAATATTTAACAAGCACTGAAGTGCTGGACTTGTCCTGCACTCACTGCATTCCCCAAAATCTGTTGAATTTTTTATTATTCTATATCTGCACTGCTCTGATACCTAACAATCCCTAACATCGGTGGAACTTTGGGTTCTTTGATCATGGGG
>WAAD01010599.1:6023-20904 GCA_013389945.1 Fregata magnificens
GACGTTTCTGCGCATACCTGCAGAAGGACTATGTCACCCGCTTCTACAGGCCAGCAGAACACCACAGATACGGATGATGTTCCTTAAAAGCTTTCAGAAAGCCTAACACATTAGATAAGAGCTGTATTGGACTAGTAGATCAAAAAGTGGATTTGTCATTGTCTGTTCCTTATCTAATGGAGAGATCCAATGAACGGCTCTAGCTTGCAGTTGCTACATAGCTCACAAACAGAAAAAGAATAGAAATCAAACAATGAAACACAATTTCTGAATAGTATCCTGGAGAATCTTTTCCCTTCACTCCTGACAGGCACTGTGCTGAAGCAGTGTTCAGAAATACTTACAACTACAACATATTAAACATCAGAAACATCCTGTAAACATAAAAAAAATTTTACTTTAAAGGTGACTGAAACAGGTCACGCAGAAAGACTGTGAAGTTTCCATACTCAAGANTAAAAACAAATAGTATTTTAAGTTATTTATTAGTTACAAATAAAACTGAAAAGTAAACTCTCTCAAACATTTGTAGAGATAAAGTTGTCAGGAAGTTACAGAAGATGAAACACTGGTTTCACAACCCTTAAGAGCAAATCTCTGCACTACATCACCAACCATGATAAGTCTGATCCAAATGAGACTTATGCACATGATCAAATTTAATCAAGCGTGCCAGAACATGATACCAAACTGGTATCAGTGACAGGAAGGCATGTAATATCTAATCCAGTATAAAATCATAGTGGGCTAAATGAATAATGCTTAATGTAAATAAGTCATGCTGCTACCTGGTATGTATTTTATTTTTGCTTTAATTAAAGCAAAGAGAATAATTTATGAGATCAATACTTTACATATGACCACTACACTTTTGACCCAGCATTGGGAGTCCTAAAGCCCTGCTTGTAGCATTGTTGAACCAGTGTTCTAACTTTGTAACTTTAAGGTAAGTTTGGATATGTTATTACATACTTTTCCCACCAACTAGCATAGCTTTCTGAGCTATTTTCTCTCCTCTTTTTACCAAGAGGAAAGTTAAAAGCATTATGTGTTGCAGCAGCTTTACAGCCCAACACTCCCGTGCTGATTGATGCTGAATGGCTGAAAAAGGTTCAGACTTTTTGACAGACTACTGTCACCTAAACTGCAAAACTGTATTATCATGGAACAAATAAAAAAAAAAAAAAAAAAAGAAAAAGTAATGTTATTATCCTAGAGGATTCAGGAATCATTACGGTCTAGTATTAGGCCTTGCAAATAGTCAGTGCAGGTGAACAGACCAGTATCCTCAGTTCTTGAAGATAAGAGGGATGAAAGACCTCCACTCTCAGGAGCAATGGGAAGGGAGGCAATAGCTTACTGCACATCATATGGCAGTTGCTGAGATCAAGAATGAAGAGAATGAAATGGAGGGTTGAGAGGCAGGAAGAGGAGCCTGGCCCAGTTACTGCTTCACATGGTGCCACTGTCACAGACAAACAAGGTCCATATGCAGCTTATTCAAATATTTTCCCTTTGCAGATGGATATAAACACTTTGTTTTGCCTCTCTAAAAAGGGACAGATCTCACATTGCAAACCTACCTTGTAATCAATCCCAAGTTTAGAAATAAATCATTACAAATCCTGCTTTACATGCAGCCTTACTGTCCAACATTCAAAAGCAATACAAGCGCAGAAGATAGAACCTTTTCTCAATGTCAGGATGTCCTCTTTGGATGGTGTCCCCTACCACCTGTCCAGTGAGACTCAGAACAATTAGCTTCCGCATCCTGTGACTAGGTACCAAATGAACATGCTTAGCTTGTCAAACAGAACAGGAAGAATTTGAACAAGGAAAATGCTGAAGTTTTAACTGGTCAGACAAGCAAAAGCAAGAACAAAACAATCTTTCATACCCCTCACACCACCTCCTTTCACCAAAGCTTTAGAACACCACACTTGCCAGTAAGCACCAGGCAGCTGAGAGGAAGCCAGGAGCATCTGGTGACAGTGAAAGGGCAGGATCCCACTTGCGTTTGTGCTCCTCTGATGGAGCCCAGGTGTTTGCAGGATGAGCCCTGCCTTAATCATACATCTCAGTAGCACTTGGACAAGATTATTCTTGAGAAAAGCTAGTATGAGAAATCTCCTGATAACCAATATTCCATTTTTCAACAATAACACCATTATACTTTGGGGTAAAGGAAGAAAAAAGAAAGAGACATTTCCCCGATACAAAGTGATTTCCTCTGCCAAAAAAACCCACAAAAGCTGCTCACACATGGTAGTCTGAACAATTCTGGAGAGAGGGGGACATAAAAGAAAGCTTACAGGACACTTCATAGTTTCTGCTGTTAAGCAACCTAAATACAGATATCACTACATGCTCCCATTGCATTTTGTCTTCTGCACTTTTTTTGGAAAAAAGACTTGATAGACATCTATACAGAACAAGTAGTCACATGTACTAACAAAGCCTGGTACCTTCAAATATCTCTCTCATACTTGACCAGATTTGATATCTAAGAATACATACGCTCCAGCTGAAGTTTCTCCCATGCAACTGTGTTAATCAGCTCCTCTGGTGACTAACATCATCCTTGTGCATGCTGCAGCTCTTGAGACCGCTGGCACTCAATCTCACCCACCCAGTAGTCTGTTTTTACAAAGCCTGTTGGACTCTAGGTGTGCATAAGGGGCTAGAATAACAACCACTCAATTCAAAATATTTAGGAGGTTGGGGAGAAGGAAGTGTTAGAGAGGAGAAAAGCAAACAGGCAGGCACACACAGAACATAACCACACAAGCTGGTTTCCATAGGGAACCAAAAACTTTGAGGGCAACCTTGCCACAAACCTGTTATCAGAAATCTAGGATACAGCGACTGTGCAATCTCAGCAGCAACTGCCACACAGCATAGATACTCAAGCTAGCTCTGAGCTAAAGAACACTATCCATGCATTTGCTAGAACTAGACAAAAACGGAAAAACTGCAGGAGTGATGACATGAGGCACACTGGCCGACTCTCACAGGGCACAGTGCCAGCAGAGACATCCTCTGAAGTGCAGCCAGGCAGTACTTCACATGTAACTTTTGAACACAATTCTTCCTGAACACAACTTGAGAGCCCACACCAGAAATTAATCCAGATTTAAAGGAATACTTTAAAATATATTTCAAGGGCCTTAGATTTGATAATTTCTACACATTTCGTTTACTGGTTTTGTGTGCAGTCTGTTTTATTCTTTTTGCAATTTTATAGACCGTCTCATTCTCTGTTGCTACAGGTCAGGATGAATAAGACTTCCCTAAGATGGGCACGTCCAGCAGGCAATTAAAATCCAAAGCAATCTGTTCCAGTATTACTTGAATTTGTAGCATGCCATCTATTATGCTGGCACCATTGATCTTCTGACCTTTGATCTAAAGCCACTGGACTAACACCGGAACCAGAAACGCGACAGCCACATTAGCACAATGCTGTCGCTGAGCCTGGTAAGCCCCACTGAAGAGGAAGGCTAGTTAGCTCACATGCAATGCTATGCTACTGTTATTAAATGCTATCCGGATGCGAGCTACAAACTCAGCAGAGTGTTGCATTGTGCCATGTAGGCACTGTGAGTTAAAGCTATAATAATAAATAAAATAAGGCCAGGGCACAGGTTTGAGCACTAATCCATAACTGTCCATGCCAGTAATGTGTTATCACATTCTGCAGCACGGTTTTGTTCAAGTTTACTAACAGATATTGATGTACAGGAGATCCCACAGGGCTAGGGACTGTTCCCAGTAAACAATAGGGGTTTGAGCTGTGCAGAGCCACTCTTTGGAGCAGAAAATGGGCTGCAGACAGGCGCAGATATAGCCACTAGATTCCTCAGAGCTGGCTCAAGAGTCTCCAGCGCAGCTTTACAGATAGTTATGAATATATTCGTCCACAGTGAGACAAAATCTAAAGCCCAAGGCAGCTTCTCCTCTGAACACTATTACAGATTTTCCATGTGCGTGTTAAAACGACTTGCTCAAGGGCATCTGCATTTCCTTATTTCACAAAGTCAAAGAGGTAAACTAATGAATGAATGCAAGGCACTGATATTACAGTAATGTCACATCAAAATACAATCTCATTAGTACCCATAAATGAGTGAAGTCGAGTGCACTCAATGCAGAGCAGCACAATTATCATGCAACTATGCTGCACCACATTAGATATGTAGATGATTCCGTATTTTGCCTAAGATGTCAGATTAGGGCTCTGGCCCTCTCCAGTCCATGAAAATACAGACACAAGTATAAAATACTTACCTACTGTCAATGTTGTAATTATCATGCTTGACTCACTTCCTGGTTTTGGGGGGTTTTTTTTGTTTGGTTGGTTTTTTAAATCCAGTCAGGTAGTATTGTCTAAAACTAAAGTGGAGGGTGTAAGGAAATCAAACTCCATCCCAAAGTAACTGTTTCTCCCACCAGTAGAAACAATTTACAGAACCTTCCCCATACACACCCCTTCTTTCCCAGCAGCCTTTCAGATGCAGAAAAGGAGCCGATCAGATCATATTAACTTTACCAGAAGCAACAGCCTGCTCCTCACATGTAATCATGAGACTGGGACAACTAGGTTTTGTTCACAAGACAAGAAAAGGCCCCGACAGGAGACCACTCTCAAAGCTGTACACTGCTATTATAACAGTCCCTCCCCCTGCAGCCAGGTCTCCGACCATCTAGTGTCTCAGAGAGAAGAGGTGACTGAGACCAGCTGATCTGTTCCCAAGGGACAGCTACAGCTCAAGGGGCACACTGTAAGCCCTTCTGAATTAGCCTTCTTCTGGGGAAGAGTCAAGCAACTTTTCAGTACAACTATTCAATGAGGTAATGACAACAGCTTAATTTCACAAGTAGTTTTATTAATATTGCATATGTTCATCTTAATGACATTCAGCAGTAATTAACATGGTTATAAACTGAACAGCAGCGGCACTTCAATAGTATCCTAAGTCTTCAATTCTAAATTTTGAGCACAGGGATAACATAACACATTGCCTTGCAACCCAGGGTGCCAGTATTCAAGTGACTAACCTAACTGAAGTTTCCATACATTTCAAGAGCTTTGGCATCTCAGCTAAGTACTAAGGTGATAACAAAGAAGAGCTATGGCAAACAAGATAGCTACTGCTATTAACATTTTTAAGTCAGAAACTCAGTGCAAACAGAACAGTCACTCAGCACTTCACACAAGATTTAAAAAGAAAAAACCCACCACCTTTAGAAAGATGCTTTTTCTACCTGGCAAAATTGCTTTGAACCTCTAACATGGAAAGGTTTTTTGTACCTCCTTTATCAGCAACAAGAAAATAGTGTAGCAGAAACCAACCACTATTTAAGGGTATTTTGCATTATACTATGCATACAATTACTTCATTTTCAAAAGTACTGTTAAACACTAACATTAAACAACTTTACCTGCAAGCACATAACACCCACATACTGTCGCAGAGCCAAGAGTTTTTATTGCCACCTGTAAAACGTTACTGAAATAGAGCAGCACTGTTCCACAAGCCCTTTTCTTTCCCCATGTAAAAAAGTGAATATGAAAGACCACACAACCAGGTACACTGTCTATGCTATCCTCACATACTTATCTATCACGAGCAATAAAGTTCTGATTTGTAGCTAAGTTTCAAGTAAGAATTAACTCTAGCCATGTTTTCTGACAATACCTGGGAAAAAAGCTAGTCATTCTGGAGGAAAGCAGGATTCAAATTTAAGAAACTAGTCACAATTTTAAGCATTTAGCTTCACCTATACAGAGTTGTGCTGATTCTTCTCCCACCTCCCTTCAAATAGATCTTCAATTCTTCTCTCACTTTTAAAGCTAGAAAAATCAGACATCTTTGAACCCTTCTTTTCTAAATTATAACACTCAGGAAAAAGAGGGAGGGAGAGGGAGAAACAGAAGATACAATTCACTTGTTCATACAGTTTCAGCTACAGTACTTAAACACAATTCAAAAAATTGCTTTTTCAGTCCTGTTATCTACCAAAAAGCAAGTATCAGGTGTACTTATTCTGGATGCCTTAATGCCATGTCAAATGGAAGCTCTCTGTTCTGCCAAAAATCTTCTAGTTCTCCACATTAGAAAAAACTGACAACTGTAAGGCAAACAACACTACAATCATTTACAGTTCCTCCTCATCTGAACCCAACTTTTTCTAAGTAGTCAATGATCTAACAATTCTTATTACCCTCTCCAGCATCCCTAATGTTCACAACACTACCTTCCAATCTGTTCCAAACAAATAAGTGATCAAAGTGCTACTTTATTTTGAATCTGTCCACTAGCTCTCCATTTCATCAATTATTTCTTCAAATTTGACCCTTGTTAATTCTAATTACCTCTTCCTGTTACACAAAACTGAAAGATGAAATGAGGATTTTTATCTACAAATTCCTTCTTCAACTGCTCCTTAATTTCTCTCCTTCTATCAGTTTGTGAGGCCTGTCGTATTTAGCCCCAAGTCACTTAATTCCCTGCCTCAAGAACCTGAAGAAACCTGTCACCTAGACTGCATCATAACTGGGAATATTTGTCAACTACTACAAATTGCTTTGGGTTTTTTGTTTTTAAGCAAAGTGCAGATTTACAAAAGCTAAGGAACAGCAAAAGTCTCCCCCCTCCCCCAGCACTTCAGACATTTTCTATCTCTGGGCATTTTGTACTCTTACAAGAGGCGATGTTTACCTTGCATACGATTATTTTTCATGTGGCTAGCCCTGCACAACTGCTAAGTTGTTATGAATTAAATTGACTGTTCCCCTCGCCCCAATTTTCAGAAGAGACGCATTATATCTCTTAGTTAAAGAGCACATTCACAACATTTGCACTCTTGCCCTTGGCAGGCATAAAGTTTTTGGCAGTTTGAGGTAAGTCATATTGCACTTCAGATCCAAGAACAAAAAGATACTTCAGCGATGCAAAAATGGAAAACCTCAGTTCAGCTGCTCAGGTATGTAAGCACTGACTTACATGCTAAAAAATTGAGATTTAATGATGCCAGCAATCAGCAGATAATGACTTAAGTTCTGTTAAAATAACAGTGATGATCAACCTTTGCAACATTTAATTACTGCTTATTATCATACCTTTGTTTTACTGGAGATGTGCTCTAAATTACCAGCAAATTTGAAAGTCTTTACTGCATTAACACTACATATACAAGTGATTAAATCTGGAATACAGCACACTGTTGCATGTTCACACCCAATTCTAATGCTGTTAGGAGACAGAATAACCTCTCCTGTTCTCAAATGTTACCTAGTGTATTAATTAACCCTAAAAATTTTCTGGCTGAAAATAAAAGTACAATAGTACAGGATTAAAATTTAAAGAGTCCTGACAATTTTAATACACAATTAAGAAAACCTATGCAGCTCTGCAGATCTTCTGGCTTTGCCTAGATAGGGAGGCAATTCTATAATAAGGCAAGAATTAACTTATGGCTCTCAAATTATTCCACACAGCTTCTCCCACAGTTCAAATTGCAAAGTGTTTGTTAGGCAGTACTCCAGAGTACCAATGGCCATTCATTTCACTGCACAGACATGCCCTAAAAATCCACAGAACTCAAAATCCCAAAAAGGCCTTTTCCATTTCCAATGAATGGCATGTTTCAAGATTACATTAGCATTTTCCTTTTGTTTATACTAACAAAGGCATCCTAGCAAAGAGTCTCATACAGTCTCTCTGTACAGCCATGCAACAAACAATACTAGATTTGCGACATCATGGGAATTTCCAGAGTTATGTCAAGTACGAGTCAATGGCTACCCTGCAAGATGCTGCAGAAGTCAACAGGGGGAAGGTTAAAACAAACTGACTTTCTGTCAACACTGCCTTCTTCAAAGACTGCAAAAGAAGGGAAAGGGTGAAGGAAAACACATTCAAGGAAAAGGACAAACTATATAAATAGTTTATAATAAGTATCTCCTTTCTTTTCTCACTTCTAAATGTTCGCTTTAGCAAAAGCTGGGGGGTAAAGCATCAGGTTTCACTCTTTATTCCGGCGGCTGTATAATCAATACAGCGCAGTCTATTGAACTATTTTATTACTATTCATGCAATAAGCTGTTAAATACATTTGCAGAGTAAAAGATCAGTGCCAGTATCATGTCATTCATAACAATATGTTTATTTTCAAGGCATGAGAATATTAAACCATAACCACCTTCTGCACAATGAACTAAACACATAAAATCTAATTTCAGCCCTTCCAATCTAAAAAAAAAAAACAATACAGTGGTAGAAATCTCAACTGCATCCAGCAGAAACAGGGAAGACCCTCTAAGACTTATTTGGTGGGGTTTAATATTGTCTTCTATTTGACACATGCAACAATATTGCTAAAATAGTATCAAACATTTTAGTTTTTAAAACATATTAAAAAAATCAGATTGGTTATTCAGAAAGTGAATAGAGAAGCTTTGTCCACAAAAACAAAAAGAGATCTTTAAATAGTTCAGAGATAAGAACTGTAATAACTTTTGTGTAACAGTAACACGTTTAAGCCTGCAGTTTGAGTTTCATCACTCGCTGTCCCTATTTTTTTTTTTTTAAACACGTAGACAAAGTCATGTTGCACTTCAAAAAAAGGGGGGGNAAATACAAACATTCAAGATGTGTATGTTTCCTCTTACATCGGCCTCTTACTGGAAAATAAATAAATAAATACCCCTCCTTTCTTGCATGCCCACAGATAAAGGAAATCGGGTTTCCTGTTGCAGGTTTGCAACCTGAGAGCCAGCGCTAGGAAGCCGTGATAAACTGACACCAGCAGTAGTGCTGCTACCCAAGCAAAAGACATGAAATGGGCTGGATACCAAAGTAAAACTGTTTCACATTAGCGTAAAAAAAAAATTCGCTACAAGGACGGTCTTGATTTTTAAAATTTGTTTAAACTGTACCTACATCAGCATTTCAAACAGTAGTGCCCTGACCAGCTAGCAGCCTGCAGAGCACAGAGCAGTTTAACCCAGGAGCCCAACCTCCTGCTCCAAGCACGGCTGACTTCCACATTGCATCAAGTTGCTCATGGCTTTGTCCTGTCAAGCTTTAAAAGTCTCCAAGAATGGAGATTCACCAGTCACTCTGGGGTGGTCTGTTCAACGCTCAACCACCCTCATAATGATTTAGTTTAATTTTTATAGCCTTTTTGGTGTGCATAAACTGGATTTCTCTTACAGGAAAATAAACTAGAAATCCCTCCCCAGAAGTTCACCAAATGTGGCAAAACCCTTAACGGTCATAACGGTCCAAACCAACAAACCACATCTGTGTTGGGGACGCCCAGTTTAGGAGACCAGACTACATTCTGTCTGAAGTAAAATTACTGAAATACTAACAGTGTCGATCTGGGAGAGTTGCCGCCCGCACCTTCAGCCAGAGATCCACTTCTACTCTGCCAAATTATTTACTAGTGTAAGACCAAGTGACAAAGCCAAACACACAGATACCAATACTGAAATTAGATGAAGGAAAGCAGCACTCTTTGAACCAGAAAGGAAGGAGGAAAAAAAAGTTTATAAATCAGAAAGTTAAAACCTCTCTTGTAAAACACCAATCGTCATGGATCTGCACGGAATACTTCATGTGACTGTGATTGTGAGCGAGTGTGAAGTAAGACCAGTAGCTTATTATAAGACCAAAAAAAACAGGCAATACAAAAATACAATTTCAATCATTTCAAAAAGTCCCAAGAATTATGTAAAAATGTTCTTGGGGCTATGCAGCTTTTGGTCAAATCAACAAACATAGGTGTTTAAAAGCATTTGTTAACTCTTTAGAGAGAGCTGTCTGTATTATCACCAACAAGAAAACCCAAGATATTTATCAGAGCTGCTGACATGAACAACTGGCATACAGAAAGTTCTGCTATCACAGCAATTGTTTTACAGATATTATCTGCCACTACTAAAAAAAGTTCTTTATTAATCCTATTTCACATCACATCAGCATACAATAAGCCTGTCATTTGAATTCAAAGGTCAAAAGACAATTGATTCCGCTGATGGTGCAGTAAAATGTATCGCGACTCGAGAAATTCTGAGAGCACAGCCACGCTACAAAAGCAGCCCTTGGCACCTCCTGGAACCCCACCATCCGCTGCACAGAGACCGGCAACAAAGCAGGCTACAGAGCAAAGGACGATGCTTGGCAATTTCCCCCACCCAGAAAAGAACGCATGAAAGTTCACAAAATAATACCAGCCAAGTATATTAAACATAACTAAGTCTCCCAAGCAGACTCAACAGGCAACTTTTCTCAACTTCTGACCCGTGCTTTCTAGCAGCCTGGAATAAGAACTTGTTTTCTGCTGATTTTGGCTAGTTGAGGTTTTGAATCCACTATAACATCATCAATTAGGAAAAATACATTTCAGGGTTAACTTGAAATGCTTTCACTTAAGATAAAAGTCCATGTTAATGTACAAGCTCAACATCAGCATCTTTCTCTCACAGTTGCAGTAAAAACCAGTCTCTCCCAGGTCTAAACGAGTACTTTGAGGTAAAAAAATTGTTACCTCAAAAGGTAAACAAACAACACAAAAATTGAAACACCACCAAAAGGTTTTTGAGTGCTGAAGGTAAACCATACAGAATCATGAAGAACAATCCAACTTTAAAACAACTGTATGCTATATGCTAGTAGTTTATTTAAATTTTAGCAACTTACGAAATAAAACTTGGTCTTCAGAAAGCACTTCACTAATTTTTAATAGCATCCATCTGAAGAACCAATTCTTCCCTTTCTACAGAGCCTGAGACCAAAGGCAAAAGAGTATTAAAACATCAACAAAAAATCCAAAGTGCCTCTCAGGCCTAAGCATGAACCACTATTCCCAGCAGCAACTCTTCCTTCTGTATTATGGTTTTAAATAGCACACATTCAGAAAAGTTACTCTCTACAGTCGTGCATTTGTCAGGAACTTGATCTCTCTCTCTTCAAAACAGACATCCATCCACTGTGCAGGGAACAAGAGCTACTACTGTTCCACTGCTGCATCCGACACAAGATTAAGTAGTATGAAGAAATGAAGCCACGATTGATTTTGATCCTACTAATCAAACGCAGGTTTGCAAGACAGGATCCACTTACAGCCTCAGACCTTTGAAACAACACTGATGAATACTCGGTTAGCGATCCTACAATTTACCAGCTATCAAGATTATGAGAAGTGTTATGTTGCCACATTCAAATGAAGTGCTCTTTAAAACGTGCTTCCATAAAGAAAACAAAGACTTGTAAACGCTTAGTCTTGCTTAACACTTAACATGAGACATGTGGCAGAATCTAAATCAAACAACCCACCCAGCAAACTGGTGCCACAGAATTCAAAATTTAAGAGACTGAGACAATGACATAATTTAGCTTTGCATATGCAAAGACAGCATCTAAAACCATTTTTATCTGCTGATTCATGTTCAAAAAACACAGTTAAACAACCAAGCAATTCTAGTGCAACTCATAAAGGGTTTCCCTAAGTTCAGAGTGCAAAACTACTATCAAAGCTAACAGTGAAATGGCTACAGACTGTGTTAGTCTTGCACTGCCAGCTGTGTAAGGATTAAAAATCAGAATTAGTCAAAACCACAAAATTATTGTCGCTCAGCCTCACCAATGGCCATATTCTGTAGGTTTACAGCTGTGCCTTCAGTTAACCATTACTGGTAAGGTTCCACTCCCAGAAAACATTGACTGCCTTTCGTTAAATAGAGAGTGTCTCAACTCTCATAGATCCATAAAATCCTTTAAAACACTTTAAAAATCTCCAGCTTGAGAGTCGTCATTCCAACGTTAAACTGAACTCAGTGAACTATAAAGCTTAAGACTATTCAAAAGTTGCTATTTAGAGGGATATACTTGAAATCAAGTCACTGAAGTCTTATCTCCCTGGAAACATAAAACACAGAACAACATAACATTTTTCCCCTCACTCACAGAAAGATACTTAACATATGATTAATTTTACATGCCAAATCAATAAAAGCCTCACCTAGCAGATTTTAAAATATATGTATTTACACTGATAAAAGAAATGAGTAACTGCACTTACTGTATTTCTGTCATAACTTATTAACAAGAAGTTAAACAAATGGGTTTCAGAATAAATGAATAAAATAAAAATCTAGAAGATAGATAATGAAGTAAACAAAGCAAAGATATAAAAAGATATTAACAGATAATTAAATCATGCCTTACTGCCTTTTTAAATATTGAAATTAAGGAGCTGCTGAGGAATAAAAGGAATCTGCCTGAAGCTAAGAAAGCCAAGGAAACAACAGATCAAAACTGTTTGCCAACTAGCCAACACATAGGGTCAATGAGAATAAATTTAAACCTCTGAAAATGTCAGCATTAGGGAAACCAACTTGTGTGACTGAAATTTTGATGAAGGCAGAAGCTCTGCTTCTTTACCCCAGTAGGGTATCCAGGATTTCTAACCAGTAGCAGTAAGAACTCAATAGCTTGCAGCAACCCCATTGCTGAAGGATTAAACTACTGATACGGAGAAAACTCTTCCTTTTTCTTCTCTACAATAGACATGCTATAGCACAAAACAGATAGAGGAATAGAAAAGAAATTCAACTGGGCCTCAACCCTTTCTCTTACTAGCCTACCTCTCATTTTCCCAATGTATTTCCAAAATTATCCCCCTTAACCGGAAGGACATGACCTTACTGAAATTCAAAAGAACTAGTAGGAACATTTTATGTTCTTAAAATTAAGTTTTTTCTTCTATCTTAGAAATAAAAAATGTGTTCATAGACTTTTTAAAGGATATATTTGAGACACATTTACAAAACTGAGAGGACAAAAAAAACCTACATAAGAACAAAACACTCAAGTCAGTGGCGGAATGCTTACAGGTATGATTAAAAAAATCTCCCTGAAAACCAGGGGGGACATGTTTTTAAAAAAACAGCTATGCAAAAGTTAATCCCAAACCTTAAAATAACATTTCAGATAATCATGAGAGGGGGAAAAAGCTCTTCAAACCTAGAACCATATGATACATGAGTGAAATGACAATCAGACATTTTACTACAGAAAAAAAAGATTATGTATTACATGTCCCCATAGTAAGTTTTTATTCCTTATTGCAGCTTCACCCTTTCACAGTTCTGTCAGTGCCTACCTCTACACCTGCTAGCCTCTTCAGTCAAGCAACTTTTTGCAGCCCTACAACAGTCAGAGTTGACATCCCATTTTGCTTCTGACTTCATGATCTAAGAGGTTCTATGAACCACAACTGAAAGCTAAGTATGCCTATCCCAAGTAGCAATGTTAAAACCAAGCATTTTATTAGCATCAGTAATACCTTCTTAATACACTCTTGAGCAACCAAGTGCACATCCTTTAATCAACAACTGGCCATAAATAAACACTTGTTAAATGGGGTGGGGGAATCTTCTGTCCCTAGTTAGCTATCAATAATGAGTAGACACTGTATTTACATAAAACATTCAATCACGAAACTTTTCGTTTTAGCTTTACCTGAATAGAACACAGCTGTTTTTATAACTAAGAAAAAAAAATAAATCTGAAGTTCCCACCCTGTTTCTGGATTAATAACTGGTATGGCATCTGATGGCCTAAGGCATAAAAGCCTTGACAGTGAAACACAACCTATAGATTTCTCTCTGCAATTACAACTGCCACAAACTTCTACCTTAGTACTTCCACCTGTCTCTCCCACCACTCCAGCTGAAGGGAAATCAAGGCTAGCCCAGCAACACCTTCCAAATAAATAATGACCAAACTCTCCACCAGAAAAAACACAGATGCTTATTATCCAGTTAGTACTTGCAGGGACAACAGGCAAAAACTGGCAGGGAGAGACTGTTTTCCCTTTTACAAAACTGGTTTATGCTTTAAATTAAAGGAAACTAATGCTTAATTCCCACAGTTAACAAGCAAAAAAAAAACCCCTCAATCAAAATTCCATCATGAAAGGACTGCTTTCTAAAGAAAACGCCAATCTTGGTTCATCCATACAGATTTGGAACCTAATGAAATCTGACACCTTTACTCTGAAAACAAATTTGCATTGTATTATCAACCAAGGCTCTGTGCTCACAGAGGCACTTCATTCAGCGTGCAGTAAAGGGTTCATTAAAGCAGCATCACTAAAATTTTTAAAAGCGAAATTATCCAAAAAAATGCCTCTGTATTCTTCTTTGGGTAAAAAACACGCCTCCTCCATCTAAAACATACAGATGTTGCGGCCAAGGTTATACAAGGAGATCTTCATTAAGTTGAGCAATTCCCATTTTGTATCACTGCTTCAACAGACACGAATGGGTGAATCCCTCATTAAACGAACTGAAGCTGCATCACAGTTATCCAGTGCAAATAATACAGTTATTTTTAAATATAGCCCGAGAGACATCAAGACTTCACGCAATATCGAACGGGGGAAGAGCAAACAAACTCAGCTTAGGAAGGTTATCCCCTTCTCATCTACCTTTCCTTGCTTCTCCACCACCATCTCCTCCCCCCTCCCCGTAAGATCCAGTTTAAGGCATTCCCCGTTTTTCCACTTTTCCAGGCTCGCAGTGAAGAAATCAACCATCCGCAAGTATTCCGTTCCTCCACCCCTCTCTCACGAGCCGAGCGTTCAGAACATCCCCACCGGCACTGCCTCCAAATTACCTAATTGTTATCGCTACTCTGGACTCAGCACCGGCTCAAACAAAACCAGCACGACGACACCCTCGCTGGCTATAAAAAGTAAAGAAGAAAAGGCTGAAGTGCAAGTTACAGCGCCGAACAGGAGACAAGTTATTTACCGAGCCTTGAGCGGGAGCGGCGTGCCGCTGCCGGGCCCGCGGGGCAGCGCCCCC
>WAAD01010599.1:21717-97915 GCA_013389945.1 Fregata magnificens
CGGCGGCGGAGCTGCGCTCGGGCGACCTGCCGTTGGCTCGAGGTGGCCCGGTGCCGCCCGCCTCGTGGCCGGGGGCCGGCAGCAGGGTACAGGGCCGAGGTCCCTCATAACAGCGACCTGTGTGTGTAGGGTTGGTAACTAGACTCCTTGGGGCATGCCCCATACACTTCAGTGTTGCACCTCTCAGAACTTTTTGCATTAAAATGCTCGTTTATCTTTTTGTTTGTTTGTTTGTTTCATTTTGATCATTACATCACATTCCAGCCTCCTGGAGACCTCTAGGGAGAAGGTCACTGTAGTTGCTGACACAGAGGCAAAACCTTCCCATACTATACAGATGGTATATATTGAGCTCTTTCACTGCCTGTCAAATTAAATTGAATTATCTCTCTAGATATCCACCACAGATGATAACAAATTAACGACATGGGTAGGCACATGAAAAAAATGAGCGTACATCAACATCACCCCTTGTTCTGCAGGAACGCTGCTCTGTTTTCCAGTGGGCAAAATTTTGAACAAAATCAGCTGTGGGTAACCCATTTGGGATACTCTGCTGGTTGTCGTTATCGTCTTTGGCTTGACAGAACATTAACAATCTCAGTTAAACCAATATAAGTGAAGCTTTCCCTGATCTGCCTCTGAAATTAGGACGCTCCAGAAAACATCTCCGATTTGGGCTGGCGGCATTCCAGCAGCGTGCAGCATGGTGATAGCTAGAGCAACCGAGCTGTGGTGAGCAGCTGCTCCGCTGCCGAGATGTTAGCTTCAGCCCCCATTCACTTTCAGGAATGTCTGGACCTCAAAGACCAACAAGACTTACATACGGATCCAAATGGCTTGCAAGCTTCTGAAGATGTTCCTAATGGATCTTTAGTACTGATGTTTAAATACCACAGTGTTCGGTACTGTAAAAATACCTGGGTGGATTTCCAGAGAGCGATCGCTCTCTTACGGGTTCCCCAGCTTGAGGTCATGACTCCTGCAGGTGTTTACGGGGTCACAAAAACACTCCCTATCTCATCTTGCTGAGTAGAAGGAACATTCCGGATGGATGAAGAACTGATCCCAGCGCTGCTCTGGCATGAAAAAAAAAAAGAGAACTGGCAATCCAGAAAAACAAACAGGAACATTTTTGGTATTTAAATACATTTATCTTATATCACCCACCTGAAAAGCTCGGTGTATTTTACGTAAATGAAAAGTTTTTTGTTGGCAGCTCTAGCCCCACTCTTACAAAGGGAAGTCCAAAGAGGCTCGCAGTCCTCAGGTACGTACACACAACAGTGCTGGATGTGACTGCAGCATCAGGAACTGTGGTGTGCCGTTACTGAATTTTTCTTCATCAGAAGAATTCAGATAGCGAGGCCGTGGCTTGCAAGGTCTTTAATGAGGTTAATGAGGCTAACGCATTCCCAAACCATTTCTATGATCTTCCTTCACACACTGCTGATATGTCAGATCATAAGATGAGGGAGATATTCAGAAGGGCCACGTCGGGAGGGAGAGGCTCTGACACCAAGCACCAGCCCAGCCCACGTGCTATCTGAGATGAGACCGCGGTGGAGGCACACACCCTTGGCTGCAGTCCAGCACTGGAGCTGGCTCCTTCTCCCGGGCCCCTGCGGTCTCTCCCTGAATCCCAGGTCTAAGAGGACAACATCTGGTAGGGCAGGCGTCCTGGGGTGGGGGCTGCCGGCATCAGGCACGGCCGAGCCGCTGTTCTCACCACGTTCTCCCCGTGCACGGTGTCTAGAGCTGCGGTTTAGGGGGGCAGCAGCACTCGGGAGCAATGCATGTTCTCATCGGTCTCGGGATATCCAGAACTTGTTTATTTTCTTTATGTGGAAGTACAAACATTTTTGTGCCTTTATAATGAAGCAATAATTAACTAGGTTTGGGGGGAGGGGAGAGGATTTAGAGTTTACCTCCTGCCTATATAAGGAAGTCATCAGAATAGCTGGTCTAGAATAAGAGGGATAAGAGGGGTTTTATTCCAAAATAATTACCTTGCCTCAATAATGCACAATTAATTCCAGAACAAAAGGACTCTCTTCTCTTTGATAGAGCGCTCACACATCGGCCTCTGCTTGACTAGCTGTTACAGAATGAAGGATGTACAGTCAGCGTTCCAGTCAGTTTCCCTACGTAGACAAGCCCCAAGAACCCCAAGAATTTCTGAATGCCAGCCCTTCTTCTGCCACTAATTTGCTGTGTTACCATAGCAAGTCACTTCATTTCTGTTTTAATATTCTCCTTTAAACAGAAAGGGAAAATTTTACAGTTATTTACCTCAGAGGAGGGAGGTGAGTGTAAATTAATTAACATTTGTGTTGCTCTCTGAAGGTTTGGCTTTATGAAAGGGTAAGCAGTAGGACTGTTTCTGATTAGGGCTGGCCGGAGCTACTGGAAGCACAGGGAAAATTTGACTAAGAATCTGAACCGCCCTGAAACAGAGTGCATAATTTATTCATTGATGAACAATGAACATGTGAAAGTTTGTATACAGCACACCCTTCCAAGAAGCATTACGATTTGGATATACAACGCACCAGAAAAATAGATGAAGTGATTCACGTAGAGATGATTTGCTAGAGCCCAAGATCAGTGAGTTCCAGGATATGGAAAAGGTCCATATTCTCATTCATGGTCCCAGGAAGTCATTGTATGTGGGGAAGGTTTTAGGGTCTTAGAGTATTTTCTAGCATTATTGGCTTGGGGGTTTTAGAGGATTGTCTTCAATATGGATCATTTCAGTGATCCAGTTTATAGCAGATAAACAGTTATACTGCCATAAGAAAAGTCCAGTTTTCCTTTGGGGCACTGGGGGCAGGAATAAGAGGCAACTTCTTTAGCCAGCTTGAGCAGGAAAGGCAGTGTCTTGCTAACTATAACTTCTGTGTTCTTTTTTTCACTCACCAACAGGCCTTTTCTGACATGAAGTAGATATAAACACTCTCTGAGTTCACCAGTTATAACTCTGTGTGACTCGTACAGTCATCTTTGAACCCTCTGAGGGACTTCACAGGCATTTTAAAGCAACCCTCTCTGCAGCTTACAAGAATTCACCCTGAAGTAAACCTGTTCCATTTAATTGGCATGGGTAATTACTAATTGAGCATAAAGTATTTGAAGTCATTAAAACTCAAGATGAGAAATACACATTAGTTAGAAGTGGGGAAAATGTATTTTTTTAATAAATGCAAAGAAATGTTTCTGACTTTGGTATGTTTAACTTAGTAGAAATATTGAAGGATTTCTCTCAAAAAGAATTTGAAACGAAGGAAAGGATGCAGGAGCATTTACAACAAAGCAGCAGCATGGAAGAAAGTGTGCTGGTGAGCCTGAAGGCTGGTGCAAAGGGATTGTCAAGTAGGAAGCACAAAATGAAATCAGTGTCAAGTCTGACAGGCCAGAATTGTGACCTCTCAGCTGTACATGGGCTAACAGAGGCACCCATCCACATTCCAGTTTCCTCCTGCCAAGCCTGTCTGTCCTGCTTTGCAGTCAGTAAGCTCTTTCTCACAATTTGCAAGGATCTGCATTATTCTGTTGCATTTCAGTGGACTGCCAAACCACTGGAAGAGAAAAAGAGAGGCCCAGAAACTGTACTAATGGGAGCCACTTAGTACCTAGGCGACTATATAATCCTCAGAAAAGAAATTGCAAAACACACACTCAGAACATGTCTCAAGTCTGCATTTATAGAGGCACCAATGCACATAGGCATTAACTTTATGAATCAAGAAGGCTTTTCAGTAGTAAAGGCACAGTTAATAACCTTGACTAATGTAAAAAAAAAACCAAACCCACATTTTATTTGGATGCACATCAGAATACTTAAGAATATTATTTTGGTGTTACCTTCTGTTTTTAATTCAGTACCTGGAACAAGGACACACCTGGTTAGACTAACGCCCACTAATTCAGCATAACGTGTCGAGTAGTCGTAGTACTACAGGCTTAGGAGAAAGTGCAAGAAAAGAGAAGGAAAATGAGAAATTTTCCTTGTCTGACAAGAAGGTAATGTAAAAGGGATGTTTGTGGAGAGAGGGTTCTTTTGTTTCAGATGTGATACAATGTCAGTCATCAAATCATACTATTCAAGTATTTAAAAACAACATAAGCAGAATTCCAAAGTGCTTTTGTAGACTGTATTTAACACAAAACTCCCCTCCCATGCATTAAAAGATTAGGGGTGAAAAGTCAAACACTCAAAAGTAATAAATGCCAAATGCCATCTGCTTATACCTTTATTTCAGATTTCTTGGGCACACACACTCTATAATATAAATTGCAATTACATGATTATACAGCTTTCTCCACAGTTTCTCTGAAGCCTGGGAAGTCGGAGCACAGCTCCACACCTTCCTTTCTGCACACTGTTGTCCACTAGCTCTGAAGACAGGCAGATGCATTGCCAACTAGGTTGATCTAGAGCGTTCATCACAACAGAATGTTTCACAAACAGCAACAAATGCATTTTTACCCCTTTCCTGTAAGGTGATATTATTATCCCCATTTTACAGATCAAATAGCTACCACCTGGTTTTCCAATATGGTTAGCAAGGGATAGCTCTTCTTTTCAAGGAAGCACTTCTCCCCAGGAATTCACTTGTAATTGTGAATGCTTCTGCAAATCAAACCCCAGGCACCCTGGAGCAAGGCTGTGGCTTAAGCAACACTTCAGGACAGCATACACAGGCACTGCTAATGGAAGAAGTAGATTTGTCTCCTCCACACCCTGCTCCTTCTCCCTCCTGGCTGCCTGTTCCTGCCCCTGTGCTGCCCCAACCTTTGTGCTGCACAGATGTTCATGCGACTCTATGGCTGACTGACTCAGAGGACTGCTCCAGCTAGAAACTAACCCAGGAGGAAAAACACCACTCGCTTTCAGCCAGATGAGTTTCCTGATCCAGTTTACAGTGTGGCCTCATAAATGCTTGTCTTGGTACAAGAGAGGACACGATACAGGAACAGAAACAGACAGCCAGGAAGGCAGGTAGGTAGGATTCCTTTGCTCAATGATAACGTCAGCTTACTCTGGATAGAAGTGTTTGTTGAACCTCAGCATGAGGGGCACAAACAGATTAGTTTTGTTCAAGGACCAGGCTTAAAGAGAAAAGACACAGAAGCTGGAATAGAGCTTGGTAGGGCTGGAAAGGACACAATTCCAGCTGGAATAGAGCATGGCAGCGGTGGAAAGGACACAATTCCAGCTCAGCTGCCCTTTTACCTTGAGACTACTGAACTCTGCCTAACTCATCCTTTCTTAATCGCCTGTTTCCCTTAAGCCTTCCTTCTCTGTGCTTCTCTGGGACTGTTTTTCACTGATGGGACTCACACACTGAGTTCAAATATAGTATCTAAATTGACATTCCTCTTCATAGCTTTCCTGAGCAGCTTATATCTAGAGAAGGAGGTCCATTTTATTCTGCAAATGAGTGTACTATTTAAGACAAGTCATCTGGAAGGAGGAAATGTGTTTTGGTTCTTGCTCCAAGGGTTGTTTCTATCTTTTATGAAGAACACATTCTGGATGATGTTTAGAAACAGTCCAACGACGGTGTCTCAGGACTGACTTTTATGCTCTTTCTCTGGCACCAGAAATCCTGTCTTCCTTTCTAGGAAATGGCAAAATTTCAGCAAAAGTCATGGAGAACATTCCCACCAAGAACAGCTCACAACAGCATGCTTATAGCATGTGCCTGGGAAGTGGGAGATGCAGCTGGAGATTCATCTGGTCCAGAGAGAAATGTAACCCAAGTGCCCCGTATTCAGGGCAAGTTTTGTCCAGGCAGAAAAGAGCAGCCCCCCTTCTGCTGGCAACTTCTCAAAATGAAAGAGTGACCTCTCCTTTCTACTTGTAATAAGCATTTATCTTCAGCAAAGAATTCCAGGCTCTGAATACTAAGGAATGGAGGTATATCCTAGTCTTATCTTAGGCTTTAATAGTAGACTCATTTAAAAAGAGAGGAAAACAAAAAACAGTATTCTTAGCAATGTCTAGTAACTTTGAGCATAATTCTTAAACAAACTTGAATGATTCATTCTGAAGAAAATACAAAATAAAAAGCCTTCAGATACATTTCGGTTTTGTATGTCCATAATTCAAGGTGACTATTTTCTAAACTGTTTTATACGCAATTAGCCTGAAATATGGTTTTCTAGCTCTCAGTTTTCTGAGCAAAATATAAAACGACACAGTTATTAACCTTTGGGAAACCTCTCCCACACACAACAAAATTAAATTCTACAGAAAACTGAATAGCATTGGGAGAAATTCCAAATGACTTACCACTCATTTGTTTGATGGATAGTTGGGCTAGCTATCGCTTTCTACAGAGCTGCCAATCACCAGGAGTTCTGGGATATATTCCGAGAACTCTCTTAGAATCACAAATTGCAGTTGCAGGCTTCCGTGGCTTAAATTGTTATGGAAGAAACAATTACTTTGCAGAGAAGGAGATGGTACTGTTACCAAGAGAGGGTAATGTTGTGGTATCAGTGGCTTCGATTTTTCAGCAGAGTAAGTTGCTTCTTCTAATATGACATTTAAAGAGATGTTATCTGTTTGGAAATCTGTTCTGTCTGAGGATTTCTGTGCTGATGTTGAAACTCAGACTGAGATCACCATAATAGATAGAGAGGGGGAAATTGTTATATCAGTTTGTTTCTTCTGCATTTGGCAACTCTCTGAATACTCAGTTTCATTCTTTCCATAGCAAAGGGTGTTAGTCATTCTGTTGTTTGTCTGAGGATTTCATATGGCAGGAGAAAGAGGGAAAAACACTTTGTGATTCTTGAAATCCAAAAACTGATAAAAAGATTCTGGAGCGTGGCTAAAACGTGAAATTCTTTTCCGCACTTTTTTGAAAGAGTTGAGCCACCTATAGTTACTATGCATATTATAAAAGTATATTTATACTCAGAGTACATTAAGTCAATGAAGCAAGTTATGCTAAGTAGCTATACTTCTACTTTGGTTTTTCAGCTGTGCTTGGCTCATCCTGGATCACCATGGGTCACCAGATTTTTCTGTAGATCTCAGGCTTGAATCCCACCTTTTCTGTTGGGAAAAGACCTTCCTATCTTGTAGCGACTCTGTCAACACAAANCTTTGTTCCAGCCACCACCCTTGCATCCTTAGGTTGCGGTTGGCCTTTCTGCCTCCACAGGGTCTGAAAATCTTATTGCAGGATTTAGAAGTTTACCTGGAAGAGACTGATAAATTAAGATCTCGTAAGATCACTTTGTGTAGTCCAAAACTCAGTATCCACTTTTCTCTTCTCTTGCTGTGTGTGTATCAGGCTTCGGCTGCTTTGAAGTCATCTTCCAGATATTTTGCCAAAGAAGCCTCCACTAAAAAAGGGGCATGTTAGAACTGCAATTGGAATTCAAGTTAAGAACAAGTAGGAAACTGAAGTAATCGTTAAAGGACAAGTGCAGGGATCTGTAAGGGAAGAGTGCCAGGTATACGCACAGTTCTTTTTTCCAGTTTATATTTCATATGAAATACATGAAAGAGGGAGAATTGCAGTTTTGTCTTGTGCCATAGAACTTCTTCACCATAAGACTCTTCAACATGCTGTAAGGTTACAAATAGGTGTTGCAAGCTTTTTATTAACTAGTTATGTTGTAATAACACCTATATTAACCTATACCTGTAGCCAGCATAATTGCAGAAACTACAGAGTTATTTAAAGTAAATCAATGAGCATGTAAGTATGATGCATTACTTTTCAGTAATACAAGTACACCAATATAGATTCATTTTTGCTGCTAAGGAAGAAAACAGAAGGGTCTGGCCTAGCCCAGAGCTCCTCCAGGCTTGCTGAATCATGGAAGCTTTGAAAGTATCCTGTGGCCTGAAAACAATATTCTCTAGGGAGATCCTCTTGCTACTTAATAAACCTTTTCTTCTCAAGGGTTGAATATGCAGTCTTGCCTATCCATCCTTCTTCAAGTTGCACAGAAGTTTCACAAGTAGAATCAATAAAATAAATTTTTTTATGGTAAATTGTGGTTTCAGAGTACAGAAATCTGGTTTGTTGATACAAATGTTCATTCAATGCTGAATGGTTTTTTAAATTAGCTTATACAATCACACAAAAATTATTTACAGGAGGAAGCCCAAGTGTATTTGCATAAACCTTAGATAGATGTGGCTACAGAGCTTGTTGAGCGTGAATACCAAGCTGGGGCTTTGAGAGCCTGAGGTACTGACAATAGTTTAAGACTATCAAATCCCAGTGGTATTAGAACCTCAGAAAAAAAAATACACAGGAGTTTGTAAAACAGGGCCTCTGGCAATTATCCGGGGGAGAGAACTGAGAAAAAAAATTGCCTGGAGACCCTGTTTTAAGAAAAAAATCTTCTGCAATTGCCAAGGGACTAATGAACTATATCTCAGAATGCCAGCCAAAGCCCTGCTGCCAAAATGTGCATTTCATTTCGGTGAAAGCAGGGAAAAAATGTATTTCAATCTTTTCCATTTTTAAAACTGGAAAACAATGGATTTTAAGGGTCAAAAGTTTTTTAAACCGAATAAAAGGTTATCTTTAATTTTCATTCAAGAAAAGGTAACAGCTCTACATAATGCCATACAAAACCTATTCAGAAATTAATGGGGCTGTTTTACATGTACGTATATATTCCCCTCAATTAAAACTCAGAGGAAGAGTTCATTATATTCTTAGCAGGTCTGGTCTAGAGCAGCTGCCATGCTTATACTTCAGGCTGTTGTCATAACTGTAGAATTCCCTGTCCCAGTTTCTGGTGAACAAATCCTTATGTTTCTTTCTCAGTTTTCTGAAAGCCCTCCTGGGATTAAAATCTAAGCCTGTCTGTCTTAATGAGACATCCTAGTGGCATCATTGCACCAGACTTACTTTACATTTCCCCTCACTTTGAATGGCCTGAAACACCTAATATGTTAAGCACTGGCTCTATAGGTATTCTGAGTTTCAACAAAATATTATCCTTCTTTTCCAAATTTCAAGCTTTTGTGGTTTTTTTTAAAAAAAAACCACCCAGGATTTTACATGCCATTTAGAAGAATAATATGTGTTCTTTCAGTTCAGTGTCCCTTAAGTCACCTAATGACACAGATGGGTCTGCTGATCTGTTTATGAGGCACATGGATTGCAGGACTTCCTGTCTTGACATCTTCCTTACAAGTTTTACGATTTTTGCCTTTTTTTCACAATTTCAATTTTATATGGTTCATTTCTGTACTGGGAATACATATAGAGCTTCCATTCTTGCCCTGCTAGGCAGATATTTCAGTTAAATTTGCAGCAGTTGTTCTTCTATGATATTGTGTGGTAGAGTTAATTTATTTTCTGTAAAAAGCCATAACCTAGTTGAATCACAGTAACTATGACTCATTAATCTGAGACATCTGTTGATAACCCCTGAAGTCACTGTATTTCAACACTGCAACAATTCATAACCCTTGCACGAAACAAACAGGGAACATTAATGGATTAGTAACTTTTATGTTCTGGCGTCCTGTGATCTCTAGACTCAATAGAAATATAAGCGTATTGTAAAAATGAGGTAAGCATTAGTTGTCTAGACATCCTATATGTGGCCATTCTCTGTGGTAGTTGCCCTGGGGTAGTCATTAGAAAATCTACACTTAAGCAGATTAAAGTTCCTTGTAAGTGGCTTGGCAATGCCCTCCAAATTGAAGGCGATAGTTGTAAATGCAGCAGTGCATTTTTCCTAGCTTGTATTTCTTGCCTAAATACTTAAATGGCCTTTACTGAGATTGGACTTTCAAAATTACAAGAAATGAGTTTTGTGTACAAATAGTTTTTGTCCCCTTTTCTAATTTGCTTTCCCCTCTTTATTTCATGTATTCATGACCTCTTTGTTATAATTTATTGACAAATAGCATAAAAATTCATTATTTCTCTACTGGGCCACTGCTTGAAAATTCACTTATATTAATAATTTTAAGCCTTGATGAAACAAATATAGCAATTATGTAAGGAACAAATAGCACTACACATATCTTTGCAAGCGATCAAATAGTTTATGATTGTACATGATCATCATAACTGAAAACGCACATGCAATAATTTTGCAGATTTTTCCTGCTGCAAATCCTCCAGCATTTTTTCATCTATATTGCTTCTAAGAAACAGAGGGATGAAAGTTGTTCAGTGAAATCCATCACCAACATAAAATTTGGCTGACGAGGGCTTTTAAGATTTATGCTGGTTTAATAGAAATCAGATTCCTGCTTTAACATCAGAGAAACACATTTGGTTAGAAGTAAGATATGGTTGCCAGTGGAGGATTCTTTTCTGTCTGCTTTTAGATAGGTCCCTGCTGCCCTTTTAAAAAAATGTAAACACGCAATTAATGCAAGCACACAGAGTGAAATATTCCTGACATTATCTTCCAGGTGAGAGCTTTAATGCTGTAGTGCTGTGTTCTGTGTGGATATTAAACTTCCCATAACGCTTCTGACTGTCTTCAGTATTTGCACTAATGTCTTTGGCTCAAATTTTCTCTCTTACATTGTATAATATTAGTTCCGTATCAGTCTATACCCTTCAGTTTGCAAGTGGCTACGTTGATCTAGGCCCTTTTTGTGTCAATATGTACATACTGTCACAGCTTAATGCACATGACAGCTCAGTTCAGCAGGAGTCACTACTCATCTGAGCGCCGGCAGGAACAGGATCAGGTTTGTACAGCGCTTTGTGGCTCTTGGCACACCTTTACCATTTACAGTAATTTCTTATTGGCAGTAGAAGGATTTCTAGGTAACATGGTAAAACTATACGACACAAGTAACCTCCTGTTGAACCTACCCAGAAACCAATCTTGACTCTGTCAGGGTATTTCGTATAAACTATATGCAACCCTTTAGGGTTTAGTGCTTGCCAGTCACTCCAGCATCAAAGCCTAGGACCAGGCAAGAACAAGATACTCTCTATCTGCTATTTTTTGAGACTATTATTATCTGTTATGGCTGGTGGTTTGAAAAAAAATCACATTTGAAAAAAATCAAATATTGTCATTAACTGTGCTTTTATGGATTGGTCTCATGGTCTGCGGAGAGCATTCTGTGCAGCTACCGCAAAATTCGGTTTCGGTTATTTGATTTTAAGAATGCTACCTGAAGAGCAGCTACTCTGTAGCTACCTCTGTTGGCTGATCAAATATGGGTTCTCGTGATAGGATATCCTCTCCCATCTCTTTCCCCAGAGAACAGACATATGCTTAACTTTAATCATGAGCAGTCCCACAGAATTTAATATTTGTCCTACAACTCACGTGCTCAGGGTTCAAGTCACTGTATGCAGCTGAAATGGGAAGGCTCGTCTTAAGGATTGCTCATAGAGACATGCGAAGGACCAACAATTCTATGAATCCTTTTTCTTTGGACTGACAAAAAAAGCAAACTAAAAAAGTTTACAAACAAGGTAAACCAAGTAATGCTTACTCTAGGTGATCTTTAGAGGTCTAAGAGCACTACTAGCAGGAATCAGCCTCTTTTCCATCAGAAACTGCTGCAACTGTTGCCATCACAGCAGACTTTTTGCTAGCTGGCCTGGTTGATTGTGTAATCTATTCTACAGATCCTCTCAATGCTGCTTTAGCAATCAGCTAGCTGCAGGCACTTACCATGAAGGGCCACGTTAAATCACTTGTCTTCCCTGATGAGCCTAGCTTCCCACCGCTCTGAAACTCAGTCTCCCCAACATCCTGCTTTCCTGCATGGCAACCCAAAGTACTGCTGATGTGACACTACATGAGCCAATATTTGCTCATTTTGTTTAATGTTATTTCTGTTATCGTACTCCTGAAAACACAGCCGTAGCCAAGAGGATCTCACGCTTGGATTTACAGGGCCTGATTGTCGCTCACACAAAGATGCCTCTGTGGCTCTGACAGCCTGAGAAGTGGGAATAAATGACATTATCAGAGTGCTGTAAAAGGGGCAGTTCAGTATTTACAAGGAGTCAGGTCCATAATGTGCATTTGATGCCATGGCTTAAAACAATATAGAAAAACAGGAAAGGGAGCAGTGGGATTTGAAAATTTTGGAAGACCTAATCGGACAGAAAAACCCCTTCGAAGCAAGAAGCAAGACTAGCAGGTGGCCGGTTATCACAATAAAAGATGTCAACAAACAAACATCAAAGTAGTAAACCTGAATAAACAGGGTTTTGAAACTGTATATTGCAACCTGGTGATAGTAAAATTTACCCAGTGATTATTCATTTGGCATCTTTGTCATGTACTATGCCACCAGCAAACGAGATATTCTGAAATATCGAGTTGGATTAACAGAAATCCTGTTCATCTTGAAGAAAACCTCTTGTGGGCATCACATTCCTGAAGAGTGGTGCCATCAGCCACAGGGATTGTTATAAACTGTTGGAACAGGCATCTGTGTAATGTATTAGCGGAGGCTTTAAATATGTCTCAGCAGATTCTCTAGAGGAGATAGCGTTTCATTTCCTCTGCTTTTTGAATCTTCACAACTAGTGTGAGTGAAAGTCCCTCATTAGATGTTTATGCAGGGCATCTTTAAAATCTTCCACTGCGTCATGCATTTCAGCAACGACCGAAGTACACAAGCACCTCTTTGCAATGCGCTGCATATTACGAACTTTAGCCACAGGTATGAAGTTATGTGGCTGTCATCTAGTTGGGACCCCTGTTACAGAACCCACCGTCATAAAAGCACTGTCTGAGTTCCTCATTCTTCTACAAAGATGCAGCCCTGTTTACCGCAATCCCCACACCTGGCCTTGCTGTAGACTACTTCACAGTATAGTGTCCTTTGACATATTACAGGAACTGCAACAGAAATAGGAAATTGGAGCTCTTTGTCCAGAAACAGTCTTGCTCTCATTGCAGCATACCAGAAGGAGGCAGGAATTAATGTTGCCAGTAGCTCAGTTTATTCCACGATACATCTGAAGCGCTCTCCCACATCAATACCACTGAGTGAATTACTGTTGTGAAATCAGCTTGTGCCAATTCCTTCTGCATACCTGCTTAATTCCCTTGAAACCTCTGCATCTCAGTTCTACCTATCTTACCAATGAGCGTTTCTTTTACGGCAGACAGTCCCATTGATTTTCCTAGGACATCTCCTGGGATCAAACCCTCCCCAGTTTAAAAGAACGGCAGACACTGTCTCTAAACATCTGCTGGCTGCTGGAATGGCTCTCTGATTACAAGCAAGCAATGCCAATGAATGTAAAATTACTTATCAGACAAAAAAAAAAAAAGAACATATTTGAAGAGAGTTACACTAGGGTTGGGGGAAGGATGGTAAGGCATTTTGGAGAGATCACAAAGACAACATTGTCAGAAATTGATTTGGCTTATTCAAAGAACTAAGATATGTGATTGTGAGAAATTGTAAGATTTCAATACCCCTATTCAGCTTAGAGTTTCTTTAGATTCTAATTACCACAGCTTATAAGAAAAGAAAGCAACTAACAGAAAAAATGACCTTTTAGGGAATCTTGGCACTTAAATCCAGTAAGCTTTGAGAGCGTTATTATAAGTTTATTATATAAAATAATATTAGCAGCATTTTATATCAAGTAATTAGGACAAAATTCTCTTAACTGTGTCAATGGATGTCACTACTGACCTACCTCTGACCTACAAGGCCACTTGTGATCTTGGAAAATGTGTGCTTTCAACTGGAGAGAAGAAATACTACATTCGTATTGCAAAACCACAACGTATCCTTGGACATTGTGCTGAAGATTTTGAAATGCGTGATTTAACCAGCCCTGTCACATCATCAACATGCTGGAGATGTGGAACCCCTCACAAAGGTCCACCACCACCATTTGACCTGGAGCAGCTCGGATGTAGCCCAGCGGTGCTGCAAGCTGAGTCTATCTGTTTTGTGCTATAGCTGGTTCCTCACGTCCCCGCAGGCTGCTCTGCATGTCTCCAGGGGAGTGGAGATGGCAGTGATGGATTACTCAGCTGGTTGCTTCCCATACAATGTAAGAGGGTCTTACAAAAAGCAGCATGAAAACGCAATTGGTTCAGCTGGCAGCAAGGGAAATGCTTTTCCCACAGAACCACCGAGAAAAGGAGCAAGGGAAGGCAAAGAGAAGCCAATTCCCCACTGCAGACCTGGCCCAGCGTGGTCTGCACTGAACTCATCCACTCTGGTTTCCAAAGGGCGGTGCGCTAACTGGGGCTGGTTCAAAACATAGCAAAGATGCCATCAGGAGCACAGCATGCACGAGCCAGTCCTCCTCTTCACCACCTGCCCAGGAGGGGCAGGAAAACAGGGGCAGTCACAAGAATTGGCTGTATGAGTCCTCCACGGTACCCTGAGAACGTTATCAGTGGTCTTGTAGATAGTTTCTCCTGCCTGTATGTTCAAACAAGTGCCCCTAAAAGGGGAGGAATGAGAGGAGGAATCTGACCCATGGTATTGACCTTGCAGCCTTTTCACCAGCCCAGCACTTCATTGCCACATTGAGGTGGTTTTCTCCCATAATGCACAGCCAGAGTAAATGCTCGTTCTGCACAGTGAAGCTGCTCTGCCTGGCAGACGGCTATTGGGATCCAGGCCGGTGGTTGTCACACACCAAAGGGCTCCTCAGCCCTCACGCGACAGGGCAGAGATTTCAAAGGGTATTGAAGTGCAGTTTGCTCCCTCACATACAGACTCGTCAACAATGAGTTGCAAAGACACGCTAACCTCTGGCCAGAAGGCAATTTTATTGCCATTTGGGATGAGACTTTTTCCCCCATTGTGTGTTACGTGGCTGGATTACTGCCTCTGTTGCAGCATCTGCAAAGTTTGGTATCTTTTCCAATAAAGAAAGGCAGACAGTTCTGGAGACTTCACCTGTAAAAACCCCCAACACTTCAAACACCAGCCATATACCCAGATCAGCATAATGAAAATAGCCTTTCTTGTTGTATTGGGCGTTTGAAATTCATATCCAGATTCTATGGCTTGAACTCATCTTGAGTTATAACGTGTAACATAATAGACTAACATGTACCGCTCTGTCTTTCCTTTGATAAAACAACAACAGCAAAGTTAAAGAATGCCTGATTGAATCAGGCATGAGCTTCCCACATTCTGCTAGTGCTGTGAAGGAAAACGCAGCAGTTACCATTACAATGATTTAACCCAAACGTTGGAAAAAGGATCAGAAGCATGGATGCCACAGCAATATTAACAGAAAACCCAAAGCGTAGAAATACAAGACTTTTGGTTAAATAAAGAGGAATTCACCTTTCCCTTTCTGTATGATCTTGGAGATTTCTTTTTGACAAGAGACAGCTTTGTCTTTTTTTGGTAATAGGAGTTGATGAGGTGTAAGAAGTTGAAAGGAAAATCTCACCATTTCCATTCGTTCAGCAAAGCCCTGCATTAACTGAGAAATCAGCCTGTTACTTCTTCTCCTATCATCCGTTTGCAGAAGTTCATTACTTAATTCCCATTCGTATCACCTCTGTGGAGAATAACAGGCTGATGACATTTCGGTTAATCATAATCTTCCCCTTCTGTGACAACCTGCCAGCAGCCTTTTTGAAAATAAACTTGCAGAATGAAATTTTTAAAAAGGAGGATTTTTCTCACCCTCACGGAGAAGGGAAAACTGACAAGATGAATACGTGAGAATATTTCACAAATGAAAAAAAAAAACTTCTCCCGGATTTGTTACCGTTTCCTTCTCAACGTTTTATGTGCTATTTCATTGCCTGAAAATTGTTATTGACATAACTTCACATTTTTGCCTTTATCCCCTTTAGAATATAGGGCTCCTATTGCCTCTGTAAAATACTTACTAGCAAGAAGGATACCTTAAGTTTCCATGGACTGACTTGATTATCAGGCAGCTATAGAAGTGCAAATAAAATCATGCCTTTGTGTGTGTGCGTGCATAGAGAAAATCCTGTGTACGGTAAGAAAGCAGGAAACTTTAAGATTTCAAGCCATGACTGCTAGCCATCTTCTATGTCATGCAGTCTAATAAATATGGCCATTTTAACCCAGTTAATGTACCAGTAAAGGAATGGGAAATGGAAGAGTGAATTGGAAAGAACATGGGAAGGCTTGGAGGGTTTGCTGGCAGCAATGGGCTCACAGAAGCAGTTGAACTTAGGTCATGGCAGTTGTAAGACTCAGGTGGAGGCCACTGAAACCCGAGGAAATACTGTAAGCTGGAGGCAAACCCACAAGCACGCATCACTGACAAAGAAAAAAGTCAAAGGCGGTCTCATCCACAGTGACAGCTTTTGTGAAAGTCCAAAGCTGCATAAGCGTCAGCACCATTTGTTCACGGCAACAAAAGACAGGATGTTGAGCTACCTGGAATCTTGTAAACAGCTACAATGTCATCAAGAAGAAGAAATTCAAGTTTCTGTCAGCAACTGTATACTGCCAGCTTAAAGTCAGGAAGAATATCCATGGGCAGGCAAAGTGAGCAGCTCTTTCATTAACACAGGTATTTAAACTATGACGTCTGAGCAAAAAGGGCTTGGCTCCTTCCTAGAGGCCAATCTGCAGTTGATCTTTATAGAGGTAAAAAACCACCTTCGGAGGCAATCTAATTTTTAAAAGAAGGAATGATAACATACTCAATGGTAATTCAAACTCATTATGTGTCTCTTGTAGATCTAGCCAATGCCCAACCCCAAAGTTCCCATGAGCGTATAGATAAAATTGAGACTGGCTACTGCAACAGAATTAGGTGGGGAGAGAGATGCGTTAACTGGGAGCGGGCATGGCAGTACAGAGGCAGGAGAGACCACGTCAATCCAGAAGCTGCTGTCGAAGTTGTCCTTGCCTTTTTGCAGAAGTGCCTGGCAAGACAACACCTCCTGCCTCTGCAGGGCTGGTGGGCAATGCCAAAGAGTCCTGAACCGCCTTTTGTGTCTGTACAGAGTCAGATGGATGGCAGCAGCACTTTTGCCCAGAGACGCAGCGGACCTTTGTCAGCAAAGCAGAGTCAGCTGTTTATTTACAACAAGAAGAACCAGTAAAGAGGACTGTACATATTCCAGCAGCCTTGGATCGATTAGGCTGAGAAAAAGTGAAGGAAAGAAGGGCAGTTGTTGCATGACGGGTAGAAAGACACCTATTCCAGCTTATCTCTGATGATGGTGCAGTGTCACATCACAGCTAAGGCTGTCTGGGGACAGAGATCCTGAGCTCTTTGCAGTAACTCCAGAGCCTCCAGGAGTGCAGACGCACTTACAGCAATATTAGGAAATCCAACAGAATTGTGAGGAAATTCACTCTATCCTTTCTCTAAGGGACAATTTCCAATCAAAGACACAACCATTGTGGTCTCCTGGTCCTGCAGCATGCAACCTAGTACCCAAAGGTCTTATAGTGCTGACTTCATAAAAATTCAGTCTTCTACACTACAGTGAAGGAATATCCAATTATTGCTAAACAGTTACTAGCTGTAACTATGTGTTAACTCACGGATGGCTGTTACAGCATAGATTTTATACACCTCATTGCTGGGGGTCAACTGCGCAAATCAGTAGATAAGTAATTCCTTTGGACACATTACTTAGTACCTTTTCTTTATGACAAAAGCTTTTTAATTAGGTCTTTTGGAGAGATACAGCCAACCAAACCAAAAAGTGGGTTTTGGTGAGGGAAGGAACATACGAGAAAATAAGATTACGTAGGTCCACTGATAACGTCCTGTAATGTCTATTATTTCCCTCCAGTGTTTAGTTAATATAGGAGGATCCTGTCAGTTAGGGGAACTACTTATTTAGCCTGAATGGCAGGGCAAACGTCCATAGTATCAGCTCCAGTGAGGTCATCGTACCATCAAATGCATAAAAAGGTCAACATTAATTTGCATTAATTGCAAGGGTAATCAGTTATTTGTGCATATCTGCTTTGCTACTTTATTTTTTCCTTGGAAGTAAGAGAAGTCAAAGACAGTTGCTTTACATTTCAATGCTAATACTGCCTAAGTGTTTGTATTTCTTTCAGAGAACTTTCATTCCAGCTCCTTCTGTGGTGGGTAGGAAATTCACACCCACCACACACCCCCAAGGTCTATCTGACTTCTTCACACAATGTACAGTATAATCACTCTGTACTTCCACTACAGAAGGTGGCCAACCACGTGACTGGTAACCATAGCAGCTGCAATAACCAAAGAAACATTCCAGTGCTGAATGTATGCACAAGTCTATTGCTTTAGCATCACTTTATTTGCCATGAACAGCATCAATGGGTATGCCTCAAAACGTCCCAGTGTTTGGCGAGGAAAGAGATGCTGTTCATCGCCACATGGAAAGCAGCATGTCTCACGCAGAAGAATGTTTTCTGTCAGTCTCTTGACTTCTGTAACATCTAGAGATATTTTTCTGGAGCGGTAATCTCAGGCATTCAAGCTAGGATTTCTATTTCTTGTATGGGAAAGATTGGTCCTGGAGATTTTCCGTGTTGGAATCACTGGTCTTTTTCCTGTCATGTGCTGAGTATTGCCTGCCAGGGACCGAGAAGTAATGACAGGCAATAACATCTGATTCTTTCCCAGCAACAATGCCAAAACACAGTATCACGATACCACTAGCTGTCTCAACGCTGTTAACTCTTTCAGACAGAATCAGTGAACTTTCCACGGGTGGTGCATGTGGGTAAGGAATTTCTCCCTTTTCTCTCCCTAATGGTCACCTTCCAGCTGATCTGAAGCTTGGGAGAATGTCATCCCTTGGAGAAGGCTGCAGCAGGATGGGGCTCTCCTCCTAGACCATCCCACCTTATGGGATCTACCTCCCCAACACAGCCCTCCCCAAGGACCTACAGACCCCTGTTGACCTGATACATGCAGCAGCTCTGATCTGCCTGCTGCTCTCTCCATTACTGGAGTAAGGACATCGCGGATATAACAGCACACTAGTGCTGCAGAGCAGAGTGAAGGAGGAAGCAGAGTAAAGGCAAGAGCAAAATGAAGCCAAGTAGCATCACTGCAGGCAGTGCACTGAGGAGCTAAGGCTGTTGTTGTAGGTACTTTGACAGAATATCCGCTTAGTTTTGCAAACAAATTTACTACTGTGGGCATTTAGAAGCCTGTTAGTATTATGGTGCTGGTATACCATCCACTATCAAAAGCACTTGGTTCCCGACAGTATGTCACACTTGGACGTAATCCAAAGCCAGTGACAGTCTAAGACCTGTGAGTTACAAAGCCAATCCCTGCATGCTTATTTATATTAGAAAGCTCACACTTCAATCCAAAGCCTGAAAGCAAGATATAACTCAACATACAGCATATTACAGATTACTCATGAAATCTGAGTTTGAGTCTTTTGGACTCTAGCACAAAAAGCTACCACCTAAGCAGCTGCTTGGCTGAAGATTTCCTTTCTTCTATGATTCTTTAAAAAGCAGTGCCCTTAAGAATATCAGGAGCCTCAGAAAATTCAGTCCTATTATTTTCAATATATTTTTTTTAAACAGAGGAAAGACAGCAAGTATGGATTACTTAGCAAGTAATCTAAAACAAAATTTAATGCTGCAAATATGGTGTTGGCAGAAATCTAGAGTGCTCAGGTAACATCTTTACAGGACAGACTTGTTTTGCTTTCTTATAAAACACTGGTGATACATAAGGACATTTGGCCAACACGAAGAACAGCTGATCCACGCACCTTCAGAAATAGAAGTATGAGTTGCTACAGTTCGGTCAAGGTGCTGTAGCTATTAGTTGCAATAAATATTCATCTTTGCAGACTAGCATAGAAAAAGCTTACCAGTTGCAACCTCTCCTTTGGTTTGCAGCCTTCTCCACCAATATGAGCCATCATTTGCTCTCAGGACCCCAAGACAGAAGTGCTTAGGAGAATGTAAGGACTATAGCTGCCTCCTTCCTTCACAAAGGCAAAGGAAGGACAGGCTCCCCACAAACCTCCTTCCCTGTTAAGCAGGGCATTGCAGGCAAAAGTGAACCAGGAATATCAGGCTGGAAGGGGCTACTGGAAGAGCCCAACACTCAGGTTTCACAGACACCTCATTATTTAATCCCCTTCCTGGAGTGATCAGCTGAGGAGTGGTTACACCCGTTGCTCATACTGGGAGCTCCCTCAGAGCCTCACCTGAGCAACTCATTCATGAATTTCAAACCCTTCGAAGGATTTCTGTTTTAGGCAGAGCACTAGCCGTGCCAGAGTCTACCTAGTTTGTTAAAGCTTGGGGTGATGGCAACTCATACTGCTATGGCTGAAAAATTCAATTAAATTTTATTGTTACCATGTATTTTTCATTATTTCTATAGCATAATAATTGCACTGTAAATACCAGCATTTTTATATGATTACGACTAACTATAGACAAACAAAAGATTGCTTACCTTAACCGATTGCATGTTTCCATGACTCTCTTGTGTAAGTGCTTCTATTCCCACAGAACAACAGTCTCTCAGTTGGTTTTTAATTTTGGGGAAACAATTAACTTAGCATACCATCTTTTCTGAGAAATTTAGCCAAACTCAAATCCCTTATTAAAATTAGATTTCCAGTCAAGAGAATTATAATTATGTCTCTTCTACCCAGACATTTTCTATTAAGGCATGACTCCCTTTATTCTGCTGTCTTCCACACAGAGCAATAATTATTGGGACAATAGAAAAATAGGTAGTTTTAAGTTTTGCCTTTTATTGAAAAGGTTTATTACTATACTGATACCTCTTCAAGACCAAACTTATCTTGTAAAATTGCAGAGCTTTTACATATTTGTCAGTATAAGGTGGTGTCACTAAGCAGTTTGCATGTGGTTCGACAAAGTTGGTAACAGATGTGCTTACGTCAGCTCTGATAACATCCGTAAATTCATTTAACGGAGACTTCATAAGGTCTGCAAAATTATATTCAAAAGTAATTACTTCCCTTGCAGCATTCAGTCTGTCTCGCTGTTGAATGTAATCTTCACATATTAGTATATTACACATTTGGAGAGGAATTGGTGAAGTAATTGCTAGTACAGTGAGGAGTGATCATCATTCATCTTACACTAGAGCCTTGCTTTAAAAGCCTGGATTTTAAAAGGACTAGCCAAAAAGGGTAACCTACATGTTAAAAAAATGTATGAGAGATTCAGATATTTTATAATTTGGTCGGTTATGAACAACGAGTAGGCTTTCTATTTGTAACACAGTATACAGAGCTATGGGAAATTATGGCACCATGCCTTCCTTTAATTTGATGTTGCTGGGAAAGGCTGTGGAAGTTGGCTTAGCATCGATTTTTTAACACTCCAACGATTCAATAGATACAGATGCACTTTTTAGAAAAGCCATGGGAAATGCCTGACTCTTCATTTGCTTGTTGCCATTGCGAGAGGAAGCCTCGACAGTACAAAGCAGAGAAGCACTGCATTTGGTAATGAGTTTGGAAGATCAGACCCTCCCTTAGTTGCTGTGATCATTAAGCTGCTCTTTTACCTGCATCTCTCTTCTTCCCATGCATGCTCTGTAATAAAATGTAGCAGGCTGTTAAGGATGAATAGCAATGGAATCAATTCTTGCTCTTTCATTTGTAATTGGGATAAACCACTTGTGACTGTAACTCACTTGGAGATGCAGTGACTCACACGAATCATTCTGTTGAGTTTGACTCAACCACCAACTCCGAGTAAGACAAGCCAGCTCGAGCCCCTTCCTTCAGAGGAGACAGCGGAGTGCAAAACCAAAACTGGTATCCTCCGAGCACAGAGCAACAACCTGGCTAAACTCTGCTGTGATGCCTGCTCGGTACGGCTCCTGGCAAGAGGCTGGGGAGGTTTCCGTGACCTTGGCAGGACTGCAGAGGTCGCCTGTTCCTTTAAATAAAGCACCACCTGGGAACGGGGAGCCGGAGGAAGCTTTACAAGGGCTGTAAAAGCATCGTAGCCTTTACAAAACATTTAATAAGATTTCAGAGTGCTTTTTTTTGTTTCTTTTGTTTTAAACTTATGAACCCTTAGGAAAAAAAATCAGAAATTACTGGTTTAGGTCTGGCTCCAGTTCCCACATATGAAAGTTAGAAAGTTGAATTTTGCTCAGCCTTCCTTTCGCTTGAAGGATCAGTCTTCAATTATGTACTGCTAAGAAGTTAATCATTACTCTGTTTCTCTTTGTTCTTGATTATTAGATATTGATTACATCGCTTTTATAGTCTGTCCTCTTCAGTTCTCCGAGTTGTATTTTCTTCCTTCTGTGGGTGTGTTCCCCCTCCCCCACCCTTCTTCTTACATAGCAGGAGGATTAGCACATTGTTAATATTATTTTTATCACATTTCTCCTTGTTCCCATTTCAAAAATAATTTTTGCTACACAGAAACTGTATCTTACAAGCTGACCAGATTAAGCTGTAGTCCTTGTTCCCAGACCATTGTTCCCATTACCCTAACTCCGTTCCCATCGCCTAGAGCAACGGGGAGGATAGAGCTGTGGTGGCCAAGCAGAAGTTCCTAGAGATTTTCTTCATGTCTCAGCCATGCAGGATGGTTTAGAGGCCCTGGGGGCAGTACGCACAGCCACCTTCCTTGGGTTTGGTCCAGGAAGGAGCAGTACACGGGATCCCCAGTCCCTGTTGCTGCACGCCAGCAGGAAAGCAGGATGAGCAGGAAGCTGAACAACCCCTTCTGAGCTAGGGAGAGGGCTCAGCTACCACCTCTCGAACAGCAGGATGTTTAATCACCGCCCCAGCTGGCCTTGATGTGGGTGGGCTGTAGAGCATGGAAAATTTCAGGCATCTTCTCCCTAACCTCTCTGCTCACTTACAGAAAGGCAGGATGGAGGCCACAGAAGGAATCAACTCTGTTTTCACTGAACAAAGACATAACACACTGGCCTGGGTTTCTCAGCAGTCAAATATTTGCCTGGTGGGCTGTCTCCAAAGCTGTTTCCAGCAGCCGGGCTAGACTGCTTCCTGCAGCTGCAGAGCTCTGCTCCTCCCCTCGCCCATCCCTCCTCTCACACAACATGCCAGAGAGTATTTAAACATCCACACAGAACCTCATGTTTGCGATTTCATCCAAAATACACCCTTCTACCACCCACTCAGAGCAAACTCATTTTATTTGTCTAACAAGAACAAAGGGCCGAGCTAGTTAACCCTGCCAAGCTTACAGCCGGGAATTCAGACTTTCACATCCCATTTATAACACCCAAACCCACCCATTCAGCTAATCCTTACGCAACCATGATAAATCATTCTGTGTCAGAGGCATCACAGGAGCCATTACTTTACTTTTACCAACTTTAAAAAAAAAAGGAAAGAAAGAAGAACAGACAGTAAAGAGAGGCAGAGACCCCTTCCCTTCTTTGCATTCTGGAAAGGTGTATTCCAGCAGGTGCAGGAGATGTGTAAAGCAGGATGTGCCGGATTAATGAACACATGCCCTCTCCATATTATTAATTACATGGCCAAGGCATTCCGATTTAAGGAATAAAAAATAACAAAGGGATGTCTTTTGTGCTGTTAACTCAGAAAAAAAAAGTCCTTGCAGAGAGGTGTGAAAGAAAATGCCAGGCAAGCTAGAGTTTAAGTTGGACATACAGTTGCGTGTGCACTGTAATGCCATCAAAATAATTTTCCTGCGTTTGGCAAACCAATATGCCCCTGAGATTTAAAGCAGGGTGTCAGAAGCATTGCGGTGGAGGAAGAACTGTGGAGAGCAGCACCGGGGGGCCTGGCAGCATTACCGTCAGCATGCTGCCTGCTGCTCCGTGGGTACTAGTCATCACTGGTAGTAGATCGAGTAAAGATACTGCCAGTTCATCTATCTATTTAGACAATGTGCCTACAGGTATTCCCAAACTCTATTAATAATCTCCTGAACTTTTAATAATCTGTAACACTCACACGCACATCAGCTTATGTAGCTCGGTGCTGAAAGTAGGGCTCTTTAGAGTAATAATTTCCAAATGCAAAGGGAAAACAACCATGTACTTCCAGACCAGATGATTTACTGCAGGTTAACAAAAAATGAAAGAATGGAGAAAGAAGTAAACTATGAATCTGGACCAGAACGAGCAGTGCCTCCATCGTGAATCAGCTCGCAGCCCCATTGCTCCGCAGGCAGCCGGCAGGCTTTTCATTTCAAGACTGCTACACAGAGACCATACACCATTCCCATGCAAAGATGACTAAGACCCTGACTGTTCAATTTGCCAAGCCCCTCAAATAATTCTAAGTAAATACACTGCTTTCCAGAACCCCCTCAAGGTCAAAAATTTCACAAAGCCTCCCTCGCTGGCCTACTGCTAGCTGATTTCCTTCCAGGAGAAAGCTTGTATCCACTCCAATAATTTTTTATCCAGCTGATCCTAAAACTTCAAAGGAGTTATTGATATTTACGGGTCCTTGGGACCAGTTCCCTGACTAGTACATTTTAGTTATGATTTTTCCATGTGTACAAGTAACATTTTAAATGTTAATAATGCACAGAAATTGTTTACAGAAGTAGAAATGGGTGATAAGAAGAGAATTTGCAAACATGCTGCAATTGACAGTCTTTTCCGGCCTTTTTCTTTTGTGTGGGTGATGAATATTAAGGAAAAAGAAAATAACTTGCAGGTTTATGTCAGCAGCTGAAGTCCATGCTGTTCCAGCTACTCTGCTACCAGCACTTGCTGTGTTTGCCTATGCTGTGCCTGCACTTCTAACTGTGCTCTAGGTATACCCTTTCTTTAATCACTTTGCTCTCTGCAGCAAATTGGTTTCAAATCCACATTTTTCAATTGTACACACAGAAAAGTGAGACTAGTTCTTGTTCCTGCACTGCTGATTGCTTCCAGCTCCCTGCCCATCTTCTTGGCTTCTGGCCCGAGTAGGTCAGAGCACGGCCTGTGCCTGCGTGTCCCTTCTTCATCCCCGGGTGCACCAAAGCTATAAGATTCTGCTGTAGCAATGAGCCCCTTTTTGTCACCAGGCAGGTTTGCAAGCATATAGGGTCATAGGGGACCCCATGTTCAAAGCTGGGAAGCACATCCTCATGAAGAGAGCCTTCCGGCATCACATTCCCGCCATGGGATGGACGCTAGCACAGCAGTCTGAATTTAAATCTGACCTAAACTTTCCTGGTGTTTTAGGGATGCTTGTAGATGGGATTTTGGCACAGTGCATTAGGGAGACAGGATGCACTGTCTTACAAAGAGGAAAACATCCCGAGAGCTTGATCAGCAGAAGCACAATGTTGTCTTAAAAATTCTGGTAAATTCATTTTGGTACTGGAAGAAATACACAAACTCATCTCTCCTGAAGGAAAGTACCTGTTAGGATTGCACACCTAGTTCTTACACTCTCCCCCATGGGAGGAAATGCGGTGTTTCTTTTTTCCCCTCATCCCGAGGATATCTTCATTATGTTCTACTAAGAGCTCAGCATTACACAAGGACATTGCTAATGAATGCCTCTAGGCTTCAAAGGGCAGAGTCTCAAGAGCTCTATGATTAAATACAATAATTTGCAGTTCTGCAGTACCTTCCATCTGAAGATCTCATCTGTTTGTACAGATTCCTGTGAATTAAGCTCAGTCTCTCACACGCGAGCTATTTCTGATAAATACCGAATACCCTGGTAGCAAGGACACGTTCCCAAGAGGTCAGAGACAGAGTTTTGAGCACTTCTGACTGGGGTGAGAATTGAACCAGGCGCCCAGTACTCTGGGCAGGTCCTCTCCGCAGCAGTGTGCGCTGATGGGGGAAAGGAGATATCCCACCTCGCCTTCTGGCAGTTTGGAAAAGGGTGACCTCTTAGCCCTTTCAGAAAAGGCTGTAGATAGTAGATCCCAGACAGATGAATATGCCTCCTGGTAGACTGCCAAGGAGCTGGATTTAAGGCTCACCTATCCTCAGCACTTCCTGGCTGGTTCCTCATAGGCTGAACATAGGAAACTTCATCCTACAGTTTGTTCAGGTTCCATTAAAAAGGAAATTTAACTCTGTCCTTGTACTGTATGTAGGACCCTGATGCCTAACACAGGGCTCTAGATTTTATGCAGTCCATTTGATCTCATCCTCCCTGTTGAAATAATTCAAGAAAAGTTACAGAATGGCCTAACAAGGCATGTTTCTTCTCTTTCTTTTGTGTCTTCTGTTCCAGTCAATGCTTCTCCACCTCCAGCAAAGGTGATTATTGGCAAAATATTTCCAGAGAAGAATGAACACACTTTTATTCTATTTAATGTGACCAGTAAAAGTTGATAGGTTAAAAAAAACCCCACATCACCTCTGCTTATTCTAGCTGCCTTTGTTTCAGGAGTCAACACTGAGAATAGGTCTAGAACTCAAATCGTCGAAGTAGTAGTATGAAATGACGCTATAACATTAGACCGAAAGTTTCGCTGCCAAATGTCTTAATCAAAGATTTAAAGCCCCCTATATCAAGTAGACTTCTCATGCAAGTTTTTGTTACTAAGATGTTTTTAGTAGCAGTGAGGTCATGTGTCAAGTGGATGCGTGTTCATGTTGCCAAGTTCAGATCCCTATTTGTTCAGAGTTTTAACTGTTCTAGCTTTAGCTGTTTTGAACAGGAAATCCCACTGATCTGCAGGTTGTGGAAAAGTCCAGAGAAGCAGAATTACAGTAATTAGTGGGTTAGATTTAATTAACACTGAGTTGTTAAGCAATACGATGAATTGATAAAATATACTTCAGTCTTGAAGGCTTTTTCTGCATTTTTTCTAGCACCGTTTGATATATGCTGGAGGAAAAATAACAAAATTTCTTTCAGCAAGATGGGAAGAGAAACACATGGTCGAGGCAGGGCAGCTGATGAAATCCTGCCGGAGGGGGAGGTCTGAGACACGTCCGCGTCCAGGCAGCTGGAGGGAAATGCATTCACCCAGCCAATGAGAAAGACCATCCAAAGGTCAGGGGGTAGCTAAGCAACAGAAAGGAAAAATCCTCCATCACTTCCAGCTGGAAATAAAGCAAAGAAATAACATTTCTGGGATTTAATGGCAGTGTTGTCCAGTGGGTAGGCAGCATACCTATGGGAGCAGGCAGTGTCTAGTTTTCGTCTTTTTGCAGAGTTGCTATGTGACGTTAGGCAAATGAACCATTTGTGCCTCAGTTTCCCCGCCTAGAAATGTATATGGTATGCCTCAATGTATATAATACACCTTACCACCATAGGAGGGCTGGGAGGTCTACATTTCTACACTGCTTTAAGGCCCTCAGGTGAAAGAAGCTGCAGAAGTTGAGACTAATATAGTTATTTTCTGTATATTTCTAATAGGTAGACACACAGTAGGAACCATTTTGACATGTGTTAGTGTAGGTGGAAATGACTCATTTGGCTGCACTGGCAGCTAGCTGCTGTAGACTGGCTGCTGCTACACTCCTAAATAAATCCCATAAAACAGATCTTGAAAAATAAAGTGAATCTTGCTGCTCTGTTACTAATTAACTTAATGTATTTAACATGTGTACATATGAGCACATGTCTTAATTTATACACATGTGAACATACATACACTCCCTATAGTGTATTCATTCTTTAAATTACTTGTATAATGAACAACTAATGCCAAAGAGGGACCCAATGTTTTTTTCCCACTGTACTTACCAATATCATGAGATGACCTAGAAAATACCATAAAGAAAGTTCCTGAACATTGCCTACATGCTTTTTAAGAGATCTGTTGTATCCAGCAGGGGTTTTAGCAACAAACGTATTGTAACAGTGTGGACAAAAGCATAAGCAAGAAAACTAAGGCTCAGACTAAGACCAGAAAAGCTAAGGAATTAAGATCAGAGTTTAATTCCCAATTCCATCAGGGATTCTCTGGCTTCCTGAGGGAGACAGGAGAGCTACAAACCGCTGCTGGGCCAGGTCCCAGCTGGGATGAGCTCCTGTGAATGGCTGTACCCAACAAAAAGCTCCTGCTGGCTGCTCCTCAGGGCATCTCCGCTTCCTTACCTCTGCACAGTGTTCGTGCATACACTGTGCAAGGTAGCTATCAAGTACTTATCAGTTTAATTTGTGTCTTTAGATCTGCGTCATTCTCTTTAGGGTAGGGATGTATCTTTATCTTTAGGGTAGAGGCTGCAAAGTGTCTTCCTGGGCAGGCAAAGAAGGGTAGTACTAAGCCGTAGTCACCATTTTTTTCCATTGCAATAGGGATGTGCGTGACCATTTCAAAGAAGTGGGTGTAAGCTACTTGCAACGTTTCCTTCTGGCCTTGACGGCTCTCAGCCAGCACAGCACCACAGGAGAGATACAACATATAGCAGCACACATAAACAGGAGGCTCTTTTACAGGCTACCTCTGCTGGTCTCCATCCAGGTTCCCAGCCCTGGGGCACCCTGGAGACACCCACGCGTGACGGCGGGGTGCGATCTGCCGGCACGCTCCTGCCTGGGAAGGGGACACAGGCGCCCCGGCAGGGCTGGGGCACTGCCGGTCCCTCCGGCCGGGNTCAGGGAACAAACAGAAAAGGGCACGTCGGCCCGCTCGGTTTCTGTTCACATCCCAGGCACACGTCTTCTCTTGCCCGCTCCCACACACCCGTATGCAGATATTAAAGCAACTGCTAAGAGGCAGCTAGTCAGAGATCCACTGATGTATGTCACGCTTAACGTTGGCAGAAGCAAACTTGGAGGTGGAGGCAAGAACATTTCAGTGGCAGCATTTCAATGCCTGATTTAAAAATCAGGGCCTAACGTTTCTGTAAATTAAAATGACCTAATTAGTCAATGGGCTAGGAGAGTTTTTCAGCTGGGAAAGGACTGTAAATGCAAAGCGCTGCTCTGAGGTCAGAGTTACGCAGCCTTACAGAGTGTCAGTGGGTTAAAATACTGAGGGGCGCGTGCAGATAAAGCTGCTAACCCCCCCCCTCCAAGCTACCTCCTGCCACAGATCCCGGGGGAGTTCACTAAACAGACCTTCTGCCATTGCCCTTGCCAGGAAGGAAAATTAATACTGTTAACTATAAGTCTACAGTTATTTTATCTGTTTCACACTCACCCACTTCCATAGTCCTTCATGCCTCCCCTCAGAGTTTCACCTGCCTCGGGAAGGATCTCAGAGAAGCTCCCGAGCTGCAGAGCTGGGATTATGTTTGTATTTTGAACTTACAATGAACACTTTTGCAGTTTCAGGCCCTGTAGTTTCTAGAGGTCACTTATTTAGAGCGCCTAGAAACACAGGGCATGGAGTAGCATTTTCAGAGGCACCCAATTTCTAGCTAAGTCAATGGAAAACACTCATTTCTTTAACTCTTTCTTACAATAAATCTTGCTGTAGGTTTTCAAATCCCAAACATCCTGGGAGGAGAGGAAAGGATGCACAAAACAGGTGTCTGAGACCCACCCTAAAGGCAAGGATGTAATAGCAAAAACCAAAGCCAACCATAGAGTTTGAATGCTCCATGAACTGAAGAACTGCCGCACAGAAAGCCTGTGACTGACGGCTCTGCATAACTACATTCCCAAATATTTTCTGTAGCCGATAGATCACTCCCATTTTGGCATGTGAAGTAATCTGACCCACCCTGAGTTGTGTGAGGTGGGGGGCAGCTGGGCATGTGAGCGTGTGACTCGCTAAAAGAAGACATAAACCCTTGGAAACAGCTTAATATAATCTTTCAGGGGGTTGGTCAAGCCTTCTAACGAGAGAGTCTTTATTTTCCCCTTGCATCTGGCCAGGACTGTGCTATTACTAGTGATAAAAAAAGATAGCTTCCTTCATTGATTTGTCCTTGTGGTAAGCATCCGGATAGGTGAGGTTTCAGGCAGCAGTACTGTTTCCTCAGCCTACATTTGCTTTTTCTTCTCCAGGAAGATACATGAGGAGGATGAGGGAGGTGAAAGTGCTGTTCGCTCCAATGATCTGGGGGGGATACAGCGAGAAACAATTTAGAAACAAAACTATCCCCAGCTGGAAAGCAGAGGTTTGTCCTAAGAAAAGGCAACGTGAACAGAAATTGCTAAACTGCTGCTGAAAATAATGAAAAACACCTGCAATGTAGCTCCCTAAGGAGGCAAATTAAGTGAGAAAGATTGGTGCTTATTGGAACTTACAGACTCTCAGCAAAATTTAAAGTATTACCTCTCACATGACTTATTTGCTTGCTATTTTAGGGAAACATTTTTCCTTTGTTATACTGATTAGATGACAGGATTGATTGACTTCCTATGTTACTTTGAGTGACTCACATATATCTATACGCTCCAAAAGTAGGTTTGCACTAAATTATTTACACCTTCACCACATCAGTGCCTAAAAAGCCCATTCCTGTGTTCAGCTGTGTGTCCAGCCTGCCACAGGAGCAGGACTGTGCGCTCACTTTTCTTGTACAAATAAGAAATGTGCAATCATTATAACCCTTTTTTTTTTTTAAAATTGGGCCCCATACTTTAATTTTCCCCTTGTCAAAAATGGTGGTATTTACCTATCTCACAGGCTGTTCAAATAATTTCGAGCATATGCAGGGTGCTTTGCAAATACAGAAAATGACAGTCCCGACCCCAGGGGGTGTAATATAGAAAGAATTAAAACACATAATGGAGAAGAGGAAAAGGACAAATGTGCAAGCAAGCAGAGTAATCACACTGCTAACGCGTACCTAATTGGCTTGTTCTGTAATGTTTGCAACATTTATTTGGCAATACCTTTTTTTAGTTCACTGTACTACTGTATTAGCTGATGCTTTCTTTGCCCCTGTAATCCATGGCAATGCACCTAGAACATATGGTACGTGATGAATGAGATGAGGGACTGGCTGGTGTCATGGTTAGAGGCAGATGAAGATCAAGCTGCACCAATAGATACTGTCCCAGTCTGTGACACAGATTTTGTATGTGACGTTAGTTAAGTCATTCAAACTTTTCAGAGATGGTCAGTAGTTACGTGTTCATTATTTTCCAGGTGCCTGGCTTGAGGCTTTGAAATTGCAGGAGGTACTGAAGAACTAAAGGCAAAGCAAGCTGGAGCTAGAGCATGCAAAGTGCTGTGAGTCACCAAGTGCTGTGAAACATGAAGTCCCACTCTAATATGGACACTTGAAATCAGTGACATCTCTTCAGCTTCTGCTCTCCATTCCTCAGCTCTGCGTTCATGAAATACAGCTCCACATTCATGAAACACAGGTAGTGCCCTGCCGTCTCAGATGGAAGGGAGAAAACAGATGAGTTAGTATTTGTGAGGCACACAGTTACTATAGTGATAAGCAGCACAGAAAAACTCATGAGGAAAGTAATTGCCTTCAACGCGGATAGTATGCAGTCAATAAGGCATGGAGAGACACTCCGAACAGCGAAGGGAAAAAATACTGAGCAGCTGCTCATTAAGTGAGCACCATCTATCTTGTGTGCTCGGTGAGGCAAGGGTCCTGTGGAGTGGTATGTAATCATAAAATTAACAGTGGTCTTTTAACACACGCATAAAGGCAGTCTGAACCCTGGCATTTCCAACTTTTGAAGGCCTGACTTTGAAATCTTTTTAGTGAGGACAGAGAGGATGCAGTATATAGTTATCCAGATTATAAAAGTAGAAATTCTATGTTGTAGCATCAAGCTGATGATACACATCAGCTGGGACACTTAGGTCCCCTACACAGACCTCTGTTACTTGGACCAAGGAAATAACTGACTGCAATAACAATCCCTCACCCTTGTGATGTGGAGCAATGGGAAGGTACAGAAATCTTGGCTTTCTTGGGGGAAGGTGATAACTTACGGGAAAAGATTCTCCACCCCTTTTTTCCCCCCTCTCTTTCCCCTTCTTTCCAAACTGTCTGTGCTCTTCCTCCTCTCCATCTCCTTGCCCAGATTTCCCTCTGAATTTCTGTGTGTTCCTGTTGTCAACTTCACCCCCATGTTCTGGCTAACGCCCAGTTTCCCATCTAGGGCACCTTGTACAATTTTGTTAGTCATCCCAGCCGGTTTCTTAGTTGCCTCTCCTAAACAAGGGGAACTCTGCCTCTCAGTCTTGGCTTCTTGTAAGCTCTGTCTTCCTAGCTCCTAATACTTACTATCTTTGCCAAGTCAGCTTCAGATTCCTCTTCTCCATCTCCTCCTCTGATTCAGTTTTCATGACCACCCATTAGCTTCTATTTTCAGAAAATGGAGATTCTCCTAAGAAGCCAATTGTAGCCATTCTGGCTAACGAAAATACTCAGTATTGTGAAGATGAATTAGAAGTCACAAGTACTGGCAGCACGGCAAACTTTGACAAACATATTTTTACATGCTAAAAATACACAAATAAGTCCTGAGAGCAACTCCTGTCACAGGGTGTTGTTGCAAGTGCTTCATTATGGCAGTTTTCTGTGATTTTTGGTAGGATGCTTTGCATATTCTGAGTGTGAGGAAAATCACTGCAGGCACTCAAGTAATTAGCTCTTTGTGGCTCTCCTTAAACACTTACAGTTTCAAGGAAGAAAAGAAGAGTGCTTTACTAAAAACTGCAAACAACATAGCTACATTTGTTTTTATGTTTCCTGATGAAGAGTGTTTCCTAACACTCCCTGACTTGGCTCCTAAGAGCAGTCTGGTAGTGAGGTGAAAGGGGAAAAAGTGTCCTTGTGACCCAAGTGTTCCTTCCACCTTCAGGATAAAGACCTAAGAAGGTGAGGGTAGACAGACAGGGTGCCAGAAAAGGCAATCTCTCACAGTCAATAAAGGATGCTTAGGGAAGGGCAAGCACAGGGTTATTCTGTCCCCAGGATACTCTCTAGCAAGCTGCAGCTTAAGGACTTCTTGAGCTTTGCTGTACCTCCATCCACTGAACTGCCCTTGACAGTCCTTTCTATCACAAATATAGCCAAGAAGTTGGTTTTTGTTTGGTTTGGGGTTTTGGGGGTCTTTTTCTTTTGTTTTTTTTAATATGCATATTCTTCTAGCATCCAGGGCAAACCAGAACTCACAGCCACAAACTAGTGTGCTATGGGGGAAAGCACTGCCCACTGTGCTTTTTGAGTGTGCAGACTGGCTGGGCTTGATGCATCAGTGTGCATGTTAAGTGAACAAAAAATTGTAAACACTCGAGAGGATCAGAGGAAGAGGGGTGCAGGGACCATGATCTCACCCAGCTCTCCTGTATTGTCACTGATGTTCTGCTACCAACAGATAGGCAACAAGTCCTGGGTCTTCTAGCCCCAGGTCTATCACCATTTTGCTGGGAATTACTAATTCTGAGAGTGTTGTTTCTAGTCTGTGACTCATGGCTTTGTGCAGTCTCCAGGACTCTCTCCGTCCTGATTCCCCCATGATCTTGTATTGATCTTTCTTTCCCAGTCCCAGAAGTGTTACGTATACTGGCTGGACACTGATCTGAAGAAGGTCCTGCACTTTGGTCACAACAACCCTGTGCAATGCTACAGGCTTGGGGAAGAGTGGCTGGAAAGCTGCCTGGTGGAAAAGGACCTGGGGGTGCTGGTCGACGGCCAGCTGAACATGAGCCAGCAGTGTGCCCAGGTGGCCAAGAAGGCCAACAGCATCCTGGCTTGTATCAGGAATAGTGTGACCAGCAGGAGTAGGGAAGTGATCGTGCCCCTGTACTCGGCACTGGTGAGGCCGCACCTCGAATACTGTGTACAGTTTTGGGCCCCTCACCACAAGAAGGACACTGAGGTGCTGGAGCGTGTCCAGAGAAGGGCAACGAAGCTGGTGAAGGGACTAGAAAACAAGTCTTATGAGGAGCGGCTGAGGGAACCGGGGCTGTTCAGCCTGGAGAAGAGGAGGCTGAGGGGAGACCTTATCGCTCTCTACAACTACCTCCAAGGAGGTTGTAGTGAAGCGGGTGTTGGACTCTTCTCCCAAAAAACTAGCGATAGGACAAGAGGAAATGGCCTCAAGTTGCGTCAGGAGAGGTTTAGATTGGACGTCAGGAAGAATTTCTTTACTGAAAGAGTGATTAGGCATTGGAACAGGCTGCCCAGAGAGGTGGTGGAGTCGTCAACCCTGGAGGCGTTCAAAAAAGGTGTAGACGTGGCACTCCAGGGCCTAGTTTAGGAGTCATGGTGGTGTTAGTTGATGGTTGGACTTGATGATCTTAGAGGTCTTTTCCAACCTTAATGATTCTATGATTCTATGAGGATGCCCACTGTAATGACTGAGCAGTTCACTACAGCAAAAGAACAGAGAAAAAAAAGGTGCTTGTGAGTACAGAAACAATATTCTGTGAATGCTTCCAGCTTTATTTACATCCAGCACATCCAATCTGATGCCCTAGTCAGGGTGTTGGAGGAGCAGCCTCCAGAGTTTCATGTAACTGTTCCAGCTGCCAAATTCATTTTTGCAGTTTACAGCTAACAATCAATCATACACTACTCAGTTGTTAACTTCTTTTGTTTAGATCATTTGGATAATTAAAGTACCACGAATTCCATGGTGTCAGCGGGTCTCAAACAGACCTCCTGCTGGCTCTGCAATCTCTTTTAGAGATCAGAAAATAAAACAATGAATAATACTAGAAGAAAGGGTGCCAGTAACTCATATTTTATGTTTCATGTTTTCCTGATGACAAGGTCATATAGTCAGCAGTGTGATCAATGCAAATACAATATGCCTTTGGAAAAAGGCCAATGTCTGCCTTCAAGGGAATCTGTTTCACAATCAAGGGAACTGTTTCATAATAACGCACTTCATGGGTAGATAGCAGAGAACCCAAATCTCTTTGCCAAAAGGAGCAAAAGACCAGTGACTCAAGTTGCCAAGTTAAAAAAACAAGTCAATGGCAAGTCCCTGGATATGAGTACATGGGCATGATGTCCTGCCCTTTGAACGCACATCTCTCTCTCTCATGCATGCTACGTTTGTGTCAGCATCATTTTGCTATGGCTCAGAAAGCCTATCCTCAGCAAATATCTGGAGCTAACAACTGTTCTGCATTTAGTTGACATGCACATGGCCCTGGTAAGCCTGGCCAATCACTGCTATCTCTGCTAAAACACAAGCAAAAAAAAGTAAATCCACAGATGTTAAATTGTGTCAGCTTGCCTAACCATTTGAAGTAATTAATTCTGCAGACTATTTTTTACTAAGTCTACAAAAACTACATCATTCCTCCCTATTGCTTGTTCTTTGCTTATTGTGTATATTGCATCTTTCAAAATCACAGACAACACACAAATGCTGCAGCACACACGACACCCTCAGCAAGCAACCTCCCTAGTTTTCTTAGACCCCTCTGTGGCTTTTCATGACTATGAGAATAAGTAAGATGCTTCTCTTTGTCATCAGGGGTCTGTCCATGTGAAGAAGGTTTTGAAAGCAGATAAGATCCACTTTTTCAAAATGTAGATAAGGTGGAAACAGTTGATGACAAAGGTAAAGCTAGGGAAGGATAAAGCAAGGCTGTAGTGAAAAGTAGCAAGCTAGAGGAAGTTGGACTGCAAAGTCCAGCAGGGCTCTGGGAAGCCTCTGGAAGTAGTGCACATTCTCACTGTGAATGACTACTGTATGGAGTATCATGTTCACTGGTCTCTAGCAGATTGCCATGCAGAGCCCAATCCAGTAGGAACTCCATCCATCCGTCCTTTGTGTGGAGAAACGCGGTTTCAACACTTGCAAATTCCATACCTGCAGTAAACAAGACAGAGGCATTATTCACACCTGGGATGTAAAACCTGGACTGTAAGAACTAGTCCATATATATGTAAGGAGGTTGCAAAGCAAGGAGTGCTCAGATTAGCCCCACAGCTAGGCAAAAAGCAGAACTTGCGTGCTTACATGCGCTGTACCCAGGCACTGGCATGCAAGCCCTGAGATGCAAGCCTGGGGCTTGCAGCATTTGCTAGTATCCTTGGAGTGGCAGACTTTCATTTTCTCAGGGGGACATTAGCAAGGACAAGAATTTTTGAAGAGTTCCCACCACCGTAAACTATTAAATATTTATTTGGTTGGAGCTGTCAGCATCAGGAAAGAACAATTCAGTCAGGGTGTTTGACACATAATGCATGAAGCAGCTGACAACCTTGAAACTGTGGCCCCAGAGGCAGCCCTGCCTTGAGAATTAAAGCGTTCCCACAGGACGGAGATAGAATTGGGCAGAGGGAGGAGGGTTGGGAGTATTACTAAGAAGTAGGGTAAAAAGGTTCAGGCAGGGCAAAGCAAGGTTTTGCAGGGAGTAACTGCAGAAGGCAAGAGTTCTGACCCCTGTAGGTGGCCCTTCCCACAGCTGTGTCCTCTGCAAGGGGGTTTTGTACATGGGTGCGAAATGCGAACTCCCTTCCAGTCTTACAGACCGTGGGCCTGAGTCAAGAGGCTTGTCTTGCTGTAACTTGGTCCCACTCTGTCCGTACAAATAGTGTGGAGGAGTGAGGAGCAGGCACCGCGCTCGCTCGCCTTCAGGCGCCTTCACGGGCTGTCTGAGCCAGCCCTGCCCATCACCGCTGTGAGAGAGGCAGCAGAGCAGCGAACACGCGGCACCCTTGGAGATAGCTCAGCCAAATGTCCTCCTCTGCGTGACTTCAAAAGCACAAACCGCACCTCACACTCTCGACCAGCCGTGCCCGCTCAGCCTGAGCTGGGGAGTCCTTGGGGAGCTCATCGCCGCTCGAGGGCAGAGGAGAGGGAGGGGAGTCTGCATCAAGGAGAGACCAGAGAAAAATGTGTTCATGCAGGTTCAGCTGTGCAGCTGCTGAACTTACAGGAAGTTTAGTTAGCAACATGGTTGAAATTCAATGCTAAATTGGTACTGCGTGCGCCTCTGACCTAGGTGTTTCTTGTAGCAGTTCGCTGTGTTTCTGCCCTATCAAGCCTTCTCTCCGTGTGCCTGTGTAGAACAGATGAGCTTCTCCTCTTGTGGGTTTCACAGGAAGCCTGGTGCAGAGAGCTCTTTGCCGGGCATGCAGAACCTCAAGTTACTGCTGCTAGGCCAAAGCATCCTTTTTTTTTTATGGAAAAATCCATCGGAGAGGGCCAGGAAAACCGTGTGTGTGTGGTTTCTGCAATAGCTTTCTGTCTCGCAGTTTTGAACCATTCTCCCTCTCCTGAGGCTCACAAGCCAGGTTTTCAGCGGAGCGGGATTGCCACGAGTTCTGCTTCTGGCTGCTGCCTTTTTGGAGGATCATTTTAAGAGGGAAAATAAGGTGGTATTAATTTGAAGCAGATTCCTAGCTGCTGTCCACAAATAGGAGCCCACAGTTAGGGCCCCAGTCACCACAGCGTCTTTCTTTCTCTGGATCCCCTATGCTGCCCAGAGGGGCAAGGAAAAAGGAGGGAGTGCTGCAGGAAGGTGGCTGAAGTCCAGGTCTCAGAGACTCAAAAATTCCTCATTTCAAATTGCGCCTAGCAATTTTGCATCCATTCAGAGTTTGGGCCTTTGCTGGTGAGTTTTGTTCTTCCACAATGCTGAAAAAAATGCATGACTTTATGAAAGAGCTTCAGGCATGTTTTCAAGCTCCCCCTGCCCTTTACCCCATTTGAAAAAGAGCAGCCACCGGAATAAACGGCTAATTCAGGCTCCAGGAGCATCCATATATCCCCTGATAGATTTTTCAGGGAATTTTGTGCTGTTTTGATACGCAAACGGCTGCAGTTTTGTGCTATTAGTCCTGACGTACATATAGCAATACGCACACGCAGCATACACCACGAAGATGCTTCTGTCTCATCAGGAAGAGGACTGAGATCAAGGCCGAAGGTGCTGTTTTGCTGCTGTATAATACCCTGGTGCACCCACAGCAGCCGGGTGCAGCTCAGATCACCACTTCTCAGGAAGGGTGTAGCAGAGTTAGAGAAGGGCAACTAAACCAGCTGAAAGGATGGAGGAGCTGCCTTATAAAAAGAGACTAAAAAGGCTAGTACTCCCATGTTTGGAGAGAAGACCGAGGCTGAATATGATCAAGGTTTGTAAAACCATGGAGACAGTAGATAAAACATGAATATGGAGATGTTCATGAAACCCCACAATGCAAGAAGCTGAGGGCGAAAGGACTCAATTAATCTAGCAGGAGATCAATTTAAAACAGATTTTTGAAAGTCCTTGACACAGAGGGTGGTGAACTTCTGGACCTTCTTGCCACAGGAGGGTGTGGAGTCAGAGGGTGTCAGCAGGTTCAAAAAGGCATGAGGCAAATTCATGGACAACAGGTCCATACATGGATACCGAAAGGTATGTGCAGGTATATACCCTCTAGCACCCCAAATATAATAGCTGTGATTGCTGGGAAAGTTCAAAGGGGAGTGAACTACAGCAAGCAGCCAGGTTCACACACTCTCCCTGAACAGGATCTCCTGCCATTGCCAGCGACCGGGCAGTGGGCTAGGTGGATCACTGATCTGACCCAGTGGGGCATTTCTCATGTCCTGTATTTCCCTGGAAAAAAAAAAAACTAACACCCCTCCTCCCCAGATACTTATATACTGTGTACCACAGGATCTCCATACTATCCAGCCGGTGGCCTGCCCATTGAGATTGTCACCAGAAAGGACAAATGTAATGTTGATTTCTGTCCTTACGGAACCAGAATAAGACAATGTAATAACAAATAAATAATTGCCACAACCAAGGCTACCTGAATTTTGACAGGTGTCCTATAAATGAAATTGGATATTTTATTGCCAGTCCCCTTAAGGCTTTTAAGCTTTCGCCTCACAGAAATTTGTTTTGAATTCTTTTCCAACAAATAACTACATTAATAGGTTTTAGCAGATGCCTTAACTACTCTCTGTTCTCAGTGGGAAAATTACATGAATTAAAAATCAAGGCTTTTATAGGTAGGGAAAGATGTAAGTGATATTAGGTTACTGAGCAAAAAGCGATCCTTCAGCAGTCAGGCCTCAGCTGAAATCCTTCAATTATGCAAGGTGGGGCTCTTTTGAAAGGTCTCAGAGGAAGACACGCCATTCTCACCATGACAATATGCTTACAGCAAACAAATTAGAGCCTCTGTGTTGCTGTTGCCGCACAGAAAGGGAAATAAGTGGAAGTCCTTTGGGGGTGTTGGTGGGGGGAGGGGGGGGGCAGGGAGGACACCATGGCAGATGCCCTTGGAGAGACTTGTAGACCAAACCCACAATCTCCATGAAGGTGCAAAATGAAAAACAGGAAAGAGTGAATCAGCAAGCCCCTGGGTCCATTGCTCTGCTGTTGAAGCAGTATCTAACCATGCAGACTGTACAGCTGCAGTATATCCTCACTGATTGACACATCTCTAGTCTGTATATTTTATTAGTGTTTACTGCATCCTTTCTAATTACCTTCACAGCAGAAATGTGGGTTCCAAGTTGCTCTTATTCACTTCAGACATCCTACTGACTTGGGAGGGTACAGGCTGGCCCTTCCAACTGCATTCTGCAGGGCAAGAGCTTGTCATTGTTACTTGTCTATAAAATGTCATTCTTCATTGTTGTCATGGTATTTTACCAGTTGTATGAGTAATTAGCTCCCTGTAGACATGGTATTGCCAACCCCAGCAATCTTTAATAGCTTAATTATCAGAGTCTTACAACAAGAAGCATTGTGTTCTTTGCTGTCTGAGCCATTGTGTTTCGCCTTTGCTCTTGTCCACGTTCAAACAAACTTGGAAACAAGCAATCGAGATGAGGGGCTCCCCATGTCAGTTCTCTGCAGAACTGCAGCATTAAGGAAAACCAAAAACCACTGTGCATCTTGATACATAACTTAACAAGAGAAACCATCATTATCAGCATGGATTCAGCCATCTCCTCCAAAACTCACTTATGGTCAGCCTATTTGTAGCTGATAGGAGCCTCCCTTCATCCCTCTGTGACTTCTCTCCCACTCCTCAGTCCTAAGAGTCAGCCCAGATCTTAAAGGGTGTAAAGAGTCTTGTCCAGATCCTCTGCAGGGACACAGATTTGGTGTTCAAAAAACGTGTAGATGTGGGACTTCAGGACCTGGTTTAGGAGGCATGGTGGTGTTGGGTTGACGGTTGGACTTGATGATCTTAGAGGTCTTTTCCAACCTTAGTGATTCTATGATTCTATGATTTCACCCTTAAAGCCTTTAGGAAACATTTACAGTGTGATTTAGAAGCCTGAACCTTACTGACTTTCAACGTAACTTTGTCAGCCAAGCCATCTGAGAGCTTCTGAAAATATCATTTGTTTGCAATATTTCTAAAGACTAAACTTTTTTTTTCCTAAGTAAAAGCAAGATGATTTCAATTCATTCCCGATGAGAATTTTGCGTTGCAGGTCACATCAAACCTTTAATGACACTGTAGATCTTGGACAAGAAAAGGCCACTTATGAAATGTATTATTATCAAGTGATATTCTGGGACAGGCTTAATGGTAACAGAGGAAAATGTAAACTTTTGGGTCAAAATCAGAAAGAAGCATCAATACATCATCTATCTTACAAAAAAGCAACGCTTTCAAAAACATGGGCTGCATTCAGTTCTTTATTGCTGCCTGTCGCTTCCTAGATAATAAAGCACTTCACTTTCAGCAAGGGTTTACTGTGACATATCTATATGCTTTGTTGTTATAGAGACTTCCGTAAAATACTGCCCCAAAATTATTTTTAGCTTGCTATCAGCACATTCATTACATGGCCACCTACTTCATAAACAAATCAAAACAAAGGAAGGGGCAAAAAACAAACCCTGAGTCACACCCTTGTCCTGACAACATTGCATCCGATGTCACGCACAACTGCCTTAGTAAGGGGTAGTTAATCTGTCTTTGGACTACGTCGTATGACATTGAATTGCTGGCCAGTTTATTCACAGCCTAGAAAAGAATTGGTCGCAGATAAAATTAATAGACCCCTCACCTCCCTAATAAGCTCAAATGTCTGCTATCTGTTCCAGATAATTCATCTTTGTCTGTTGTAAAGTACACGTCACCAGTACCCCACTCAGGAACAGTAAACACTTACTCATTGTAATGAAGAAGATTGCCTCTGGCGGATTAATTGCTCTGACTCCCCTCCTCCCTAAGTAAAACACAGTTTCTCTTTTTCTTTTTTAATATGTTATTTCAGTACTTCATCCAAACACTTGACAGAGGGGCAAGTGCCCTAGACACTCCTTGTCTAGAAACTCCATGACCAAGCTCCTCATTTTATTTAGTATTTTTGTAGGCTTGGGTTAATAAATAAAGTGCTTTACAGAGCTACGGTTTCAAGAACTCTCTCTGATTTTTTTTTATGATTTTGCTTAATTTCCTCCTTTTTTTTTTTTAAACCAAACACAAACAAACCTTTCATGAAGATATTCCTGTTATTGGCTGCTGTATTTTTGCAAAGTCCTCCCAGCAGAGACAACTGGAGTTACTTATGGTCATATCACTGACCTTGAGTGAGCCTGGCACTCATGGCAGCAGAAACACTGCATGGTCCATACCAGCCCTGCGCTTGCTTACTTTCGTGCAATGCCGGAACTAGCACGAACCACAGCCATGTAGTAGGCTGAAATGCACAATAAGGGCTTCTCATAGCACTGTGAGAGAACTTGCTTATCCTTTCTGGACACTTGGCAGGGAATTCTGGGAAGGCCATGGAGGACCATGGGTGGTCTATGGCAGTAGCCTGCAGCCACTCTATGAAGCAGTGTAGTATGCCCACTTGACCATGTAGGCCAACCGATCCAAGCTACAGAAGGGTTTTGTGTGCAGATGGCAGCTAAAGTAGGGCAACACCTGTGCTCTAGCTCAAGTTAACATTGCAAAAAGAAACACTTCTGAAGTCATAGATAAAGGAAGTTTGAGAAGCCATATGGTCAAATGATGACAAAGGAACTGGGTGGTGGCATTGGGATTATCTACCATCGGCCCCAAATAGGACATGCGTCGGTGAGTTACACGTGAGCATCCACGTGGCTCGCTTTAGTGATCTGCAGAATGATGTTACCACATTTGCTTGTCTTGCAGAGGAATTAGGGAAGGCTAATTCTGCAATGCAGGATTTGCAAACCTTTTTGAAACCTTTGAGTGGAAGGTGCACTGTCACATGTGCAACACTTGTTTCCCGTTCTCCATATTGCCAGCACAGATGCATGGGTAGCCTCGGTTGATGGTGCTGTCTGCTTTCTCTGCAGTGACAAACATCAGTTCCACTTCATCAGTACAGGATGCTGCCACTGTCTGTAACACAAATCCTCTTCCTAGCCCATGCACCTCAGCGTGCTGGGGCGGGATCCAACATGAGAGGCAAAACAACCCTTTGCCTCTGGTCCCTCACACCAGCACAGCCACGGAGTCAATTGCATAAGCTGTGGGAGTCTAAAAGATGGAACCACACCCCAAGATGCCTCTCTTCCATAGCACGTGAGATTGGAAGGAGAAGCTGGGGTCTTCCCTGGTTGTACAGACAACCTCAGGAGCTGGGGTAGCGCTTATCCCTACCCTACTCTCTTATGCAACTGAATAACACTCGTTTTGCTACCTGCTTGTCTTTGCTACTTGCCTGACTTTTTATTTTCACGATGGTTTGTAGCCATCTCCTGGGGAGATGGTCTGTAGCCTCTGAGCTTCATGTCATTTAGCAGAGCAGTTCTGTGTTCCTACTCAGGACAGCAGAAACGGTCACTGGTGCAGCAAGCTGGACCCCTTTCTGGCAGAAGGCACCAGCCTGCCACGTACAGTGCAGAAAGCTGGCTCTGCCTAGGGAGCACATCTTGCCCCTGTAGGCAGGGGAAGAATGCCTCATACATCTCTGTACAAGGCACCCTCTGCACAGTCCAACAACAGTATAGTTTTTGCCAGTGACAAGAAACATCACTATATAGTGAGTAAAGGGATTGGTGAGGACAATTCCTGTGCCTTGAAGGGTACAAGGAAATAATTGGGTGCTATAGGAAAATGTTAAGCAAAATCGATGCAAGAAAGAGATGTCAGATGTGTAGGATGACAGGATTCAACTCCCCTGGCTGGTCTGTACGTTGCCCTGTGCCGCCTGTCAGTGCAGACATTCCTCTCCTCCTGACAAAGAAGCAGGCATGACTGCCAAAACAGTTGAGGAAAAAGAGAAATTATTTTTTAAATATTACTTTGAGGTCTGACGACCACAGGATCATTTTGAGAAGATTTTCTTCAAAGGGTGATTGGTCTCTGTGGGGTTTTCTGCCAGTCCTCCCCAGGACCACTCATAGCGCAGAGTGCAGCCCACTGCACTAATGGTGCTGCTCTCCGAGTGACTCAACTTCAAAATCTTAGCAGCAGCATAATGACTAGCAGCGTTAGCTCACAAATGCTGAATCCAAACAGCAGTTGGGGCTTCTATGCCGTGGACGATAACACCTTCTGGAAGCAGGCAAGCTTCCTATGAACTTCTAAATGTTAAAATCCTCTTATAAAAATAAATAGGTTTCGGAGAAAGCCCAAGGGCGTATTTCAGAGCACTTTGGATTTTAGCCTGTTTCAGCCTCTACTGCCAGCTATCCATCTGTCCTGCTAATGTACTTCATTATGCAGCTAGGTAATGAGCCTACAGCTCCTTTACTGGTGGGATTATTATAATTGTGAGGGGACAGGGAGACAAACTTGTTATGTGGGACTCAGGGGGGAAGGACCGTAGGGGGATTTTCTCATTTTTCATTCAAACACAGTTAGAGTACATATCGTTCCAGTGAAGTTATCCCCATTAGTAAGAAATATGTCCCTTTTCCTCACCATGGGGAAGCTGAACTCTGGTTCAAAGGACTTGCCACAGGGGCTCTCAGAGGTGATGTTTCACTGACATGAAGTGGTATCTCTGGATCTGGCCGTGCTGCCTCAACAGCGCATGGGAATGGGCAGACCGATCAGGGCAAGAGGAACATGCTTTTTCTATTATGTTTTCCCTGCATGTTAAAAGGCAGAGATTTTAGATACAGAGCTCAGAAATGCTCCAACTGCAGCAGTCACAGCTTGCCTTTTGTTCATGCCTGGAAACAACTCAGCTGGCACAGGTGGCTTCTTAAGGTCCAGCCAGCATGGACAGGATACAGCAGGATCAAGCTTTGGCCAAGTGCCTGCTCCTCTGCAGCTCCCCTCGCCTTCCACTGTTCCCCTTTCTGCCTGGAGAGATCCCTGCAGGTCCCATTTACACGGGTCAGCCTTTCCTGGGCTGCTTTGGGAATTCCCCCTTTTGCAAAGGAATGATAGCAGGAGGCACATACATCCATTATCACCCTTTACCATCCTCTAGAATGGGTAGAAACTGATCTTTGTAGTGGTTTATGGCTTTAAAAGCTATTGTGCTTTCAGTTAATTCCTTGATTTTAGCTGCCTGAGTCATTGATGACGTGACTGTTTTGATTTTAGTGGCTTTTATTTTGTCTTCCTTGGAATGGCATTGCCCAGTGGTAGCCAGTTTACCATCTGAATGGGGTAAATACAAAAGAGTTGTTACATCTTGCAGTCATGGTGGGGAAAGAGGATTTGTTTTATTTTGATGAGTAGTCTCAATATTTTTGGATCAGATTTTTGCATTTTGAATGCAGAAAGGGCTGCCTTTGAACCCCACTTATCTACTGAGAAATGGCACGTCTGCTTTATGTTACTGAGGCGTCATCTTCTATAGATTTCTAATAAGGTTTGGATCTGACCTACTGTGAAATTGCAATGTCAGAGTAAGTTGACTGTTTTCAAGTACGTTTCTCATGTAAGTGCTTGCCTGAGTTTAAAAATAATAGCTAAGCTGATATTTTAGTAATTTTACATTTCTCTTTGATTATGAGCTTCTCATGATTATAAAACTCAACTGTAATACAGTCACGGGAGCACAATTATACAAAGCTGGTGTAGCCAAAAAAAAAAAAAAAAAANTATTTCTGGAAGCAGCCAAGAATAATAGAAGCTGAATTGTCAGCAACTTTGACAATAGAAATCAGAGCCTTCAGGAGAGGCGCGCAAATACTGAGACTTCCAAAATGAGACATTACACAGAAAAGAGCTTGATCCCAGTTCTTTTCTCCAGGGCACATGCAGGCTGACCCCACGGGCAGCCCAGGTCTCCTGGCAGTCAGCAGTGCTCCAGTTTCAAGGTAAGAGTCTCTTTCTCTTACACTATGGTGCTTCAAATGGAATTGAGTTACCTCTAAGCTTTATGCTTGATGGAGTGAAATAATGTCCTAATTGTTTAAAGATTGGCTATTNGGCAAAAAAGCTTATACTCAGGCTGGCTTTAACACCACCAAACAGACTCAGTGTTAGCTGTGGCTCTGCCTTTAAATATGAGCTTGTATCCAGTACCATCAAAGAAATACCCCCCTCAGAGACCCCAACTCTCCAGCAGGACCACTCTGCTGGGGAAAATGTTGAAGAACAATGCTCAGGCAGAAATAAAAGGCCAAACTGCTGCGGCTGCATTACTTGAAAAAGAGAAGCCCACACTGAAAGAACAAGGGCTGCCTTGGACTGTTTGGACAGCATACTGAGAGCAGGAGCCAAAGATCAGGTGTAATTCTGCCATCCGCTGCTACCCAGTGTAATAAATCACAGTGGTGATCACATTACCGAAGATCCATTTATGCTGTATTCTGCTTTTCCATCAGATTAAATACCTTATTTGGTTCATTTTTGAGAAAATAATGATGTTTATTGGTTAATTGGGTTAATAAATAAATGTTGCATACCATGTGTATGCATACTCAATGTTTTATCTCATGAACTCATCATAAGCCCTTTGAACCTAGTTATGCCCTCATCCTTTATACACAATAAATCTTATGTCTAATGAAGGTCACTCTTCAGGCGGATGTTAAATATCAAATGCCTAGGCCATGATGAACGGTGACACAGGCACCGACGTCCCCTGCGTTTATACCCAGAAAGTCCCACCACCCATTCACCCTGGATTGTCAAGCCTCAGAAACCAGAGGCAGGTTGTTGATGTCCCTGGGAGGTACCTCACGTACAGCAGCATCTCTGCTTTACCAGGCTGGCCTAGTATTATGGAGGGCTTGGGATGCCCTGCCCAGCAGGGCAGCAGCTCACACGCACACTCACTCAACCCCTTTTGCAATTGCTGTGGAAATTATTTCTCACCTCACTGGGGTTTTGTGTGTGTTTTAACAAATGTCTCACAACTTTGGTAGTCTTTGCACATTAAGAGAGAACTACCTTCACCTGGAAGGCTGAAGCCTGGGACTCTAAGCTTTTGGATTTTCTTTTACATTTTCAGGCTCATTTTTCATAGGAAGAGTGAATGACCCCCGCACTCATTTTCCCCTTAGCTCAGGTTGTCCTTTGTCCTGTCTAAGCTAGAAACAGAATCAGCAAACATGCCGGAGCAAGTTCCACCTCCATTTCCTTAACTCAATCAAGCAGAGTTTAGTCCTACTGAGAATTACTCTAGCCAAACTGCTTTAGACCTGTGCCAAAGGCACCAATTGCTCTCAAAGCAGGAAGCTCCTCAGCGCCAGCACTACTGAAGTCCGATCTGCCACAGATTTGCATCCTATATCCTTTAGCCTTCCACACAATTTCCCCTGTGTACCATCCCTGACCCTTCCCGGTCTTTTCCACACCCTCCCCTTCACGCCTGTGATGGCAAGTCCCGGCAAGGGCAGGCTGGAGAGGACGGCCGTGCTGGCTGGGAACTGCCTTTGGCATGGACCAGGGCTGAGTTATTGCTGCCTACCTGCCAGCGGCAGGCTCGCGAGTGGGTGCATGTGTCTCTTGTCTACCCACATGCCAGCGTGGTGAGTTGTTCTTCACAGCTCTGAGACCTCTGCTCTCTCTCAAACTGTTTAAAATTAGCATATGGATGTAAAAGCTATGAGTGCCTGCATGTGAGGGGCAGGGAGGGTAGTGCTGCTGAGACATAGTTGTGTAAGCATAATTCACTTAGGAAAAAAATAGGCTAAAAATAATAAAGCTACATCATCACATTCTTTCACAATGCTTCAGAAGAACTGGAGTGGCGCTTACAGCTGCGATGAATCTTCATTAAAACCAAAGGGAAGTAGGTGAGGACGGAGGAGCAACCTCTGTGTCCTGCTTGCTCTGCCGGGCAACACTGGACCAGGGTGCTGGCACCCCTCGCACCATCCCGTTCCGCACATCCCCACTTATACACAGGCTGCAGCACGGGTGCTGAGCAAAGTCCTCACTGCGCCGCTCCGGGTTAGGACACAGAGACCTCGTTAAAACCTCCTTCTCGGCTGAAGGGCTCCCCTGCCTCCTAAACAGGTTTTTGAAGACAGCTTGTCAGCAGGGATGAAGCCAGGTGTTAATCTGTGTTCCCCCCAAGCGTGCTGCCTAATTAACTAAGTTCACAGGCTGGTTCTCTGGGAGCTCTGCTTGCATTTGTGTGAAGGAGGAATATGACTGTTCAGGAAAGGAAAGGCTGTAGGAATAGTAGGACTGTTCAGACCAAAGCTTTGCTAAAGTCTAGGGTAGCTGAGTACAAGACAGTGTGCATACTCACTCCTAGTTCTGGCTTTTTTAAACATTGCTGCCCTAAGATGACTATTCCCGTTATCGCTAACTTTTAGTATTTTGTAGTTCAGGAGCCTTGGCTGATGGAGGTGGTTGGCACGTACAAGGAAGGCTCCTGCTACAAGCAGCTGACACACTGAGGATAAGATAGGAAGAAAAGAAAGATACAGATAAGAAAGAGACCACAATGAACCGCTGAGACTGTATCTGTCAGTACAACAAGCGGTGGTCTCAGCACACTGGGAGCTGAATCGCTGCAAAACACTGTGTAGTAGGGTGTAAATATGGGCTAAGCGGCGTCTTCATCAGCAGAGCCTGCAGAAAGAGAAGAGAGAGGCTTTGGCCATGGGGACCCAGCACAGCCGTATATGAGAAAGCGCTTGGCTGAAAATAAACTTGGAGGGCAATGGCTAATGGCACCGTGGGCAGTTCAGAGGTGGGAGTCAAGTTCTCAATGAGTGATGAGCAGGGAAGAAAGGCCAGTTGTTTCTCTGCTCCCACTTTCTGCCCCCTTGCCACCCACGGAACCGTCCTGGCAGTGCCAAAGGCGATGGGAGCGGGGCCATGGCTGAGCTGCTCTGGCACCAGACGCAGCACTCGTGCTTCGGGACTTTGTTTTCCCCCCTTGAAAATTTGCTGTACCTAAGATGGGTAGACAATTTTAGGATGTTAGAGTTAATTCCTTTTCTGAAGCTATGTTCTTCTGTGGAAACACTCAGCTGGTCCCATCCCCTAAGCAGTAAGGGATACTGCTGCAGCGGGGGCACTTATGTCCCTCATTTATATTCATCTCCTGGGGGTGTCTTTACGGCAGGTTGGTCGGTGCAAAGGAATTGAACACCAGGCTGGCTGTCTCTGCTACACGGGACCTGAAGGAAAACAGGACAGATGCTTTCTGGTAAAGAGAGGAAGAAAAGGCTGACAATTCATGTGGTGCAATGCTGTGAGGGCTGCAATAAAAAAAGGAGTTGATGTTTCTCTTTGATGGAGCCACGTTCCAATGGCTAAACAGGCTTTATAGTCAAGAAAAACCCACATTTACACTGCAGTAGAAAACAGTGAGTGTACATTTTTATTATCTCATTAACACCCTCTCCCCCCCTCCCCAGGATCATTTGGCTCCAAGTCTGGCAGCCGGGTACAATAATGTTCCCAGCCAAAACAGCTGGTACGGAGACGGGATATTGTTTGAAATGGCCTGAGAGATGTTGTCACCAGGTGGCATTTATCAGCTGTATGCAAACCCCACGCTTCAGTAGGGCGGTCTAAGAAAGGGCATATATCCAAAAAAATAAAAGAGAAGTACAACTTAGCAAAGAGAAGATTTGTAGCTGAAACCTCCTCTTCAGTATAGATGGAAAGGGAGGGAGTAATAAACAGCCCTGTTAAGCTAGTCTGTTGGCTTTAAACCAAGGTAATGAGGCATGCGGGGGCTTTGACAAGGAGCCAGAAACTGCATTTTGCCACCGATTTGACTTCTACCTTTTTTGTCTGTCTTAAGCTGACAGTAAATTCCTCACAGTCCACTGAGCATACCAAAATGGGGCTCAGGCTAGGTCTAATGCACTGTTAATTGGGAATATAACCTTTTAAAGTACTACTAGGAAAATAATTCACTTAATTAAATATTTCCAGTTGTGGAAACCACCCTCTAGGCAAATTGCACCACCTCTTCCCCCTTTGCACACACAAAATGTAGAATAAAAATGGATATGCTCATTCTTTTCCTGCACACAGCATTTCCCACACCGGTTCCTTCTCAGCTGTCCTTCCTAGCGCTGCTTCCACAGGAGGGAAGGTAACTCTCGTGAATGGGTCTGAGAAGTGGAAGGGTGAGCTCCTGGCTCTGCTGCCCACTTGTTTTGCAGCCCTGGAGAAATTTCTTAACCCCTCTTTGCCACAGCTTCTGCATCTATATGGCCTGGAGACAAGCAGCGTCCTTCCACTCCATCACTCTGCTCATTGATTAAGTGTCCACAGAGCAGCTGAGACCTCCTTTGGTAGGACGTGGACGTAGGAGTGTTAAGAGTTTGTTCAGGCAGGCCAGAGCCCTGCCAGTCTGTTCCTTGGATAGGATATCGTTCAGCTCTAGGCACAACAGACAAACCCCGGCCTTTGGGGAACTGCAAGCAGCGTGACCCCACCACCTGACTGAAGGTGCACGACCACACCAGGGAGCCACTGGTGGTCTGCATTAGTGGAGTCCGTGTAGGAGGACAGAAGTACCCAGTCATTTCAGGCAAATGAGCCTCACACTTTAGAGAATCTCATCATGACAGAAACCTGGGTTTTGTACAGAGACAAGCCTCCTGAAAGGAGAGCATCAAATCTTAAACTCTCTTGCAGGAGTATTTTTTTTCTCCAGATGCAATACCATCACAGCCAGACTGAAAATGTCACCACTGGGCTTCTAGATCCCTTTCATGAGGTGAACACAAAGTTGCTACTGGAGAACAAAGCATGTTAGTGATCTTTTAACAACCACCTCTTACTAACTTGCAGTACTTGCCCTGCAGTAAATAGGGTCCTTATATCTAAAAGGTGCCCTGCAGCGAAAAGATTGAATCAAAACATACCTGCGTCTTTGTGCACGGTAGCTGTTCACGGTATAACCCGTACCAGGTCTCCAAGAAGCTCCTAGCAGCTGTATTTTGTCCAAGGGCACGTCTATGCTACCACTGGTATCTGCTAATGTTTCTTCTTTGAGACTGAAAAAAATTCCCCATCTCTCTGCATTTCGCCTGCCTCCTGCTAGGTACCAGCACAAATATTTACAAATGATGGCTTGTAAGTGAGGAAGGCACAGCAAGTCACACATTAGATTTGCTTGTACTGCTCGCAGACTTGTTAACTTGCTCTCTCCTGCAAACCCTTCAAAGGCTAGGAGCTGCTTTCTCCAGTGTCCCCCATCGCAGCAGCGTAGGAGCCAGGTGATGGGAGCCCGGCTTGGGCTCCGGACATCAAGTGCACAACGCTGCTCCGGGGGCTGCTGTGTATGCCAGGTTTGAAGGTAGCACCAAAAGCACTTTGGGGCATCCCAAGCTGTCAAAGGATGGCGTTCCTCAGCTGGCAGGAGATGCTCACCTTAGAGCTTGCTCACTCCTCGCAACGAGAGAGCTGGCCAGCTGCAACACAGAAACTGGGTTTCAAACTGCTTCCTTAAAACCAAGGAAGAAAGGGATTCTTTTTTTGGCTTGTAATGAAAACAAAGGGGAAGTGGGGCAGCCACATTTATGATCTGGGTAGAAATTTGCTGTCCACTCCAACAGGAAGGGTGTTTTCTGACAGGCTCTTCAGGACACCTGTTTTTCGCGGCAGCGCACCTCCCAGCAGTGCCGGCTCTATCGCTCGCTGCTGTGTTTTGACAAGGAGCTGTGTTCCTTCCAACATTATAAACTCAGAAGAGGCCAGGGTAATCTCTTCGCGTCATGCAGGCCACAGAAGAGCCCAAGTTCATTAATATCTGAATTTATTCTACATGAAAATTAGTCTTGAATAACCACTGCAAAATTTATCTTTAACAGCCCTCAGAAATAATAAGCCCTCAGAAAGACAATGTTCTGCTGTCTGAGCATAGCAGTAATTATTTGATTCTATGGGACATTTCAGACCCTTTTGTATGCAGCTATTATGAGTTGTCCTACCTGTGCCTGTTTCTGAGTGAGTTTTAAGTACATCAATTGATGCCACATGCTGCCTCCATAAGGAACGTGTGAGTCATTTGGCAGATCATGTAAAGCCAGTTGGTGGGTCTCAGCCCAGGTCATCGTGGAGAGCTGTCAACATCACAGGGTGCTCCCAAGCGTCCATCCTGCAGCCTAGATGGCTGGGGACCCCCCACTTTAAAGACGACCCTCGTTACAGAGGTTTATGTATCATCTGGATAGATGCCTCTGGTCTCTGGCCCTGTCAGTGTGATACCTTTCACTGGCAATGAGCTGGAGCTCTTGTTTTCAGGATTCAATGGGGAAACAAACCTTCCAGTGGTCTCGTTGCTTAATTGCTCTCTATTGCCTTAAGTACAATGGCTAACAGCTAAAATGGACTTTGGGGCGTTGCCTACAGAGCTCCGTAATGGTTTCCTGCTTTTTCTTTCTATTTGCAAGCTATTTTAGGTTGTTCTACCTTTCCTGTACTGCCCAAGAGGAGCTGTGTTGTGCACTTTCATCAGCTGATTCTGGGAAACGTCAGTTATGCTGTTCTTCTGTTAGTAATACATTTCTTGAACGATTTAAAAATAGCACAGTATGAAACATTTCCATCTTCTCTCTTCTGGAGGAGAACTGAGGGGGAGTTAACTCTTTTCTGCTTCACTGGAGCAAGAAGTTGTACAGCATTCAGGTGCTCAGGGGCTGGAACCAGCTACTGGTGCCGGCAGAGGCAACGCGACAAGGGCCCCTGGTCGCAGCCTGAGCTAAACAAGGCCCTTGCCATTGTCGGAGGGGCTGGCAGTCCCGGCATGTGTGGCGGCCATGTCAGTGCAGGACATGGCAGGACTGGGCATCTGAATGCTGGCCTGCCTCTCTGCTGCTTTTACAGCTTCCTCAGAGCGCTTCCCAGCCAGCACCCATACGGCTGGCTGATGCTGATCACATTAAAGCTCCTCTCTGTGAACTGCTCCAACGCATGCTAGCCCTAGAGTCTAAACCTAAGCTGGGAACTAAATCTCCCAGACATCCACATCAGTCCTATAGTACCATCCCATTTTTATACCTTGCTGGAGCACCTCATCACTGGCTACTTGGTCTGTGCCTTGTGTTCATTGGTGTCTCCTTCCTCAGCTGTTCGGTTTGTTAACCTCTCCTCCCATTTTGTTTTGACCTTCCAGCATCCTTTTCCTTTGTCTTTTTGGTCCTCCACCCCTGGCTTGTTCCTTTTTGCTTCTCCACCTCTGAGGTTTCCTCCAGGGGCACCTTCTCCTACACTTCCCATCTGAAGGCAGCTTGAAAGACAGTCATCTAGGGTGCTGTCACAGGGAGCTGCTTGGCAGCAGCCTGCTGTGATAAACCTGTATCTATGTATGTTAGAGGCAGCTAGAAAGCGGAGGGAGAAGAAAGATCCTTTTATCACCCGAGCAGCAGAAACATATACTCATCAGACACAGCTTCCCCTATCCATTTGCACTTGCCACGCACTTTTCCTCTGGTCTGTGTCCCCTTTGGGACTACTCTGGTAACCACAAGGTTGGGAAATACTTGTTTCAACCACAAAATGCAGCTTCCTCTTTCAGATGACAATTAACTTTTCCCCGGTGCCTGTGGACAGCCTAGAAACGTTTAAACAACTGGTCTTGGCCAGCTTGTGTAAGCCCCTCCAACATGCCCACGCGGTGGCTCAGATTTTTTCCCTGGTGGCTTTCCCTGGACACTTGTCTCCTCCAAACCTCCCCTGCTGAGTGCAGCCCCTTCCAGCTTTGCCTCTCCCTCGGTGTGACCCAGGTTTTCTAGGTGCAAGTGGTCGGTGTCACCACACAAATGCAGATTGCCCACATCATCCGGAGTTGGAGGAACAGTAGAGGTCAGTAAGAGTTTACTGGCAGATGGTGGTGGCGGAAGGGTGAAGAGGAGAAACAGTGACACAGTTAACTACAGATGACTTGTCCTGGTTCCAGCTGAGGTTTAGTGCTGCCTTCGCTCTGTGCTGCAGGAAGGTCTACACAGGAGAGCATTTACTTTGGAGCCCATCCCATTGAAACAGATACAATTATCCCCACCAGCCTCATGAGTCTGGGACTATGGGGCATCTCTTTTCAGAAAGGTATCTAGAGGCACATCAGGGCTTCAAACCTCTTCCAGAATGGTGCCATCTCATTTTGTTTTCTTTCTTTTTTCACGGGCAAGTATTACTTGTGGTGGGTCGCCCTTGCTTTCTCTGCCTGCCCATAACTGCTTTAAAGCACTGATTAGATGTTATAATATATATTAGAGGTTATAAATCGCAACGGATCTATGGTATTTTGAATCACTCCAAACTTTGGCATTACAGCTGAGGTCTTGAATGCACTCTCCAGCAAATCAACTCAATATTGGTTTCTGTTTATTCAGCAGTGATGTCATATCAAGCTTTCTGGAGCACTCTGACGGAGGCTTAAGTTTATTAAAAGAAGTCTGGATAGCAGAGCCAAGTTTAGCTGCAGCCAAGTTATTCAGTAAGACAGCAAGTTGGGTAGCAAAGCAGAAGGATAACTCTCGCCTCTGTGGTGATGTCTGGCTCGAGAGCCTGCATCTGCTCCATCTGCAAATGCTGCCATGTGCAAGGGTCTGTCCTGAACAGGAATTATCTGCACCCACAGCAACCCAGGGTTTCAACCGTAGCTCATGTGAAGAAGACACCTGTGTGCTTTATTTGCCTCCACTTGAAAATAACACTGGCCAAGATGCCTTTTCCACCAAATAAAGGCCCTACAGACATGAGAAGAAACAGTAGTAAGTTTTGCAAGAAAATGTTTTCCAGTGGCAAAATACTAAGTTGCTAATATCTCTCAGAAACAATTTATTTTCCATGAATTTCCAAACTACATGAAGGAAGGTTTCCAAAGTTGCTTGGCAAGCAGCATTGCATCAGTACCACGCACGGATTTTCCCCGCAAGTTTCCTTGCTCCTCAGGAACCCACCAATATTTGCCACACTTTCCCAGCCCTTCCCTGAAAGGGATGCAATAGCTGGGAACACAGGGCTTTTACACTCCCTGATAAAGTGTTTCCTGGGAGATAGGGACTCAGGAAGCCCTTGACAACTGCTTACTAAAACTGGCATGGTCCTTGTCATCTCCACCATCCTTTACACCTGAATATCTGCACTCAAACCTCTCCACTGTAACGGCAGAGATCACGTCCCTTCAAAGCAGCAGCTACCTCAGGTCTGTGAAGCGTGTTTCACCAAAGGGAAAAAAAAAGTAGCTACGTCTGCAGTATGAATTTCCTGTGATTTCTGTTTCCTGGGCAATTCTGAAAAGACTATTTTCCTTTCAGCATTGGAACAAAACCAAGAATGAGGGCTTCATACAAACAGTAAACGCCAAGTTTCAAGCAGCCCTTTGCACATGCATGTTCCCTGCCATGCTGCATGCCCCCTGCACAGCCAGGCTCGAGGCAGTCTTCTCAATCCAGCTGAAACACTGGCACCTCTTGAGGGGTGTGGGAGGTATACGGAAAGGGGTAAAAGCAAAATATTTTTAATGGCTTTTTGTAATGCCCCTAAAACAACGTTACCAGGGCTAGCTGCAGCCATGGCTTTCTACGGGCACAGCTTCATTTCCCCAGCAGCAGTGAGCTGTACTGCTCTAGCGGGTTGAAGTATGTTTTAAAGTGCTTCATACCTGTTCAAAATTCCCTGAGAATGCCGTGCGCTGGTGGCCTTTCCAAGCAGCCGGGAGGGGACAGGTGGCTGGTGCAGGGCCAGGGTGCAGCACCCATGCCAGGGGTCCTTCTTTCAGAGGCTTGCTGCGCAGCCTTAGCCAAAGCACTCTGATGCTGCCTGCCAGGCTCTCGGGCAGTGTATTAGCAATAGCACAAGCTGCCTCACACAGGGAAGTCAGACAAAATTCAATGTTTATAAAGTACAAGCAGAACTTCCCAGGGCAGCATAAAATATTACCTTTTTTCCTTTATTGGCACTCACAGAAACAGTTAATTCTCGGTTTGGATAGAGCTGACGACTCTGCTGATGTTCATCATTTATCATCTCTAGATTACTGTGGTTGCAAACCATTTGGCTGATTTCTCTTTTCTGTTTTGCAGATGGCAGTGTCCATGAAGCGTGACACCCTTGCAGGCATCTGACTTACTGCAAGGCAGGAAGCTCAAGGACCTTTGGGGATAAAACAACTCTCAATATTAATTGACCTCTAATGTTCATGGACTGATACACTGTGATTTGCACGGTCCTCCCCAATACAAACTCTCTCTGCCCGGGTCTCTGCTTGAAGACTGTGCCGCTTCCGAGAGGAGCCTGTGCCAGTGATGGGCCAGCACGTATGGGAGTGTAATTTTATTGCTGTGCTACTTAATGTTCATGCTTCAGCTCCAGTTCAACCTCTTCCAGGGTGGGGCTCTAATGCACTTAAGCCCTAGCTAGACTAAGGCAGCATGGAATAAGCCCACCACTGTAATTTTACGTGAAAGGAAACATGCAGAACCTGCACTCCTCCAGCTTATGTCCTGTTTTTTTCTGGGGTGGATGGCTAACAGAGCTGAGCAGCTCCTGCAGCTGCAAACGGAGGGTGTTTCCAGCCCCAAGACACACTGAATCAGTCAATGTGTTGTTCTCCTCAGCTGCCTTATTAGCAGTTAAAAACTAAGAAAACACAATGTCTTCCCCAAACATCTGCCTCATTTGCCTTCCTCTCAGCATAGCAACAACCCCCGCCACAGACCAGCCCTCATTACGCAGCTCAGGGGGAAGCGTAGGTCAAATTCTTCTCGCATAACGAGCTGCAACCCTGTGATCTTTAATAGGATTATGCTGGGGGAAAAGGACAGGACCCAGCCTTGTGATTGCAGAGCAACTTAGGATTCATGGACATCAGTGTACTGTCGGGGGACATCCTGGACATTGCCTCCTCCTCCTTCCATTAAGATCACTTTGTGCAGAGACACAGGGTTTATTCAGCTGTTCCTGACCTCATTGCCTCACCCTACACAGCCAGCACCGTCCAGCTGCCAGCAGCTGGGCCGAGTCCAGAGCAGGACAGAGAAGCCCGGTGAGCAACAGAAATGACCAGGCATGCTCTCTTGGGCTTTTTGCTTTGGGATTAACTGGCTTTTGAACTGAATCGTAGTACAATTTCGTCTTATCTCCTCCTATCCCTATAAAATACAGCTTCTTTTGGCCTTACAGCTCTCCCCTGGAAGAGTACTTTGGTGACAGCATGCACGCTGGCATGTGCTGTGGCACTGGTGACTCTCGGAAGCAAACTTGGGAATGATGCCTCCTCTCTCCTGCGTGCAACTTACAGGACCCTCGCTGTTTCTGAGGTCCCCTTAGTCAAATTTGGTTGAAATTGGCTAACAGGCTCGAACATAAGGGTGACAAAATGGGTAGTCCACGAGATCACATGAAACTTCCCTCCACAGGAAACAGGTCTAAAACATACCTAAAACTAGGTGAAGGAGTACGATGTGCTAGGAAGAGGGGTAGATTTACAGGACAGAGCCAGAGCATGTGCAGAGGCACATGCCCCTCTCCCAGGAACATCCTTCTGGACCACCCTCACAGCCAAATAGCCCATTCCCACCCTCAGTTAAAAGCTCTTTCCTCCACGTATGATGGGCCTGTACTGAAGGGTAAAGACCTAGGCAACGCTGAATCATGCATTTGCCACTTCCCACCACCACTAATGCACTGTACGCCACTTAGGAACGAAGGTTCGGAGTTTCTAGAAATAGAGTGAAATAAAATATCATGTCATCTGCCTGAAGATTCAGCAGCCCACATGTTCTCCCACACACGCTGCTGCGAAGGTACCACGCCGGTGCTTTGGGCAGTCCTCTGGCTGATTCTTCAGTAGCAAATTAGATTCAAGCTCCCGACTCCTGAGCAGGAGCGTGCTTCAGAGGCAAGCACTCACATCAGCAGCATTTACCAGGGGCAGTGGTCCTCTCTGCACCAGGGTGAAGCTTGCGTGAGTTCAGGACAGAGGAGTGCTACCAGGAATATTATCAGTACAGCCTTCATTTTTCTTTTGCAGGAATGGGATGATCTTACTGTAACCAAGCCTGAACACAAGCCCCTGTCTTCTCAATTTAGCCCACCCCGTCGCTGCAAAATACAAAAGTTGGTAAATAAAATTCCTAACATATCCTAGTAAGGAAAAGAGTTTCTCCAGAAAGCATCTATTTATGTAATCTCTGCAGTGCTAAGATACCATGGAAATCAGTAAAGAATACCTTGGCGAGCCTGTTGCAGTGCAGCTTTATATATCATTCACTGTTTGTTACCAAACTTAAACCTCTTTCAGGGTTTCTGCCCCCAGGCTTGCCCCAGTGAGTAGCTATATTTTGGGATCACATTGCCTTTTCCACAAATTTCACCATATTATTTCTAGCCATTTTTCCTTTCTCTGAGCCTGAAGCTCCTCCCTGTCCAGTACTCTCCAGGAACAGCAGGCAGGTAATGCTTATTCCTCCACCTGGTTCCTGCATGGGGATATTTCTCAATATAGACTGCAGACTATTTAACATTGCACATCTCAGTACCACCCCACGATTCTCTCGTGTTCTCCACTGATACCTTGCTGCCGGCTCTCCTTTCTTAGCAGCGCTTTTGGGCAGCTTTTAAAATTGCTAAGTCTTTGTCAGAGCCAAGGCAATTTAAATGATTTTTGAGGAACTCTTTTAAAATGTTTTACTGAGACCCAAATATATTCCACGTTATCACATGCCCCCCGAATCTACTAAGCTTGCAATTCTAGCTGGTAGATTCATTTAAAATTCATTTTGCTGGGGCATATGTACATTCATTAGACTGTTTATCCCATATTCTGAGGAAACTGCCTTTTAGGCAAGCTTCTATTGCTGGGAAGTCTAAAGACCAAGGTCCAAAGGGGTTTAGTTCACATCCAGCCCCTGCGGTGGTTCACTCATTAAAAGAGATTTCATCTCTGTCTGCAAACTTCATGCCGCCTTCTGATGGGTCACGGGCTTCTTAGAGACCCCTGTCTTCTGCTCAATTTATGTGATCAACTGTGACTGCAAGCTCTAAACCCTGATCCTCCCCTTGCCAGAGTCCTGCAGGAATATCTGATTTCTCCCTGGCCCTGGTGATTGCTGTGGAGCTCACGGCAGCTCAAGTCAGGCAGATGGGCAGCGTCCAGAGGACCTGCCTTGGGGGATAAAGACTAGGCTACAGTTTTACATGGATGGTTTACCAACATATTTATCTGATGCCAGAGAGGTCACGCATGCTTTTCCTTAAGCACTTGGGACATTAGCAAAAAGCTTTGGTCTGTCTGTAAATATATACAAAATATGAATTATTCAGCATTGCTGAAGTTAGCCCTGTTATTCAGGGAGCAGCCCAATTCAAAAAGCTCTCCAGGTGTAAAGAACTATGAAAGAAATACCAGAACAGAGAGGAATAATGTGTGATTTAGGCTATAAACAGCCACATTACCGAAACACGTGACAGGTGCCAGCCCTGGGTTTGCTGGCCCGCTGGCTGTGGGTACATGCGTGTTGAAGTGAGGGCTGCACACCCCGTGAGGAGAGAGGGATGTGTTTGCCTTGCACTTCCCAAGTGACACCATTGCGTTTGAACCCTGACCCTTGTAACTTGATCCATGTGCCAGTATCCGCATTTACAGATTTTCTTGAAGCAGGTATCTTTGTAGCCAGCAAGCGCACGGTTTGTCAGGCATACAGATGCCCTAGTTGGGAAGTGATAGAAAGACCCAGGGGATTGCAGAAGGGAAGGCATTTTGTTGGTAGAGAAGAGCAGATCGCAAAATACTGATCCTGAACACAGTGAGGGCGAGCAATTAGTGACAAAAGGAATCTACCACCATACAGACAGCGATTTTGATGTACCACAATCAATCGTGGAAGATTACCTTTTAAATACCCCAAGTCCTCTGTCTGTTCTTCCCCTACAGCAGTCTGGGGGCTTCTGTTTGGATAAGCAACTTTGTAGGTAAAGACCAACTCTCTCAGCCAGCTACTTCAGGGAGTGGTTAATAGGACGGCTCCGGTCTCTACACCCCCGGTGTGTTTCATACCTGCCCCAAGAAACAAGCCACATTCAGCACTGCAGGGACATGCCCTTCAACACATGCCAAATGCATCTCCTCGCAGTATTTACAATGATCTGTTGTGGCTTCTCAAACAATAAAAACGCAAAAGAAAGCTTTCCTGCTGTAGGCGACTGGGAACACTAGATCATTTGGGCTATTAACCTTCTTACTTGTGGGTACTGCAAACATCTAAAGATCTGCCTGGCTAAGCATCCTTTCATTAGCTCATGTAGCTGAAAGTTAGTAGAGAGATACGAACAAACTAAACAGAATGCAATGAATGACTGCAGAGAAGATCTAAGTGGACTGCTAAAAGCAAAGTAGTTTTACTTTTCAATTAAACCAACATTTTGATTAGAAATTTATGTACACATCGACTAAATGTATTATTCCTCAAAAGGAAGCAAATTGCTCTATTCATGCTGACATTATTTTTCTCTCTTTTTTTTTGAAAACCAGACAGTGAATCAAAGAATAATTTCCACCACTCCGCCTACGAGGCAGGTTTGAAGATTTGCACTGTTGCCTCCTAAGTCAGTGGCAAAACCTTAATCGCCTGCAAGCGGAAAAGACCAAGGCTCAGTTAATGCTTGTAGCACAGTCAAGTGATGACAGGGAAGACCTGAGAGGGTTTAAATACTATGAAGAGCAAGGAGCCAATTAGCAGACCGGACCAGGATAGGATTAGCATTCAAGGATAAAGATAGGAAAGGAAAATGTGGAGCATCAGGAAGGACTTCATGGCAGTAAGACATGCAAAATTATCTCCCAAGAGTAAAGTGGCAGAAGCTCCACTGCTTGATACATTTAAAATTAAGTTGGACAAAGCGATAGTGAGTGAATGCAAGATAAGAGTCCTGCTTCAGCAGGAAGATGGGCTCAAGTTATTTTCCTCTTCAACTCCTTGAAGCTGGCTGTTAGCATGATCGTTTCTAGGCAGGAAACTGAAAGCCTTTGCCCAATAGCAGGTAACAGAGAGCTATGCCTGTACCTACTACTAGCTCTGGCAATTTTAAGACATTTTGCCAGAGAGATCTATGAAGAATAGGAAAAAACATGAGGGCTGAGGCTGCTTTTGAACTCTGCTAAATCAAGAAAAATCCAACACAAAACAAAATTCTAAATTAAACAGTGTGAGAGAAATTTAGAAGTAGATGGAAAAGAAAACAATAGGATATATATATACGTATATAGTGTTCTAATCAGTTTACTACATAATAGACTGTCGTTATAGCATCCTAACTAGAATTTACACCTCCGGACTATTGATGATACTCCCCTAGTGTGCCATGTAAAAGAGATGTGTCATCAATATCCTCTGGTCCCAGAGTAAATTAGGCATTTTGTACAGGAGATGTTGCAAAAAGGGCTCTCTCTTGTGGCAACGGAGGCATCAGGGCTGGGCTGTGATGGATTCTACCGCTGATTTCCTGCATGGCCTGAAATCACTCCTTCCACCTTCCTCAGGGGTAACCCTGATAACATGACAGTGAATGGGACTATTTGCCAAGCGTGCTTCATCTTACATCTCGTGCTCAAATCCTTCTGAAGAGAAAACTCTCCCAGCTGTAACTAAATACTAGAGTCATGCACAGAAACAGGGACTTCAGTGAAGTGCGGTTAGCAAAATCACAGGCTACCATGGTGAGAATTTAATATGAGTATTTAAACTCCCAAAGGTTAAAACAGCTCCCTCGCAAAGCAGCTGAGCCAGGCGCTGAGTTGCAGGCAGCCTTAACATAGCGGTGAGCCAAGAAGTTGGGTGGGAGGCAGGGGTCGAGGGCAGCTCTCTCCAGCCACCTTCTGCAGCATCCAATTTAAGGCACACTGCGGATCTGGCTCTGTACCTGTTTGCAGGTTTGGTGGAGGGGCTCTAGGACCTCTGATCCTAGGGGGGGAGGAGGGGGGCTGCGGGGGGGGAGAACCCTTAGGAAAAAAGGAAATTGCTGTGGAAAAAGCCTGCTATAACTCACCAAGGCAGCTTTGAACTGGCATGGATCCTACACAAGTAAAAGCGACCTACTCATTTAACGCATTTCCTTCAACAATAGCTAGGAACTATAAGGCCCAGCTGTGCAGCACAACACATCATCGTACAGCCAAGTGGATATCTATAGATCTGACTTTAGCAGATTAAGCAATCCATTTACTCCCAACTTCTGCTACTACCGAGACTTGCACACGTATAGTATATGAGAGGAGAGCAAAGACACAGCAAGCTAGATTTGTGCTGCTGCCAGTGTCTGTTATCACAGCAGAGAGGAGTATTGTTTAGATACTAGTCTGGGTCTTGAGATCTTGGCCAGAGTCATCTCGAAACCGCAGGATAATTTCAATCAGCAGCAGCTCCCAGGGACCAGCTAGGCTGACAGCATCACCAGCTGTACAGGTGAAGGACTAGCCAGATGGAAATCAGGCCTAATATATTTTATGCTTGACAAACGTCAATATTAACCGTGATTGTGACCACTTTTTCCTCAATCCACACTTTGAAGTCTCAGGCTTGCATTGCAATCTGGTTAATGCTCAGAAGGGAGAACCAGCCACGCACCACTCCCTCCCCATGTATTTTTCTGGGAAAAGTCACAAGGTTATAACAGGAAAAATGGGACAAAACTGAAACATTTCTCGGCTACAAGCCCTGGCCAAGCAGGGAGAACTGTTAAACTGTGGTACAATTTTCAGGCAGAAAGGACACAGCTCAGTCTCATACTTCGTTCAAAACTAGGCTACCAAGAGCACTGGAAAGCACGCTGTAGGGAGTCCAGAGGACAAGCAAACAGAAACTCAAAAATTAGCCATTAAAAAAAAAAAAACCAAACAAAAAAAGGACCCTATTTCAATTTCCTAAAGCTCCACAAAACCATGTACAAGGAAAGATGGCTTTCCTGGTAGAGGCAATTTTGTCTATACCATATCTGCACCTGTTGTCCTGGAAGACCATCTGGAAGTAGCTGGTACTACGTTCTCTATTGGGCTTTCATGGTTAAAAGATTAGAAATGCATATTTGTCACATATATTGACATTCTTATTACCTCTGCCATTAATCTCATTACCTCTCCTGGCTAAAATATTGCTTTCTTAAGCAGCTGACTGTACCCAGTTAAGGAGTAAGCTGTGTATATCAAATCACAGAGGTCAGACTTTCCTTCCTTCTCTTACGAAAGGTGATTTTAAACAAAAGTTTCTATTAAGTGAGGTTGGAAAGAAATTCATCCTGGCTTTTATCTTAATGGTCTTTTGAATGTCACCTTTCCATTTAGATCCTCTTGTGATAATCAGGGGCTTCCCACTGACACACAAAGGCTTTGGCAGCTCTTTTCATAATACCTGTCCCTTCAGGCAGCACTCTAATTCAGGGAGCTTGAGTGTCTATAGAAAGAAAAGCACTGCTTATTAAAAAGAGCACACAAACTTCATCCACTCTGAGCCTCGTACATTATTCCCCGGTGAAAAGGATTTCCAGTTCCTCTTTATGGAAGCGGAGCCTCATGAATACAGAAAACCCAGTGGATCAGTCTGTTCATCATGCCATGTCCCCTAGCCTTCCTCTAGGATAACAGCAAGGCTCAATTAGGCACAAAAAGAATTAGTAAAGTATCAGCACAAATGATCAGACATCAGATATCTATGTGAGACTTGATAATGAAGCACAACGGATCTACTTTTGTTTAGAAGGTTGTATCTGTTAGGGTTACATGGCATTACCAGTCCTCTCTGAAACGCCCTCTCTGGACCTTTATGAACTCTGCATTTAAATCCCTCTCAAAAGTAATTTGCTTCCTGTCCCTTCTGCAATGAGAAAACAGCAGGTACTAGGGTTTTTAATATAGGTATTTTAATATGCCTGCTACAAGACCCACTAAAAAACACACCCTCACTGACGGTAACAGATCTCTTTCTTCATCCTATCTTAATGCTCCTCTTCGTCATCATCTGCTCTGACTTCTGAAAAATACAACAAGCAGGCAAGAGAAGGCAGACAGCAAATCTTCTCACACCTCTTATGCAGCTTTCTGCCATTACAAAAATAAGTCTCCAGGGATGAGTGCTTACCCCAAAGAGTTCAGTGAGGCAAAGGGAGAGGCACGCGCACGCACACACATTATTCCTTCAAGCAATGGTGTGATCATCATGGCTTCCCCCTATTTCTCTTCACAGCCTCACCTGAGAGTGATTGCTTTGATCATTGCTAGTGCTGTGGGCAATTAATCTATCAGTGTCTGCTTTTTGCAGTGCTTTGAACAATGCTGCATTTGCAGGGCCCTTCACCAGGCGTAAACTCATGCAGCTCAGATGCAATGTGATGGTCTGGCCTAACACAAATAATGAAGTAAGCATAGATGTGTGTTGAATGGAAAGATCAAGCTGAATTGCAATGTAATCCTCATCTAATACTGACATGGAGGCACAGCCCCTGCCTAACAGGGTACAGACAACCAAGAGCACAGAGCTGCTGATTAAACAAATAAAACAGCTCTGATGAGCAGAGAAATGCCGAATGCTTCCATCAGCACTTCATTTAGGCAAGCTCTCAGCGCACGAGTAAACAGATGCCAGATGCCCCCCAGAGCAGTGCAATGATATCAAGAAAAATTCAGGTGATGGATGGATATGTAAAGCGTTAAAAAAATCAATTTCTTTGCACCACTTGAGAGCAATAAAGGAAGTATATCTGACACCAAAACTGGCCAGCAAAGCTGGGAACGCTGCCCTTCTGCCTGCTTTCTGCCCATTTCAGTTCATCAGCAAAGATTTTCATGAAGGTCAACACATTTTAATAATGTCAGCCTGGCCAGAGAACAAACAGTTTCCAAATTTGAGCAATTACTTTGGAAAAACTCACGCTAGCATCCCCATCCATTCACAAATTTGTCATTCTGTGGGAGAACCTTAAATTGGGTAGGAGGCTAGATGACAAACTTATGATAAAAACTCATTAGACCCTACCCTCAACAAGAAAAGCATTGGTCTTTGCAAGGAGAAGAGAGCATTTTCTGCCGTTCCTGTACAAAATAACGCATGGGGTGAAGCTGGCCCTGCAGCAGGACAGCCGTACGCTGCTGCTCTCACCTGGTGCCCCGCAGCTCTTGGAGTGCCTCGTCCCAGGCTGCACTAGGGCTGCTCCAGCTCATCTCTGCAGCTCCAGCAGGTTTGTCATGTGGGGCAATGAATATACAGGTTTTGATCTTGCACTTCTCCCTGCACTTTGTGGAGTAAATTGTGCCAGCATGTTACCACCCCTCCCTGTCTAGCTGCGCCCTGTCCTTTCCAAAAAGATTTATTGCCAGAGGCTTTCCTTTTCTCTTAGTATTAACATGTTGTAAACACCCATTTCTCAGAAAGTGGCAATGGCATTCGATCCAACCTCAAGTGCACCATTACCATCCTGCCCTTCATGGCAGTGCATCTCTAAGAGAGCCGGACTGAATATTCAGCTTGACAAGTTATTCTTCTGCAGATTTGAAAGGATTTTTGTACGATTCTAGATATAAAACCCACAGGTATGTGGGGTTTCATCATTATCTCACCCACAAGCGGCATAACTACTTCATGTACCGGTGAGAAAAAGCACACTCTCAGGTAGCAAACTCAGGAATTTCACAGATGGAAATAAATCATCCCTTTCCAACCTCAGCTCTCAGGAGAGAACAGCTGTGAAATGCCACCTTCAGCATTTATCCACATGGAAGACATCACCCCAGCTTTCCGAACTAGCTGTCACCTTGGAGCAAGGGAAAGGAAAAGCTCTCACACCCAGTCTAACAGACATACAGACGTACTCATTAAAGGTATTGATACCTGACATGGTGAAATGGCCTCTGTTTTTCTTAGTCATTGATATCTTGTTTTATTACAAAGCACGACAACGAGGATAAAAGACCTTTTTTCCCCTCGTACCTGGACCAAAGCCATTTGAATAGACTTAAATATTTCCATCAGGTGAAACAAGTGCATGCTCACATAAGTCCCATTTACAGCCCAATTTGAGGGAACTGGAGTCCTTGTTCTGTTGTTGTGCATTAGCTTTATAAATCCTAACGCCTTCAACTATAAGGTATTATATATAGTATTTAATTTAAATTGTTCACAAAATGCGCATCAATTATTTACAAATCCTGATACAACTGCATGTCCAAACTCATGCAAAGTTACTTTCTCCATTAGCAGAACAATACGAGTATTCTCAAACACAAGAACAACACTTTTTCCAATCTTTGCCTTGCAATATAAGCACCTTATGCAATATGTATGCACATGCATATGTACATGCACATGCACCATGTTACAGCATAGCTGATACAGGTTAGTTAACAGAGGGTGCATGCATCCGAAAATTGCGCAGGGACTAGCTGACAGTTTTCTGTGTTGCCGTAATTCTTTCTCCTAGTGTGTGTCTCATGGACTCTTAATGAAGCAGAGATCTAATGGGAAAAAAAAGTGTCTAATTGTGTCATTAAAAAGGTGATGTCTCGGTGCACACATGTGTTAAATCCAGTCCTATCAGCCATTCAGCCTGGACTAACACCATGTGCCTTGTGAGACTAGCTGTGTTACCCAACAACCGAAAGTGGTTCTCTCCGAGAGAAGGAGCTGTGGGAGGATGGTCGTCGGAAACAGCCTCATCCCCACCTGCCGATGCTGATGCCTGTCAGGATACAGGTGGGTCTCTCGAATTGGCTTGCAGGAGAGTGCTGAGCAGGGCTCTGACCGATGAAGTTGCTCATCTTGACACACTTTCTGTTCAACATTGAGCTCGTCGTGGGTTAAGATTTGAGCTATTGGTGCTTTGCTGGTCCAGAGAGAGGAGAAAGCTTTAACAATGGCATTAGGAAGCCCCTGGTTTTCCCTGCCAGTGTGTGCAGCATTTGCTTTAGGGAGGATGTTTCCCTACCCTCGGGAAGCACATTTTCTTCTTGTTTTTATAGGAGACCATCATTTTTCTAAGGTATGCAAAGAAAAGAGGGGAAATAGTTAACAAGCTCAGTCTACCAAAGTGGAATTGCGTGGGGGAGGAAAGGGCTTGTTCACCCCTCTGCAGCACAGCTGGGAGCTTCTCAAAGAGAAAAATCACAAGAAATGTCTGTACCAAAGGTGAAGGCACCCTGAGCATAGAGCCTGCTATGAGACTGAAGACCCAACCTCTTACATTCAGCTTTTTTAGAGCTTATTTACAACCCATCAAGTACAAAGGTGGAAGTACATTCCAGCACTACACCAAGGCAATATTGGGCATATTCCAGAAGTGCTAAAGGGTCGTGGCAGCGAAGCACGCAGGGTTCAGCAGGCGCAGATCCATCTAACCTGCACCTGTGGGAAGGTAAAGAGGATGACTCTGCCCTGCTTATCTCCCTCCGCTGACTGTAGAGGGATCCTGCAGGACTACGGATCACTGCTTGCTGCAGCAATCTAGCGGCTCCTGCTCAGCTCTGAGCCTTGCTGGGTAACCAGATAACCAAACACCAGAAAAATGGTGTTTGGTACCTGTGGTATGTGGAAGGAGATGCGATGATGTGTGGAGGGGGTGTCCAGTGGGAAACAACCCCCTGGTGAGCAGGTTTGTCCGCTCTTCATCAGCATCTGGTGTGTGTTTATCCTGCTGCACCCAGGCTGAGTGTGGAAACCCTGTGGGCGAACAGTTCTCTCATCCGGGATAGGATGTGGTAAGCTGGGAAGTTCATTTTGCAGGGACTTTATTTTGTACAGAAGTGAGTTTGTGTGTTGTAGCTTGGGCAGTTAATTAAGAACTGAGAGCACTTCCTGGGGCAATGTGCTTGTTGGATAAAGACCTTCCTTAGAGAGGGCGGTTGGTATTATTTATGGCTTGAGCTGATCTAACAGCTTGCTGCCAAGGAAAGGAAAAGTCCCACTTCTCCCTCCCTGTGTTGACACCAGCCCTGGCAGCCCTCTGAGCTGGCTCTGCTCCCTGAGCTGGCAGAGGCAACCTCCCTAAGTCCCAGGGGAGCAGAAACCAGGAGCAGGAGGACCCCTTGCCTGGGAGCCGTTAGATCAGATCAGCTGCAAGGTGCAAATTCCCCTTTGGTGCTAAACAGAGGTGAGATGAAATCTGCTTGAAACACCTTGATCTGGCTTCTTGGCATACACAAATAAGAGTAGAAGCTGATCATAGCATTATTTTCCTGCAGGACACCTGCCTCATTCACTAGGCAGGATGGGCTGTCCAATGCTCTGATTCATTCACTGCACAACATCCAGCATGTTAGGTAAGAAACATATGTCAAAGAGACATATAATTAAGTAATGAAGCAGCATTGTAACAAAAAGGCACTGAAAGACAAAGTTAAGGAGGGGAAGCGCAACTTTATTTCTGTAAATGCCTTAATTAAGAGTGCTTCCATTGGGAAATGTGTCCTTGTCAAAGAAAGACTTCCTATTTTTTTAATTATAAAGAAACCGTATCCAACAGAATGATGTACCAAACCAAAGCAATGCCCAGCTGTGCACAAGCTTATTTGAGAGTGCATCGCCGTGGCCCCCTCTGCCGTAAGAAACAGTCGGGTCTGTTAGCTAATTGATCTCGTGCCGCTTGGACCATTTTAGGGGGAAGGAGCGCCACCAGCGTTTCTTGTAGCTCTGGTTAATGGGCCAGAACTTCTTCATGTTTGTCATCTCAGCACCTCAGCACAGGTCTTGAGGATTGAAACTTTGAACTGAAGCACCTGTCGTGACCTGTAGCATTTTCTGTCTAAGTACTTTTGTGGACCAGATTCCAGCTCCTGTACGTGCTGAATTAACCTATTTCCATGACCTAGAAATGATATTTTTTCTGCATACACAGCATTGCTGAGTCTCAAGGTTTATTGTGTCTCTCTGGATATTTGGTATTTTTCTTAAATCTCTTGCCTGTGAAGAATGTGAAAATCTTAAATTCCATCAAAAAGGAAAAAGTTTTGATTATTCTGGTTGGAAAGAAAAACTTGTAGGCCAGGTGCAATCTGTAGACGCAGCAGCAGAAGGCAAACCTCGCCAGGGCTGCTCAGCTGCAGGCATCGCTCCCAGCGCCCGTTCTCTCTCTTCAGCCACATGCCTCAGTACAAAATAACAAACAGTGTTTTTAACACCTCTGCCCGCAATTCAGGATTTTACAGAGAGGAACTCAGACGGTGACATGAAGTACAGATTCGCTCAGGCATGTTGTGGCATGACAGTGTCAGGCAGAAGGTGGGTGTTCAGGGGGAATGGTCACCCGGCAAGTGATCCGGTGACACGAATGGGACCCAGCAAGGCCCCCGTCCCACACCCGCACCCTGAGGACCCGTCCTTCTGAAAGGCCGCCGCAGCCCCACCAGCCGGGCAGGACCTGCGGGTGTCGGGTGCAGATGAGCTGGGCACCAAACAGCTGCTACGGGCGCTCGCTGGCTGCAGGTTTTGCCCTGGGTCAATGCTCCATGCAGCTGCAGCGGGTCTGTAACTGGGGTACAGCAGGGGGGTTCGGGGTGAGCTAACACAGCAGTCCACGCCTTCGCCAGGGATGCTGCTGCGGCAGCTGTGAGCGGCATTTCGGCTTCATCTCATCACCACGCTAGCAGCATCGCTGCTGCTAGAAAGCTACTTTAAGCATGACACTATATAAAAATCTTACGGACATCGCATGTAATTTGATGCGGTTTGTATTTAGAAAAGCCGGATAACTGAGGAATCGTGGTTTTGCTTGCGATCCTGATTTCTTGCTGCAGCGATGCTGTGACTTGAGTCTGGGGGCAGCGGTCACAGACCCTCCGAGAGCGCCTTGCCGGCGCTGCCCGCTCCCCAAAGTTTCTGTCCACCTCCTTGGCTGCACTGGCTTCCAACCAGCAAAGACAATGCATGTCACTGTTTTTTAACACAGATGGAGTATTTATAGTTCAGGGCCTTTGTACTCTCTTCTATAGCTTAATTAGCAATATAATTTCCTGTAGAGTTCGCTGTACTTGTGGGAACAGAGGAGAATGGCAATTACTGTGGAAAGCCAGGGGCAGGGGAGGAGGGGGAGAAAGACACAGACGTACACACAGAGCCATTTCTCTGCAAGCGGCGTAATGAGGAGATGGCACTGAGCTAAAGCCGGTGGAGGGGACTGTGTGCGGCGGGTTTATAAGGGAGTAATGACTCATTTCGTGTTCAACTTCGGGAAGGTTCCCGTGTTGCATAGGAAGAAATCTCATACATATTGAAATAAACTGGCTTTAGTCTGTGTTACCAGCACAGCCTGCACTACCGCTACTTTCACATTTGAAGAAAAAGGATCTAAACACTTTTATAACCGTGCCCAGGAAATCTGAACAGCTGCCAATGCCCTAAAATAATCATGTTATGATAAGCGCTCAAAGGCCATATTGTCTAAGGAGCTGTACAAACATAAAAGACCAGATCTGTGCACTGAATCTAGCTTATGGCAAGGTACAATAAGGGAGATGAAGGGAAAAATGAGAAGCAGTGATACAGGGAAGGAGGTCCAGAGCAAAGAGTTCCTCAGACACACTACTCCCATGGTGAAACCAGCCTAAGCTGATCCCCTTCCCCCGGGCTGGTGTTTCTCCCAGAAAATCCTTTTCTAACCTCAAGCCCTGTCACAGGCAGCTGGGCTTACGCTGGTGCACCGCCTGTTTATATCACTCCAAAGGCTTTTCTCCTGACCCCCGTGAAGTGCATTGGCTGCAGAGAACCCCCCCCCGCAGAGCCGTGGCTCCGGCTGTTGCAGGGGAAGGGGCTACGACTGCAAAATTCAAGGCTGTGAGTTCAGATTTCCAACACCCCTGAGCACGGCAGTGCTCACGGAGCTGGGCTGCTTTCTCGGCTGGCTTCTAGCTCTGTGTCGTGTGTGTTGATTCAGAAACCCTGCCTCCCCCCAAAAATGAGAAAACCTGAAGCTCACATCTACATCAGTATTACAAAATCCTTTATAGCATGACGTATATATATAGAAATCACTTCCCACAACACTCCTCTCCCATGAGGTGGATAAAACTGTTTTCACCTATGAGAAGGTATGAAAAGGGAGGTGGAAAGAATTAAAATGATCCAAAAGCCACCACAGCAGCAGAGTTTTGACTGCACTCCAGGCCCCCGTGCCTCGCTGCTCAGCTTTAACCTCTGCACACACACCTTCTCCCACAGCATCCTTGGCCCCTGGTACAGCAGCTGCCAGCTGAGTCAGAATTCGTATTTTAAGCAGTTCTCACTCAAGCAATTATGTATTTTACATGACTGGTTTGTAATTATGTCCACAACGGAGGCATAGTTCCCTTCACTGCCACCCTTCGCATCCTCCCAGGCATGATTTAAAACTGGCGAGGAAAACATTTAGAGAAGAGTTAGGAAAGGTAAGCATCTGCATGTTTATGAATGAGAGAGACGGTAAAGCTATGCTTGTCCCCAGGTGTTGTTTATAAATCATTTGCAGGATGAAAATGAAAATGCAGTTGCGGCCACAGATGCGAGCACCCCATAGCAAATCCCCAAGCTGGGCTCAGGCAGGAACGCTGAGCTACAGCTACAATTTTCTCCAAGATTCCAGCTCACACGACCCACGCACTTTCTGCCTAAACCTTTGTGCAATGCCTGCTTTGCTGCAGACACCCCAGGACACGGCTCTGTAAGGCAGCCTTCATTTCAGAAGCTAGTGTGTGTGTATATATATCTATATACGTACACACACCCCATATATATATATATATATATATGCATGCACACATAGAACGCGTCCTGGGATCTTTTTAGCAAACCAGGGCCTGCCCCTGCACTACTCTGAAAGGCCCAGAGGCCAGCCACAAGGCTGAATCATTGCTCACCCTGCCTGAACACCTTCTGGGGCTGGGCGAGCGAAGGCTCTCAGCCTCAACACACTGCCCAGTTTATGCTTTGCATGGTGCCTGTAAACTCACCCTCCTCTTCCTCCGTCCCCCCACCCCTGACCACAAAAACACCTTGGGCAGTGACACGCCAGAGCTAGAAGCAGCTTCCCGGGGTGCAGACGGGGACCAACATGCCTCGGGCATTTGGGTGCACATCGGGCAGGTAGCTGGCACTTGGGCACCTTTGAGGGGCCGCGGTCGGGCTGCCGGTGCTTTCGGGGAGGGCAGGCGGGCCATGAGCAGCCCACACACCTGGGGGAGGGCAAGGGGTGCTGGGGGCNATATAGCTGGTTACATAAAGCTGTGCAATTTGGCTCCTGTTGGGAGAGAAACGCAGGCGTAGGAGTACTGGTACACCAAACCTGACTGTAAAAGTCATCTGTGCAGTTTGGGTTTTTTTCCTATCGTTCACCACTAATCTCTAGAACAGTCGCTGCTAAATATTTAATAAAACAGAGAATAACTTAGCAGTAAGTCATGGCATGCCTCTAAACCCCGAGCTGGCAGCCAGAGGATGGCCCCCAGACAGTTTTCCAGCCGTGCCGGTGCCAAGGCCTCCCAGGGGCAGCATCACAGCATTCGCCCCCCTCCCGCGGTGGGGGGACCAGGGGCGGCGAGGGGTGACAGGGAGCTCAGGGGGGGCCCGTCTGCTCCCTCCCCAGAGGAGCTGCGGTGGCCAGGGGTGAGACAGGCGAGGAGGTGCTCCCCTCCCTCCATACCCCCCGGTGCTGACAGCTCTTTGGCCATGGGGAAGCGTGAGCACGCGTTTTTGGGCTTGGCACGGGAGCGGAAAAAGCACCGCTTCCCCCAGACTTGACATTTATTCATGTTTACGTGGTGCGTTTCGTGCCCGAGCCAAAGCCCAGCTCCGCCGTGCCCCTGCACAGCACCGCCAGCACTACTGCCGTCTCCTTCAAGGAACGCGTTTTCCATAATGAAATTCCTTCAGGGAACGCATTTTCCAATCGTGTTGAAAATAGTTAGGGAGCCGTGCAGCATAATACCGCGTACAGATGAACTCATAATCGTGGCCAGCGCCACGCTCCGAGCCAATTATTCATTACACAGGTCACTTCCATTCATTATTATCCACGGTGAGGGGTTTTACAGTGTAGGGTGAGGGAGGGGAGCAGCTGGTTGCTCACAGCGATCTCCCGGCCCATGTGCAGGGCTCCAAAGGCCTCCAACCTCTGCTGCAACAGCGAAGCCGGAGCGGCAGCGAGGCCCAGGCAGAATTGTATAGAGCTTTTTTTTCATCACCCCTTGGGTTGGTCCCGCTTGGTTTTTTTAACATCATTAATATCAATTTAATTTAACATTTAACATCAATCTTAGTTGTTTATCAGCTTTGCAGCAGGTAACGCTGTTTCTGCTGTCTGGAGCTCCCGACTTCTTACACCCAGCAGGTACCTCGCCTTTCGGTATTTAAAGGGGGCTTATAAGAAAGGCAGAGACGTTTTACCAGGGCCCATCGTGACAGGAGAAGGGGCAACGGTTTTAAACTGAAAGAGGGTGGGTTTGGATTGGACATAAGGAAGACGTATTTTTACGATGAGGGTGGTGAGGCACCGGAACAGGTTGCCCGGAGAAGTTGTGGATGCCCCATCCCTGGAGGTGTTCAAGGCCAGGCTGGATGGGGCTTTGAGCAACCTGGTCTAGTGAAAGATGTCGCTGCCTGTGGCAGGGGGGTCGGACTAGATGATCTTTGAAGGTCCCTTCCAGCCCAAACCATTCTGTGATGCTACCCCACGCAGGTACCCATCCAGCACGCTTCTTACCCAGGCACAAGCTCCCAGGCGGCAGCTAATCCTTACCTAGGCTGGAGGAGTTGCACAGCAGATGAAAGACCTCCCCATACGCAGGGCGCCCACTTGACTCGGAGATCCCAAGCAGCAGCACTTCCATACGATGTCAGGGCTGTCTCTTCTCACCGGTGCTGGCTTCCTTGGTCCTAATGCGCTCTGCATCATGACGAACTGAAAAAAAAAAGAGGCGGAGAAGGCAAGTCAGCTCTCGGACCTCAGCCGTGGCTCCCTGTGAGCTGGCAGGAGGCAAATGGGCTGGCAGGCACGGTGGTGGGGTCTGCTGGCAGGCAGCAGAAGCAGAGGGGTCAGCGGGGGAGGTGGGCACAGCACGTGCAGCTGTGGGGTGGGATGGGGGAAAGCTCGGTGCAGACGCTGCCGGTGAATGCGTCGGTGCTGCTGCCCTTACTGTGGTTTGGGTCACCCACTCTCTGCCTAGCTGGCCCTGTGGCAGTGACGGGCTGGCGCTGTTTGCCCTGGAAGCGATCGGTGCCAGTGGGATGCGTTGGCGGAGCTGGGGGGAGCGCGGCTGCAGCTCCAGGGGGCACATCCAGGCTCCCTGGATGGCAGCGAGCAGCCCTGGCTGGCCAGGGCTCCCTTACCCGTGTGCTTCCCTGACAGCAACAAACTAACCTACCTTGAAGTACGAGGCATTTTTCAAATGCAATTTTTTTTTAAATCAGGTAAGGCACCCGCAAAGCAGGTCACCCAGGCCACAGCCAGGAGTCATTTTCAGGGATCATTCTCACAGATTCAGTGACAAAAGACAAGACTGCTGCAGGAAGCTACAGCCCAGAGGTTTCCCAGCCTTAGGCAAAGGCGAGCAAAGAGCATTAAAACCAGGGCGCAGCAAGCAGGTTACCTTGCTATTCATAGCAAAGATCCTGAGAAGGCAAGAAATGACAAGCTGCTGGGCTCTGCCGTGGCCGGGCAAGAGAGCCTGGGGGGGGCCGGGCAATCGGTTATCACCAGCCCCACTGGGCTAACTTCTTTGCAGCTCCAGGGGAGGAAACAGCCCCAGTCTCGCTGTAGACGTACACAATATACATTGATGGACCAAAATGCTCCATTAATAGCAAACAACAAGAACGACAAGAAGAGGGGAAACTCTAGTTTGTAATTGCTCCTAACGTATCAGAGCGCTGCTTCTTCCAGAGAGAGCTGCCGTCTTGTAACCCGCAGAGGGACAAGCTGCTACCGATTTTGCTTTCCGCACATCTGAATGATGGTGCTTGCAATTGCGCCGGCAAGGAGAGATGTTGCGAACGGCGTTGGCTTCCTCTCTCAGCGGGTGTCAGCGAACACCGAGGTCCGATTGCTCAACGTGCTGGTAAATATGAAGTGCGCAAGAGAGAAAAAGTTAATGTACCGCGGCAGTTACAGTGCAGGGAGGGGGAGCCGGTTTGCTCCAAACCCCTGATGTTCCCACAGCGTAAAAGGAGGAGGGCTGGAATGGTTCCTGTTGCTGGGGAACATCGCTATGGCCTCTCCATCCCCGGCAGCCACTGCTGGGACGCGTGACACACGCTCCACCGGCAAAGGAAGAAATTGTTTTCTACAAAGGCAGCATTGACTTACCAGTGAGAATCTCCTGCCTGCGTTTTCTGGCACCTGCATCAGATGGAGCAGGTAGGCTTGCAGGAGATTCGCAAGGGCACAGGTCCCAAGGATTTCTTTCCACAGCAGGAGTGAAAAAGAGCTATTTAACTCTGTGCAGGTCCACGGTACGCCTCTCCGAGCCATCCTGTGAAATCTGCCATGCCAGTGGAAGTATGCAGGATCCGAACAAGCAGCAGGGGCCACTCGGATCCTCATCAGCCTACATTTCGAGCAACTGCAGTACGGATACGTGTTTGGGTTGCAGGAGTTAGCCGTGCATTTCCAAGAACTGCATGTGGAAACAGCAGCCATTTCATTCCCAGCATCGCGGAGGAGCAGGGACACTGTGCTCTTAAACCAAGGTTTAATCTGCAATTTTGCCCGAGAATAATAATGCACTGTAATATATACAAAACATTGAAGTGAAGAAAGTGGCTTATTATAACCTTTTTAGTAGTTTCCAAGACGGGTGTTTGCTAAATCAGAATTGTATTCAAAATTAATTTGCACTGTTGAGGAACTCACCTCTGGTTCACTTAAACACGGGGGAATTACTGGAAAGAGGCTGAGAAATTATATTGGAGCTGCCTACTTCATCTCTTCCAGCTTCCAGAAAGATGAAGGCACTCTTCCTCTTTCCTCACATGTCCTTTCCCCCATTTATTTGTCTTCCTTTTTCTTGCTGTTTGTTCTTCTCTTCTTCATACTTCCCTGGCTATGGGATCACTGACAGTCAAAGAAAATTATTGGTTGGGTGGGTGTCTTCCTTTCTTTTTGACACCTGAAAGGACATTATAAAACAAGGCCAAAAAACCCCAAATCAAACAAACTCATTCATCCCTGCCCTGGTTCACGGAGGGAAGGACATGGACCCAAGCAAAGCCAGCCGGCAGCAGAGCTGATGGGGGCAAAATGCTCCTAGGAAACTGCCCTGAGCTGACACCAGGGCTGCGGCAGCAGTCAGGATCATGCTGCTATTGCTCTCGGTGTGCCTGATCAGTGCACGTCTGGAGCCAGCCCCCGCCACCTCGGTACATCAGCGTCTCAGGGGCACGGGGTGAGGGATGGAGGGCAGCGACCCACCGTGCCCTAACCAGTGGGCAACGCTGCCTGCGCTGCCACGGGGGATACGGGCTACTCTGCTCCTACGCCACGTGAAGACTTTCTCAGCAGTCTTCATTGGTGGGTGTGGGAGGCTCATCAATACTAATACGTGGTGGCCCAGCAAGGTCCCAGGTACCTTATTTCAGACTGTGGGATCCCTAAATGAAGCGTTCAGCCTCTGCCCTCTGCTCGTTCCTGCCCTGCCCCTCGGCACGTTCCCATTGCAGGGCTGCTGGGGTTGCGGTTGCATTCCTGTCTGCAGGTAGGGAGGAAAGGCTTATCTTTTTAAAGCAGGGTCAGTTCCCTGACAACGTAAGGGAGAGGCGGCAGCGCCGGCACAAGGGCGTGAACTAGCAGGGGCTTTCTGCTACAGGTGCTCCGGCCGGAGGCCCCCAGCCCTGCAGGGAAGGACTGCAGGCCCTCTCCACGCAGGATTAACAGGGCAGCTCAGCGCTAACCTTTGCGTGTGAATGTTGCTATCAGCTTTGCTGCTTAGCTTAGCAGAAACATCTGGATGCTTTGGTAGGGGGTGGAGATTAAAACGGCATCATTGAAAAAACCAACCCCAAAGGCTCGCTAGAACAGATGAGCAAGCAGAAAGCCAGGTGGGGATTTGAAAACTAGCTCTCCGCAATCACAGGCATTGTCTTTCGCCGCGTCCTCTCCGGCAGAGGTTTGCAAGCGCTGGGGCTGGTGGGCTTCAAAAAGGCTGCCCCGAGCCCCCAGCTTGTCCGCTTCCTCCCGTGAAGACCACCCTTCGCCCTGGGTTAAAAGCACGGGGGCCAGGCCCGGAGCGGGGCTTTGCCCGGCCTCGGAGGAGCCCGAGCCCCACTCTGACC